>OX608050.1:14112051-14697051 GCA_951509405.1 Machimus rusticus
GAGAACTGTCAAAAGGGTACACCATTATAGCAAATCGAGTGGTCCATTTCTATATGTCAGTGGTTTGAATAAATCAGGCTTAAAACTAATATGTACAAGTTACAAAACCAATGCTGACTAGCTAAGAATTGGAAGTTTAATTATCAGTCTGACAATGGAGGCCATCATGATCACACCACCACAACCGTGTCCAAAGTTGTTAGATAATTTCAAAGTCAAATTATTGAAGTGAAACTTCTAATGCGACTTCCAACAAGGTTGCGTTAAACGTTTAACGCTACCATGGAGGGAGGGGGTATGAAAGCACTGTTGCGTTAAACGTTCAACGCTCCTGGGGAGGGGGAATAGAAAGAGATAGAGCGAGAGTGAATGCGTGGCACTCGAACGCATGCGCGTAGTATACCTGTTACAGGCCAGCGCGAGCGTTAGCAACGCAAGAGGGAGAGAGAAAGAAAGATACACAAAGGTAGAAAGTAGGAGAGAGAAAGAGAGTGAGTCGGTAGATCAGCACATGCGCGTGGTATTCTTGCTATGCAGCGAAGTAAACAGTTGTTGTTCTATTTTCATTTCCACATTACGAAGTTTCACTTCTTCCGCGCGGAGGGACTCCACGCACAATTAATTTTTTATTTTATAATTAAAGCCCCTCTTATTTCATAGTTTCAGTCAAAGTTAGGTTAGTAAGTTTAGTTAGACGCAAAACATATTTCTTGGATGAGTTATTTTAGTCGGAAGACGTAATCCCTTGTTTTGAAATAAGAGTAGCAACATTTTGGAATAAATAATTAATTTCATAAAAATATACTACACATAATCGTAATACTCCTAAGATAGTTAATTACAATTATATGCGCATCTACTAAATACGCTTCTTTGTGTGTGGGTACGCGAGCCAACGTGTTATTTAAAGACTTATGTTTTAGCATTATTACAACAGCACCGAAATATTGTTTTTTTATGCAAAAGCAGGGAAATATATTGGTTTTCTATTCAAATGCAAAACCGCAATTAACAGAGCCTTGGTGAAATACATACATAAACATACATACCTGTATATATTTTTAAATTTTTTAAAAACTTGCGTATTAGGCTTGCATCAATATTAATTTAACATCACTGAAAGAATATGGTTACTTTTGTTTTGATCACCAACACAAATACATACAAATACAAATACATATCATCATGATGAGCACTCCATCAGACAAGAAAATGAACGCTTTAAACCAAATTTGTTGACTTCTCAATTGGGGTCCTGGGTGTGTCATTTTAATAGACGCACCTAAATATGTACGTGGAGAACTACGAACCCTAGGAAAAAATTTTTCGGACAAAAGTTGATTTTCAAGTAAAGTGACGTTTGGATATTTGATATTTGAGGAAAAAGATTATTTTATCAAAAGACGCTGTGTTTATAATAATCTGATTTTCAAATACTCTAATATATATCACAGGATTCCTGGGTGAGGTAATTATTGGTTTAGATAGGGACATATACGCATTGTTCATATAAATAGGGAAATATAATTCTATTTGAATGCATCGCTTTTTTTGCCATGACGTTCAAATTCAAAATACATTTCCGGGATCAAAACTAGGGATCCCTATGTAAAACATTGATTTTACCTTGATACTTGACCTGAAGGTCAAAGACAAGGTCACCGCTAATTGACCGTTTCGGTACTCTACAACTTATGTCCGAAACATTTTTGCCTAGGGTGCGTAGTTTTCGAGATAGTTAGGTGCGTCTATTAAAATGACACACCCTGTATCTCTAAAAATGGCCATTTTTAGACATTGCGCCCACGAGAACTTTTGATCAAGATGTCTTGAAGTACAACATACTAAATTTTCAGCCCGTTTGATTGTACGCACTTTTCCATACGTTTTGTGTGGGGTCCTTTGCTTATTAACATATTGCGGAAGCAACTCTTGCAAATTTCAGTAATGTTGGTTGTTAAATCGAATTATTTAAATGTTATAATATTTGACAATTTCCTCATTTAATCCCAATAAAAATAAATTAATTATTGCCATTATTATGTTTCTAAGTGTTACTTTTAACTTAAACATATTTCAGCTTATTGTGGAATGAAAATAATAAATTGTAAGCTACTAACTATTTATTTTATTTCAAGGTCCCAATGAAGATGTTAGACGGTTTAACAATTTTAAATTGTTTAATTCAAGAACACATAGTTCTTGCTATCAACAAATACAGTACCAAATATGGTGGAGATCGCATAAAATTTTAAATTTTACAGTCAACCGTCTTGAAGTCGGGTTGAAATCAGCGACCCCAAAAACCTCCAAGTACCAATTTCAATGGTAATCGCATAATCTTTTAAATTTGAATGTCCGCCATTTTGAAGCATGCCAATAAAAAGTATCCTATATTCTCCAAGGTGTTCTCTACCTGAGTTCTAAATTTAATTTAAATCAGTTGACCTGTTTTGGCGTGATTGAGGGTCAATAATCAAAAAAAAAAAAATGAATAACGCAAAAATATTCAACGTGTTCAAATACCTATGTATACAAATTTTCATGACGATCGGTTGAACGGTAAAGAAGTGGATGTGCTGTAGCGCCATCTAGTGGCGAGCTATATCAAAGTGAATAGCACTAAAATATTCACCGTGTTCTTGTGTCTACGTATACCAATTTTCATGACGATCGGTTGAACGGTATAGAAGTTGGTGCGCAGCAGCGCCATCTAGTGGGCGGATTTTACAATTTTCCTTTCATACAAACCTTGTCCCGATAATAACGAACACAGCAAAAAAAGAATTATCCGATTTGGTGCAGCCCTTCGGAAATGTTTGATGGGAAAATTATTATTTTATTTTTTCGTCAATTTTCCAATGTTTTTAATAGTTATTCTGCTATTCGGGACGGAAACAAATACAACAAATCAAAACCCATGAAAATCGGTCCAGCCGTTCTCGAGTTATAAGTGTTCGAACAAACCCGACTTTGTTTTATATACTATATTAAGATAACGTAGTCGTTTTTGACATTTTCATTTGAGTTGTTGGCTAACTGTACTATTTTGTTTAAAATGTCAATGAAATTACTCTCAGTGTAAATAAGTCAATAAGCCTATAATAATTTTATAGAGAACTTGTATCATTATCATTTTTTGCTTATTGCTTTTTTTGTCATCGCGTAAAAAAAGCCAAAAGAGCGTTTTTTTTTTCTAGATACATAGAATTATGTATAAAGAGGCATCGAAATACCTAAACATCCATATTTATTATATATATAAAATCAAAAGTTTGTTTGTTTGTTTTCAATTCAATTGGGGTTAGACTGAATTCTTGACTTGCACGTTTATACAGCAAAAATAAATTCGGACTTTCGACTACTCTAGGCCTTCTTTAGGCCAAAGTCACGACTTTGGTTATCGTAGAAATTTAGTCACTGATTAAATTCTAGTAGCAATCACCCGATACTCTTTTTGTGGTTTTTAATTTTTAATTGATTTTTCGTTGAATTATGCTAATGCTATCCGTTAGAGATATTTTTATAATAATTTCCAGTAAATTCAGACTCTGAATAATCTCGATAACTCTTCCAAACAATCTTTATAAATGTTTATTTCATTAATTTATGATATATTAAACTGTACCAACACCTTACACAACACACAATATTTCCAAAAAATGTCGTTGGGAATAAAGACGTTTATAGCTTTTTCTTAAAAAGAGCTTGCGAAATAAGCCTTTTAATATTGTATATGAATACAAATCGAAGAATCGAAAAGTTTTTTACAATTCAAAATGCAGAATTTATCTCTTGAACTAATTTTCCTACTACAGAATATGTATATTTACTTTTTCTGCAAATAAATAATCATCAGAAATATATCAACGAAATCCAATAATACCACGGCAGTGAGTTTTTTATTGTTATATAAACATAATCGTTATTTCCTGACATATTTATAGAGTTCGCAGCTTTTCTTTTGTATATCTATGTCTTGTTTGCCTTATACCTATCTGCATGTGATATGCTGTGATGTCTGAAAAACATTTAGTGTAACGAAAATCCGGTAACACACGTTGACATTTAACGTTCTGATTTATTAAATTACTGTTCTGAACTTTTTCACTAATTCCTAGTAAAGTTGTTTGAAATTAATTTTTTTTCTTTCACGAATTCACACGTAATCCGTATGATAAAAAGTATTTATGTATAATATATATGTTATATTATATTGTATACATACATATTAATCAAACTATTTAAGTGAATATTGTTTATTTCTGTTCTTAAAAACATATAAACTCACTTCACTCATATGTCAGATTCAAGCGGTAACGTCTTGTACATTCCGGTGTAAAAAAAAGCAAAAAATCGATTCTAACTTATTATATTTTTATTCGCTTCATTTCGTTAGTTCGGTCACTAAATTAAAAATAGAGAATGATATCGGTGCTGTGAAAAGGTTTTTTTTTTCCAAGGCAAAATGCAGCAAAATCAGTTTTTTCGGAAAATTGGTTTTTTCTATGGCTGCAATTTCAATTGAGGTTCATATAGATACGGACCTTCGGGAAATTTTGTAATAGTTATATTAATTTTCACGAAATTGAAAGTAAGGAGCTGCATATATATAAGTATATTCACTCACGCTTTGTATTTCGCAAACGTTTCAACATACGTGAAAAATAAATACATACATTGTAACTACTTTTATAGAGATCTTTCTTATTTTTCTTGATTTTTAATAACTTTTTTTGACATCCGGATTCGGATTCGAACCAGATAACGATATGATAACATTAGAGTGCCTATACTTAGACCGTGTTTAGTAATTGTGTTGCAACATGTTCTGTAAAAATTAGAAAGTTCAAAAATACCAACACTAAAAACCTTCTCAAAATCCGAAATATTTGCTTGGCTAAGCCCAAGAGCTAGTGTAAACTCTGAATAGATTGATCTTAGTGATAAAATCAGTACAGGAAAAGTCTATATGCCGACTATGAGATATGAGATTGTCTGAGATTAGGCTTTTGATACAGGCATACTAAAAGACGATGTTTTTTAAATAAGTAACGCTACAGGACTCTCATTAAGGTATAACGGTTCAGATATAGTTTTTATTATTTACAAATACTCTTAAGGGCCTTTGTGCGCTATGGGTTAAATTCTGAGACGACAATATTCCATGTCGTTTGGTATAAAATGTACACATTTTTATACATAGTATCAGGTGTGTAGAGATTTAATGAGACTTGAAAAAAGTAGTGAACAAATTGCCGGAGTTCTAATTTTTATGAAAAATAGGAGTCGAAAAGCAATAAAACAAAATTTAACTTGACATATTTCCGTAATGCTAGTGGAAAATCTTAAATCTATAAAACAAAACAAAGATGCAAGCATAATATAATATGTACCAATCACAGAAGCCTTACATATGAGAGAGTTGAGATCTACATACATATAATAGATTTCTTTTCAATTGACAAGCTAGGGCGGCCCTGGTTAGTGCCTGATTAGACGACGTTATTTGGCATTTATGTATTAATTTGCAATTTCACTTGGGCTCCTCTCACTCATCTGCGGATATTGTTCATGTTTTGAAAAACTCAGACAAATTGCATGAAATTGTACAAAACGACTTTTATTTAGAATTAAACGTTGACATTTTAAAATATTTGCCATTCAATATGATCTGATCAGTGATCATGAAAAAAAAATTTTTTTTAAAAGAATGAGAAGAAAGCAGGAAGAAATTACTTTCGTATTTTTAATTTCAAAAATGTCCACCAGAGGCAAAGACGAAAATTATGGGTATGTTTCTTTATTCATTCGGAATACTTGGAACACTTAATAAGCGTTTCTTTATTCGTTTAAAGTATGCCGAACATTCCGTTCCGACTTTCTTTATTACTGCGGAATATTTCGAACGTATTATTTTTGATCCGTCTCAGGAGGTGGAAAAAAGGTACAAAATAAGACAATAACCTAACTGAACTAAACTACAGGAGCTACGATGGAACAAAATACTTGTAAATAAATGTTAAGACCAAATAGATTTTCTTTTCAATCTCTTTTGCTTTAGATATTATATTTTAGCCGAAACAGGACCCTAGCTATTCAGACTGTCAGTGACTGTTAGAACAAATAAATGTCAAAATCGTATTCCGCGTCGTTTCTTTATTCATTCTGTACTGTATATTCCGTGAAAATTCTATTCGTTCTCTTCCTCCCACGGAATGAATAAGGAAACATACCATATATGAAACTAATATATTAACCATTCATGGCTACAACAAAATGTTTCGAATTCGTCGATTGTATAAAATGAAGGGGTTCTCTCTTATTAGTGTGTGTTAGCCCAGGTTTTACGTTTATTAAAAGCAACAAAATCTATAAACTGTAAAATATCAAATGTTTATTCTTTGCTAGTTAGGGTTTATTCCTTAAATATTAAAATATTTCTAGTTTGTAGTAGTTTGTTTTTATGACTGCTTCTAGCTTTTATTTGGTCCAAATTCGATTAGAACTGTTCCTCATCTCATATTATATCAGCCTAGCCTACTTTTTACCGGACATAATATGTATAACTCAAATGCAAATATGTATATTTATTTTTCAGGTATCGCAATTAACATTTGCTGCTGAATGGTGTGATCCCTTAAACATTTTTGAATATTTATTTCAGGGCCAAATATGCTAATTGCAAAACCTCTGTATGTGATTAAGAGTAAAAGGTTCGCGGATGTTGCATATTTAAGAAAGAAGTCATGCAAATGCGTGGAATGAAATTGAATACAGAAGCTGAAAATATTTGAATTCATTGCGCCAGCGTCTTAAGAACAAACACCCATTGGATGTCTACCTGCGTGAGCTTTCCAAAGCTTAAGATTCTCTTCGTTGGCGTCGGATGAGCCGTAAACTCGAAATTATCATCAACATATCTTCCAAATACACTCGAAGTACTATAGACGATGCATATTAAGTTGACTTCTCAAACTGTTGGACTTCTGTGGAAGGCATCTACTATATGCGATGAGCATGAACTTTAGATACTCACGACATGTGCAATTAAGAAAGGTATTTCTTGATAGCTGTGATTGAAATCGAGTCACAATACTCATATTTGCACTTGTATCTATCTGGGTCAGCAAAAGGCGAAATGGATCGCGTTGACAGAAATCAAATCTGCAGCCGATAATCTCATAGGAATTCAACAGCACCACATTCGGTGATCTTGATTTTGAGCCAACAATAGGATCAGCTAGGTGGGCTTATTCAAATTGAACCGGCAATATTAATCTTAAATTAAACTGCCGACGATCACATGCTGAAAGCTGACGTCGTAACTGGTATTGTCGGATTTACGTATAACCGGCCTAGTTCCCTTTAATGAAATTTCTCAATGATTACTGCCTGATTAATGGCCTTCATGGTCCCGCTGAAGGCGACCCTGAAGGAGACAGGAATGAAGAATGCCACTGTCAGCAACCCTGTCCCTTCTAAGGCAATTAAGAATAAAAAAAAAGAAGCAAAAATAACAAACAAAAATATTGCGTATCTCATCTACATCCGTGACGAGCAAGGGCGGGTGTCGTGTGAAGAGCTTTGTCCCACAGCGCCCAAGACGCTCTTAAGAAAGTAATCTTCGAACGAAGAAGTTACCTGAAAAGCGGCTCAACTGAAAAGCATTTGTCTCCAGCTTTGGGCACCTCCGAAGATGATTGGGTGAGAGATAATCGTCAAGGAGCCATACGTCTTTTTTTTTTTTTTTTCTTCATCTAAGACTTTGACATGGCTGCTGAGGAGGATTGCTTGTGACGCTTAAATTGAATACTTTCGCAAATATCGCTTTTAGTTTGTTAAGATCGGCCGGCGTGGAACGGTCGTTCGATATTTGAATCCTGTACACCTGGATGATAAGCACGGAAGAGACTTGAAGCATAGACCGCCCAAATTTGAGATTAAGCAGCGGATCTGGAAGTTATCTTAAAGACACTGTTCAATTATCGGCAACGCGGATTCAAGTGATAATTGTGCCTAGTGATTTCTGCCGCAAGCGGTTATATTTTTCAAACTCTTCGCTCCGATTCGGGCTGTGATTCAAGTGTGGTTCAATATGGGGACTCATGCTGTTTTGTGCATGGTGAGTGCTTTTGGAGCTATCTTTATAATTTGGTATTTTTTCTGAAACTGAGAGTGATTGGTATTGAGGCCAAAATTTGAATTTACACCAGAAGGTGTACACATTTGTTTCGATTAGTGATGCAGTGGTAATTTTTACTATAATGCCGTGCGATATTCGTTTTTAGTTTGTGTGAAATTTCTGCATAACACAAATATTTTTAAAATGAAATCATTGTGGGAGTTTTTTATTGTTTGATTATCAAATCTTGAGATAAAAATTTGACCCTAATATGAAATTAATCGTAGTCCAAAAAAGATTTAGGGAATTTTGCAAATCGATAATTTATTATATGTAATTAGCATGCTGTTTTATACATCGACAAACTTGGAATTTTATTACTCATAAGAGTATTTAGTGCTAATTTCCAATTCTACAATACTTCATACTACTTGCATTAAATTTTCTGAGTCATGCACTCTTATAACGAATTTAAAGTATGCATAAAAGGCTAAATATAAATTATTTTGTAGAAAAATTCTTGAATCAATTTTTTGTTGAAAACTGATATTTAATTTGGATGGTAGCATAAAGCCTTACACATATTGTATATTGTTAAATACGTCTTCATTTTCTTTGTATATGAAGAAAACAACGACATCGTGAGACGTATAAATTATGCGCATGACAAAATTAAATAATGCAGTATTATAATTTATAAATTTTTTGTATAATATGTTGACCACAACGCAGGTGATAATGGTCTCACCAGTCACCATCATTCAACATTCAACGCTTATGTCTTACAAAATCCTTATATACTAATTGGCACACTTTTTATATTCTATTAAAGATAGACTGGGATCATTACAAAAATATCCTAAATGGCGGTTTCCTTTTAATATAAAAAATACGAAACAATATATTGTTGTTTTGAAAGCAAATTATTCTAATAATATTAAACATTTAAAAATACATACACACATGCAAAATATATGTACATATTTAATCAATATTTAATATTTATAAAAAAAAACATTCGTTATAGAAATATGGTCATTAAATTTCAGATAAATATACCAATCGATTTTTTAGCTCCACTTTTAAGTTTGAAGGTATTTTAGAATGGAATCAATGGGATGAATCGCCTTGATACCTATGAATGTACTCTATACCTAGCAACAAGTATCTATTAAGAACAGTTAAATATTTAATAATGAAAGATTAATGGCTATAAGTAACAACTACTTTAAAAAATCGTAGTGTATGTAGTACATAAGTAAATATTGCAGGACAAATAAAACGAAGTCTACGACTGTCATCCTTTTGCAAATTTAATAATCTACATATCTTAACTTAATTCTTATACAAAAAAACCACAAATATTTTGTTTAAAAAAAGTACAAATTTGAAAAAGGGGCGTTTTCTTTCTTTAACCACCTTTAATGATATCGTCTACCGTAATTTTTACACTTAAATAAGCAGCAAAAATGCTTCAAGTAATTATACAAACAGTTAAGTATCAAATTTCTCTTTGTAACTAAGAATTCAGTGAAGATCTTGCTTTCATAAAAACGCTTTTTAGAGATCTCCGGTTTCTGGCGAAACGTGCGGAAGACAAATTAAGTACAAAGATAAATAAAATACACAATGTGTAATTTATTGGTAAAGTGTTACCTGCTCTTATACAATTGTTTGATAATTAAATACTGTGACATCTTCTTCTGAATTAAATGAGCTGCTTGCAGATCCTAAATTTTATCTTCTTGAGATTTATTATTCCGTTATCCTTTATAAAAAATAAGAATACAAAAAAGAGTTCGTATATTTTAATAAAATAAATATTAAAAGAAGACGAAGCGGAGCTCATCCTAGAGTTATCAAGAAAAAAAAGTTTAGCTTGCTTTGCTAGCAGATAGTTTATCTACATACAGTTTTTTATGTCACCGTTTTGTCATTAATAGTATTACATATAATATATAAATGCAAAAGTAAGTTTATTTAAACCAATTTGTATAAGATATCATTCTGTGACATCACTCTCCACTCGGATGATGGTACCTTGACAAAGATCGATATGTCCAAATATTAGGACGCAGTAAAGTAAAATAATATAGGTAACTCTGGCCATCGTTGCAGTGGGAAAGCTATATTATATATGTATGTAAACACACATTACAATGGCGTTAAAAACTATTTCTCATTATAAGAATTGACTTTTGTGACTTTTTGACATGCAATACTGGAAATTTATTTTATTTTTTTATTTATTATTTTATTATGCATCCTTATGACCCTGTAATTCCTTGTATTATTTAAAAAAATGAAATAAAATAAAAATCTAAATAGGCATGAAAAACTACACCTAATGTACTTAGGTTATATTGTGATGATTATTTAGAACGATAGATATTTTTCATTAAAAATACAAAATGCAATCGATACTCACATAGGATGACTAGGATGATTCCGCAAGTGCGCATAATATTTGCTTTCTTAATTATCACTCATGGTGGGAATACCTTGAAAAATTAATGAAAGAATTGCTGTAAACCTTATGAGTAACTCAATTTTGTTATTGGGTGAACGACAGCTATATTTAATTTCCGGGTTTTAAGCCTTATTAGATTCTTTCCATATTTTGGAGGCAGCTTGCAAAGTTGTCTTTACCGTCACGCCGTCTTAAAAGTTGAATGATTCCTAAATTCGTTCCGATGTTTGACCATTCCAATGAATTTTCTTGGACGTGATTTGCACTTTCACTTAAATTATATTACACGAATTGCATAATTTAATTTAAAAATGGTGAAATGAATTGTGATAGTAATTTCTTGTCATTTTATTCATTTAATATGAGTTTAAATTTTATTTAGTCTATTACCTAATAAAGGTGTAATTAACTCACCGGGACAACTCGCAAACATTATCTCTCACTTAAATTTAAATAATTTTATAATTTGAATGCAACAAAAATACATCAATATACGTTTCGGAAGGGCGACGAGTTGTTAATTTATTCAAAAATGCGCATATTTGATCAAACTCTAAATTTTTTAAATAATGCCTTCCAAATGACCAAATTAAAGGATAACTAAAGAGTGAGTTCATTAAGGTACAAAGGTTTTGTTGCACTGCTTTAATTAGTCTCTCTAATTAAAGTTTTGAATAATGCCCTTTTGCGTTACCACCGAAATGTGCATCACTGTTGGGCAGCATGAATGTTTGACCACTTTATGTGGGGTAACTTTACATTTTGCAATTCAGAGGTGATTCTGAAAAATGTCCTAAATGGAGGGTGCTTCTATTTATTTTTACCTTGTTATTCAAATAATTCTTATAAGACTAATAGAGCATTTAATATTTATTCTATTAATTAATGGCCGACAAGGGCCCTACGTAGAAAATGCAAGAGAAAGAGTTAATCAAAAATATTTATAATCGATAGACTTTGCTTGCTTTCAACTATCAGTATATTTACCGGTATAAGTAGTAACATTTTTCCGGAATTTGAAAACTAGTAGCTTGAAAAAATGCTGATTATCGGTATCGGCATTATTTTACGCCCGTAAATGAAATTACGGCCGTATATTTGACGGTTGAGTTTCTCTTTAGGCGACAAGATTGTATGGGCGCGAAAAATTCCGATAAACCATAGTTTGAACAGGGCATATGTTTTATCTATGTATATGTCATATTATAATAAGATCATAAAGGATAGTTCAATATATATGTATAATACAGATTTCCTTAAATATTACTCAAATCTAGGAAAGCCTGCACATTCTATACAAACTGATACTACAATAATTTGTTTTATCTAGACGTCGAACACATTTTATATTTTGTTTTATCATAATTAATATATATATACAATACATAATATATATGCATGCATGTGCAGATACTAAAATTGTGGGATCGGACCAAAGGTCCACTTTTTAGCATCATATTTTATAGTTTTGGCGTCGATGTTATTGCTTATAGAGACTCTAACTAATTTAATATTTCCAGAGTAGTAAATATTCGTTAAACAAGTTTATATACCTACATATTTAAAGGAACAACAATATAAAAAGTTATTGTTATTGTTAAATGAATGTTCGAATAAGGGAACATTTCATCTTTTAAATGAAAAAAAAGCTTGATTGATATTTCTAAGTAAAACTGCGTTCTTATCGGTTTATCGCTTTTTTAGATAACTCAAACTATTTTGAACCCTAAGTTATCAAAATTGATTTTATTGCTTAAATCATCATCAAATCTCCACCAAAACCGGGTTTTCTAAAGAAAAACTATACAAGGTGGCCTAGCCCTAGGCGGAGTTTCTTTTTAATCACACTACAAGATTCCTCATATGATATGCTTTGAAAATCTTATCAGGCATTTTTTGAAATAACTTTATTTTAACATTGGCTACATTCATATATTCACTTTGGAAATGCAGTTGCAATCAATAGGAAATACTCCGGGGTTCCCTTTTGTTGCTCTACTGATTTTTTACGTTCTATTTGTAAAAAATTATGACCTTAATTAATTAAAAAATAAATTTTTCTGACAGTAAGTAATAATTTTAACTAATAATGTTTTTGCAATTGGAATCTTTAAATGATTACTTTTCATTTAAGTTTAGTGTTATCTCTTCTGTTTTGAAAGGTAAATACAGAATAAATTCGTATAATTCATTTAAATGATCTCCAGGTTGTTTCAATTTTCAGTATTCAAAGTAAAAATTATTGTAAAAGCTATTTTTAAGAAAATGATGGATAAGTGCGAGTAGGATCTACTATCGTAATACTACTAGTAATTGGTATAAGTATAACACTTATTAGTAAAATTTAGTTTGCCAGCCTAAGCCTTGTCTATTACTTAACGTTTTTTCTTGCTTGTAAAGTTAGTTATAATATTGTACTATTACAATTTGTTTTTTATTTTTAACTAAAAGCAATTTTGGATAAATAGACTTTTTCTACGATAACCTTTTTTTCCGTTTAAAGCCAATATTTTTCATCGGACCTGTAACAGGAATTGTTAATTGCAATTAATGCTTGCATGTAGTGCTATAGTACGAAAATGTATTGAGGCTCCGGAGATGTAAATTTTAAATATTCAAAATTACAACAATTATTACTAAAAATAAAGCATAAAAATTGAAAAATCTTTCGACACGTGTCACAGTTCATAGAATTTTAATGAAAACAGACCAAATTTAATTTAAAATGTAAATTAAATCATGAGTCGCCAGAACTTTGATAGGTAACCAAATCGCGGATTATATGTAATACACAATTTACGAATTTATTAAGAATTAATTTAGAAAATGATATCATCATTCTCTTCAATTTCCCAGCAACAATATGCTGCTGTCTAATCTAAGAACATTCTACATAATGTTTTGATAAGTAAAGTAGAGCTGATTGGTTTATCTACGTACGGATGTTGTATAGGTACTATCTTGCCTTTGTATTCTGGCATTCATCCCAAAATCATGAATATTTGACACATTAGTGAATCAAAGTTTTTAGGTCTTTTCCCACCATCCTTGGATTTATCCTTGATAAATTGCTTTATGACTAATTTAGATCTGCGCCGTCACTTATAGATTGCCTCATTTGCCTCCAGCAAATTGTTTTGATTTTTGGAAGATATCGATTTAGTAAGGTCGTCTATTGTTAAAGCGGTATCACTTTGGAACACCTAAATAAACCTTGAAGAGATTTGTAAAATTTTGCAGTAAAATTTTTAATTAAACAACTCGACGGCTTCTGATTTCTTTTTTATTTTTCACTTAAAAAGTAAATTTTATAAATGAAAACGATGCAAAATAGCTGGTTTTTCTAATTTATATTAAAGATTTATTTATAATAGCGAAAACCCCTATATTTTTTTATAGCTTCCGTCAAAACAAAATTTAGATATTCCAGTCTAAGTTGTCTGGTATAATACGACTATTTAATTCAATATATAACATGAAAGATCACATTTTACATTATTAAGATGAAGCATTACTTATTACTCGATTTACAGCCAATAGAAAGAAATTACACTTCAATCACACATTTTTTATTAACAATTGCTGACGGAATATTACCATAAATGTTGGAAACTGCGGCAATAAACCTTATGTTGCTTTATTTGTGCGGGCGTTTCAATTTGAATAAATTACTGTTCCTGTCAGCCATATACGAAATGAATTATTGATTTACTTTCTGCCCGGCATTTTATGAATACAAGAAAAAAATTTAAAAAAACAACCTCCAGCAGACATTTTTTATTTCTTTAAGACTTTATTGAGATTTCCGAAATATAAAATTGATCTTTGGGAAGTGCTGCTGCTGAATATTAAGAGGAGAAAGTTACGTTGCATCTCTTCATTTTGATTCGTTTTATAACTCCCAATTGTCCCATATTGCGACAGCTTTGTGCCAAACTTGGTGAAATTCGACAATTTCCCAGGTCTGCTTTTTACAGGTATTGGATATACATAATTTAAATAAAAACTATTTAAACAAAATACATTTTTTTTAGAACTTTCCGGCTATAACATTAGTTTAGGTGAAAATCGAAAATATTTTTCCTGAACATCAGGCTTAACACTCACAGTAAATTTTCAAGAGAAATGTCAATTTGATTATAGTTTTTATTTAAATGTATAATTATATTCTTTCGAAAAAACATGTGTTTATAAATTACACTGAGAGAAATTATAGCTGCCAGGCTTATTTTTACGAGTATGTATATCGGCTCTCACAATTACACTCCCGTGCAGAAGTATTCGAACACTTCGAATTTTGCTTATAAATGTCTTCTAGCGCTAGATGGGAAATTGCGAAATGACCAGCCAACAAGTCGAGAAAATATTATGGAAAGACTACAACACTACTGGACATTAAAACAATTTTAAAATTGGTTCACAGAATGCCAAAATTACGCGCGGCTGTAATTAAGGCAAAAGGGGGCACATTAATGAAAGCAAAATATGAGCTACTATGTAAATTATATTAACTTGTCTTTATTGATATATTTTGTTTATATATTAAATAATATAAGTCCCTGAGTAAAGTTTTTTTAAGTCCATTTTGTGTTAAAATTTCAACAATAAACACAAATTTCAAAGTGTTCGAATACTTATGAACGGCAGTGTATCAGCGAAAAGGTAACAGCGACAGTTTGCGGCGCTGGGGCTTATGAATCAATTTGCCATAAACAACTCCTACATATAGGTAGGTACATATGTACTTACATATAAGAACTCTCCTTATTCAAGCATAGCATTTACAGCTATACAAATGCTTTGAAATTTTAGAGATTTACATATCTTTTATAAGCTTCAGAGCAGAGCTATAAATACGTATGTATACCTACATATGTATATTGCGCTAGGTTTCTTCATCACACTAAAAAAGTTTGGTTAGTTTTAACCACGAAAAATAGTTAATTTTCTGACGACGAGTAAAAGTTGACTTTCCTGTGATATTCCGACTAACCGCGGCTGGATTCGAACCTGAAATTTCCGAATTGGAGCCTCACAGCTCTATCACTGAGCTATCCCTGCCAATTCCTTTTGAGCGATTCAACTTTAATAAAGCGGTGTGTGGCGTGGGCTGCTTAAGAATAATTGAAATTGACTATTTTTAATAGTTAATAGTGACCAACGAAATTGTTTACGAATTGTTAACAATTTTTGTTGTTGTTAAATTGACCAACTTTATTTTTTTCAGTGCACATATTCTTGGCAACTCACTTTATGTGTATAACTTGTAGTGTTTAAAAGCCAGCATATTATTACATAAAATGCAATCCATATCATTATAAATAATGAGGGCTCAGGTTATAAATATGTATAGTAAATGCAGCAACACTCAAATATATTATAGTTTAGACGTTCATGACCCAAGAGCTTTCCGATTTTAGGCAATGCAATTATAAAAATAGCATTTACACTTATAAATTGGTACTTATAGTCAATAGCGGTCTATGTTAGGATTTTTTTCCGTTAAAAAAAAGCACTAAATATGAAATCTTTATGAGCTTACAACATTATTTTATATTTTTTACAGAGAAAATATTCGAAAAGCCAGATAACGTGAACTTGGAATAATGTTTTCTGTAAAAAAGACTGCGATTAATGTTGTTTATAGAAATTAATGGATATTTGTATAAGCTTTCTAAGATATTATTCTAATATATATGTACATACATATTTGGTTCACGGATTACCCATTAAATATAATTAAAGAGGTCGAAAAAAATGCGATTGTGTTGATTTTTTCGTAGTAATTGGAGGATTATTTATTAAGTTTACAACAAACTTTCGAAATTATGAGGTCCTCCCTAGAATAGCCCAATATTCAAAACACGAAAAGGTCTAAAAAATATGGAAAGAAGTGTTGATTCCTTTCGAGTGCGGTTTTTTTGCTTTTTTTTTTGAGATTCTTATGGGTATTATTAAAAATATTTTCAATTTTAGCCGCTAATTCAATTTCGTTCTGCAATTAGGATTATATTGGCCTTAATTTTCTTTAATGTAAAACTATTATGGCTATGATAATTTTGGAGCACAATAAAGTAATAAAAATCACACAGGGCTGATATAATTGTATTTAATAATTTTTTTATTATTATCCCGCTTTCCACCATCCACCCATGAAAATGAAACATAATCAATCCAAATCTGTATGTGAACATGTGTAATTGTAATAAGTAGTAATTAGTGTAAAATTAAAAAACAAAGTTTAAAGAGTATTGCCTGTTGTTAGCTAAACTTCATAAAAATACTATACCGGGTATTTCTCAGGCGGTATGCCAAAATGAGTGGGAATTTTTTGTAGAGTGAGAATCCGAAAATCAATCAAATATTCCAACTTTGTTTTATACATTTTTGATTTATATTTAGCTCGCAAAAAAGAAATAAAACATTTGTTAAAGGACGCCATTCAGCTTTTATACAAAGTTGGGCCCAAAATCCAAAGTGCCGGCCAACGGAAAAGGATGTTTTTAATCTGTTTGGAACATCATCCTAAGCATTTGGTACTATGACACTAAGGCGGTAAAACCATCATAGTGGCAGCTGCGTAAGTGCGAAAAATCTGGTTTCCCATAAATTTGACCAAAAATAAATACTATTTCTAAGGTCCGCAGACATAATTACGGGGCGTGAGCGGGGAGGTACAAGCGCTGCATTGTGGCCTCTTTTATTTTAGCAGGTAAACGGCCGGTGAAATGTGTTTTTTTATTAAAAACAAAAACGAAAATGCGGCATAAACGGCTGTATCTTTTGATTGCGTTGGCTTAGAAGTTTGATTTTCACAAGCTCCAAGGGACAGTAGAACTGAGTATTTGATATAAATTCCAGCTTGATACCTCCACGCGTTCCTGAGAAAAAGGGTCTTGACAGACAGACAGACGGACGGACGGACGGACAACAAAGTGATCCTATAAGGGTTCCGTTTTTTCCTTTCGAGGTACGGAACCCTAAAAATGTCTAGAATAACTCAGTAGACATAAGTTTGTATGTATTCAAATGATATATGAATGTATTTACATTTATTTTTGAGCTTATAGCCGCTACAATAATGGTTCCATAATTTTGGTGCCATAGTCCCAAATGCTTCAAATGATGTCGCGAACAGATTAAGAACTTTTTTTTTTCACTGGCCGGCACTTTTGATTATTGGGCCAAATATGAATGGTGGGTTCTCACCAACCAAATTTTGCAGACCTGTGTTATTAATGCCGATTAAGGGAGTGGAGGAATTGTGTTTTTTTATGTCTAGGTTGTAGGTCTGCTGTCTGAAATGGGTATAGTGTATAAGTATTACATGAAAGACATCTTTATTAATCTGTAACTGTTGCTGAAGTCCCCTCAAAATTTAAAACGCAAGATATTAATAATATTTAATTTCAAGCTTTTAAATATTCACTACCACTACGATACTTTAAAATACATCTATAATCCTCCTTCTTAAAATATTCATTCTTGATGAGAATCATCATATCATTTTCACTATATTTCCCTTTCTCTGTTAAAACTCCAAAGCAATTTCAAATTTTCTGGATGCGGTGGTAAGATATTTGCTGTCGAAACGATTTTAGCAAGCGATTAAGGATTTTATTCGTTTCGAGTTACACGCTGCCACCGCAGTGAAACTGAAAATATTAATGGATTTCCAAATTTGAAGTTAAATCGCTAAAATTTCATATTTTTAAATGTGCACATTTCAATAACAGACCTCTGAATAGTGAATACCAATTATAATTTCATTTCCGCCTCAGTTGCCATTGTACCTCTGCAGCAAGCTTCATTACAAGTATAGATGTCTTTTATTGGTTTATGTTGCAAAGTAAGAGAAATACCGTTCTATGAAAATAATATCCCAGCAAAAGTGCGATACAAAAATAGAAAGAAAATGGTAAATTAGCTCTCTGTTGGTTCATCACCTTGACATTTTTAAGTTTTGGACTGTCTGGAAGAAGTGCTTATTAGCTCAGTAGGCACTGTTGATTTAAATAACTTTTATTAAAAATCCAGTATTTGTCTTTAATTTAATCAAATAATACCGTCAATAAGAAGAAATGTTCACTTAATGTTTTCTGGAGAAAAAGTGCCTAAGAAATTTAATTAAATGAAAAGCTGCTGCCGAGTCACAAAGGGAGTAAGATTTGTTTGTTTCTTTTAATGTCAAGATGTCATGGGATCTACTATCGCAATCAATGGATTAAGTAATGATCTGATACCACAGACAGCAACTTCTTATTTGGAAGTGAAACCGGCTTAATAAAACAGCATCTTTCATTTGGTGTCTTAAATGATTAGTGCGATATTGTCTGATTAATGCATGCAATTTGCGTGATATTTAAAGCGACTTTATATGATTCGGAGTGAAAGCGTATATAACTGGGTTATTTAATATATTAGCGAAACTTAAGAGTTTAAAAAATATAAAATATGTTTGTACGAATATTTGTGAATTATAACTCGGCGTCCTTGGAATTGCTTCGTCCGTTCAATGCTCTGTGGAAAAATGTGCAGATTAATTTAATTTTTAATTTTATATAATTAGTTCAAATGAAGGCCTAAATCAAACGTATTTATTTAATAACCTATTTTTCATATTTAAATGACTAGTTTTCGTTTAAAACTGTAGAAGAGTGTTAGAAGCACTTCAATTTCATATAACTTTTACACAAGCTGTACCTATATAGTTTTTGATTTTAACCTTCTTTGCCTGAGTTGTGTTTTAAACTAAATCAAAATGAATAAAAATAATAAAATGTGATCAATTTGAGCAAGCATTTATTATTGCGCCCGGAACATGGGCAATGGGAATATTCATAATTTAATTATAATAAATTTCTGAATACTCCAATCCATCATTTCTGAACACTCAAATCCAGAACTTTAGCGAATTGCAATCTAGCTCTCCTGTTCCTTTCTGAAATAAAACGTTTCTTTGCAGGCTTACGACTAAATAAACTAGCCTCTATTGTTCCTCTCCTAATTGTCCGTTCACTAACAGGCATATTCAAATCTTTCACAATTTAATTGGAAGAAATTGTAGAATCACTTAAACAACAACAACAAACTAGGCAGTGCTATAGTTGTTGACTATTGGATAAAATGTTTGTGATAAATTTTGTTTTTTGTAAGACAAAATTATTATTGTTATGTTTTTATGTTATACATATGTATATGAATACTATGAACTAAAGACTACGTAAGTTTCGCAAGTTAAGTAAGTTTTAACAATAACAACAGCAACAACAATATTAAAAAAAGGTTATTTTGCACAGGAAGCAACACGATCAAACATTCAATTTTTATGTATAATACTTCTTTTTAGCCCATTCTAAAAATAAGGATCAAAGCATAATTGAATAACTTTCTTTGAACCACTCTTAAAAACCGGGAAATAAATGGCTCATTTAAGATGGGCATTTATTTAATATTTCGTCTTCCTTGAACCAATAAATTACTTAGAATGCCATTCAAATTGCCTTTAATCCAAAATATTTTCATTCATTCAAGAAACTAGCTTATTGAATTTGCGTTAAAAACCTGCCAAAGCAACATACCTTTTGTTAAAAATAAATAGCAAACGAATTATTTAAGCCTCGAAAGCGTGATAGACCTTGGCTTTCAGTGCAGCATAACCTTAAACCGGATAAATAAAAATGTTATAAATTTAACACATCTCTACACGTTTCCGTCATTTGCGCTGTTGAACAACTTATCAAGGGGTCGACGTTATCGAAAAACACAAACACGATACATATTGCTTGAATAGCCCGAAGGTAAAAGTATTTATAATCAATACTATACATCTAATTTGCAATAGGCAACGATTAATCTGTATGAGCCTTCATTAAAAGTGAGGTAAAGCCAGATTTTCACAAAATGTGAGTTGTTAACTATAGAAGTAAACTATGTACGAGTTTTAATGTGAGTAATATTTTCACCTATTTATATAGATATTCTAGCAATTTCCGCTGAATTCCTAAGCTCTAAAGGTTAACTAACGCAGTTCATAGCAACGAGTATAGAGCAAATCCTCAATTGCAGCTCGTGGAATATCTTCATTTCATGACTTATTAGATCTCGAATGAAGAACCAGAATGCTAAAACTCCTCTGCAAAAACCTGCACCATGGCTGAATTAGCTGATGGAATGTATATTCAAATTTTAATCCCTACACTGTAATCCCTGCCCAGATAGCATCGCCACCATCAATAATGATGATCTGTCTACCACAAACAATGCGGCAATGGAAAAGGTGACATTTATAAAATATTAAGTAATTAGCCGCGAAGCGAAAATTTCATCTAGGGGAATAAAGTAGATACTCGGTTGTCGACAATAATTTTGTGAAGTTACTTTTAATATTTTATATGACAAGATGGTCACACCGAACTTATCACCTGAATTCTAAGAAGTTTCTAAATACTTACCGCGTCGGCAGATAAATGGTTGAATTAATGCCGAGAGGAGTGCCCACGAGGGACGGTATATGGTGATGATGATTATGATTACAAAATACTGCTTTATGACTGTGTGGGATGAATGACATATAAAATGTTTTATATATTGAACAGAAATTTCATAATTTTCATAGTTTCTACCCTTTTTATTATGTTTAAATAAAAATTAAAGAACCGAAAGAATCTGAATATAGGGAAGTAAAGAAACTTGCGGGATATTTAATTTCAATTAAATATGTATTGTGTATATTTCTGATGGAGTTTGAGGTTTATTATTATTATGTGAAAAGTAGAAATCAGGGAATTTAAAAGCTTGAAATTATATTGTTAATATTTTCTCCTGTCAATACTTCAACACTTTTTTGGCAAATATCCCGAACTTATTTTCTATTCATACCCAGCACCTTTATTTAAGCTAACAATTCTGACTCCAGCAGAATTTATTAATTTTCCTTGTAGCTATATAGCTTATACCTACAATGAAAAACTGCCTTAAAATAAACTAGCAGAACAAAAAACCTAATTATGACTACATAGTTTAAAGCAGATAGGACGGTTTATTTTAAGGGTGCGGAGGGCAAGTAAGGATAATGCTGGAAGGTTTTGTCAACATGGAAATCGAAGGCGTCAGAGTTGTTCACGCTCCGTAGCATTTTAGTGAAGGGTTCGAAGTGCGATGATTTTCAAGGCGAAACGTCTTGAGGGTTAGTGTCAAGGGATATGCTGTGTAGGAACTTGGGATAATAAATGAAATCAGTAAAGTCCTCATGGACGAAATCAATATGAACAAACATTTTATTTGTGAAAAATACCTACAGATCTACAAAAACGTAAAAAGATGTTAAACCAAAATGAAATTATAATTAAATTTAGATATATTTTGCATTTATCCAATAATTTTTTTATAATATCTTTTAGGAATGATAGATGATAGAAAGAGAGAATAGTGTATGTAAACGTTTGCAGCTAGACGAATTATTCCGCAAAGAAAAAACGTTAATCACTTGTAGAAAAGACAAATTGCGTCCGCAAACATTTTCTTTGCCAAACTCGACTTTACTGAGCGACCGCATATTGAAATTTTGGAAAACCATAAAAATTTCTTCTGTATTACATACATATATAAAAAATGAATCGTTGTTTTGTATGTAATCGATGTTTGAAAATTTGGCTGTATGAAATTACTGATTGAGAGTTGTTTGTGTTAGACGACCTCAATACCAAGGTTTATATGTAAATGCGAATACGATCCGATAAGTGAAAGTATTTTTATTAAAAATTATAGAAAATAATAAAATAATGTTATAGCGGATATTGAGCCATGCAACTACATACGAGGTGTGGCAATTAAGTTCCGGGAATTTGTCAATAAAAAACAACCGAATTAAGTTTCTCACAAAACTTTATTATCGGCCTTCACAAAGTCTCTCTCTAACTCTACACAACGATTTCAACCTTACTCCCACGATTCGAAGCACCATTGGTAATCCTCCGAAGTTTACCCGTTCAGCATCATGGTTATAGCCTCTTTGACCCCCTTTACGCCGCCATGATGAGGTCCCTTGAGGTTTGAATTCATCTTGGGGAATAAAAAAAAGTCGTAGGGGGCAATATCAGGGCTATAGGGTGATTGCGGCAACGTTGGAATGTTTTTTTTCGCCAAAATCTCTTGCGCAATTAACGAGGAATTTGGCAACATATTTGCGCAAATATTTCGCATGTTCAAATCCTCGCGTAACATCCTGCGGACGGTTTCTTTGTTAATATTTAACTCGTCAGACAACGCACGAATGCTTAGGCGCCGGTAAGATGTGATCAGCGCGCGCAAACGGTCAACAATCGCGTCAGTACGAGAGGTGATGGTAATCCTTCACGTGGATCGTCTTCTACCGATTCATGCCCCTTCTTGAACCACTTTGCTCATTCACACACTAGTGTTTTCGTCATTCATTCTTCTCCATACACTACGTGCAATTTTCGGAGGATTTCCGAAGGTTTTTCGCCAGATTTCACTGAAAATTGAATCGAAATACGTTGCTTGTAATGTGAATCACTCATTTTCACGACGTCATTAATAAAGTTCCTTTCGAAAAATACGCATAAAACACAAACTAAATGCGCTATCGACTTAAACTTGGACTGAAACTGAAAGGAAGGATTGCCCTCTCTAGGTAGACGTTAACAAACGACGTAGTGTTGGACGTTCCTGAGTTATGACTAAATTCCCGGAACTTAATTGCCACACCTCGTATATGTAGGTTCCGTCGGCTAAATTACAAATTTTATATGCGATTTTCTTGCTTTTTTTTACCCTTTTGCCAAGATCTTAAAACAGCAGTAACTCACTAACAAAATCCATTAAAAACGGTAACGTTAACGTCTGAGTATCTCCTTGTATGCTTGAAAATTAATAATTATTTAGTTACCTAAACAAAAATGGACTATGAGAGTCCGTATGAAGTAAAAATGTTCTTTAATGGGAAAACTTCTCCTATTATCTTGTTACATATGCTCGACCAAATTCAATTGTTTTATCTTTAGACATATTTTACTTTCACTTACTTTATACAATTTGAAAAAAAGTAGTGCATGACAACTGACGCTTAATCCTCCTAATATTGTATTCATATAATTAACATACCTACATACTTATTTTCGAAAATTTAGAAAAAGATTTGTGGAACGAAAATTTGAATTTTTAATATGGAAATTAGTTGCACGCGTACTCATACTCACTTTGATCGATTTAGGAGAGCACCATTATGCGAAAAATAATAGATACGGAAAGGAATTCATTTCAGATCATCTTCGTAACTTATTAGCATTTCTTCAAGCACTTTATTTGCAGGTTTCTTTTACACGTGTGAAAATTATTATCATATACAGACCATCTTAAAAAAATATGCTACCAGACAGGCGTTATTAATTGCAGCCACTTTGTCTGTATTCGGACAGTTGGTTTGGTGCTCGAGACTCGCATGAAACGTGAAAGACTAAGCTTTTACTGAAGCTGAATTCCAAGCAAAAATGCCAGTTCCATGAATAATACCCGATTCAATTCGAGCCTGATCTCGTCGGAGTGATAAGATCATGACAGGGAAGTCGGGTCAGCATATTGACTTGTTTGCTCGCAGGCCAGTAATTCACTTACTTTCTCTGGCATACAGACGGCAATCATATTAAAATGAGGTAATATATACATATATGATTCGAGTTAATGGCGTCCTTTAGATCCCCGAGCGGCCTTCAATTAATCATTTTGAGCCGTCTTGAGCTCCCGACAAGTATTTGTTCGGTGGTGCGGCGTTAACTGTTAGCAGTAAGTTATTTTAAGAAAATCTATCGATGATTGTCTGTCGCTCTGATGTTTCTCTCCTCTTAAGAAAAGTAGTGCCTTGGTGCGGCGCCTTATTTTGGATGCTGAAGAAGAAAACCAGTACCGGGCTGATGGTTTACTTGCCGGCTTCTTCATATTTTTCACAGTCGTAACGTAAGACGTTACGTAAAAGCCGAACGCTGAAGTGCGTGCGAATAGAATTGTGACCTTGTTTGAACAAGATCTTAAATAAACACATGGCGGATGATCATGGTGATGTGATGCGCGCAAATTCCAACGACACGCTGCGGCGCGCCGATAGCTGAAGTACTCACGTTTAATAAATAACTTCTCGGAATCGCAATTTTTTATAATGCATTCTGTACTTTTACTTTCGATTTTAAGTAGTCGCCTGGCCGTCTTCTAGATGTGACTCTTAAATGGAAACATGAAGTAGTGCAGTTGCTAAAGGAATCTATGCCGTTTGAAGAAGATCTAAAGTATGTATGCATGTTCGCATAACTTGCTCCGAAAAGTTCACGACTGGTTTTGAAGGGACTTGGCGAGTGGAGGTTGACTGGGTTCTAAAATATCAAAATTGCTTCGCTGATGTGATGAAATCACTTTTGCAATCCTACTCACATGTCAACTAATTGAAAGTAATTTATATTTTAATTCACGCACTTACGGCTTTTAGAAAGATTTAATTCGGCTAATTGGTTTTTGATCTTTGGCGCTTCTTGATTTCAACGAGGCTAAAGTATTTAACGCTTCATTTAAATATGACTTTGAATGTTTTTGTTCTTGTGCATATTAGATTTAATCGGATTAAATTTTAATTAATCGGTAAATTTTTCTTAAGTTTTAAATTCTGATTTAGAAAAAAAGAAGACCTTTCGGCGAAACCCAGATGAAAACGGTAGATTTCAGACCACATAAACGATGAAAAAAATACAATCCCTTGGAAAGGAGAGGGGATACAGATCAAACTTAATTGCGACTCTGTTGGTTCGTTTGTTGTTAATTTAAAAGTTATCTACATTGAAAAAAACATTAGCAATACTAATTAATCTTTTGTTGATTATCAGCCAATTAATTGAATTAGTTGTTATAATAATCTAACTAATTTTGTAAATGTTTTCCCCACTGTTTTAATTCTATTAATTAATTTAAATAGTTTGCTGATATTTTACTAATCTTTTTTTCAGTGTATGTATATATTTTTTTTTAAATAACTATAACGACAATTTCTATCTCTTTCCTCAAGCCCTTAATCAAAATCACTTAGCACATGCGAAGAATGGCGTGGTAAAAAGTAATTGTTATAGAAATATATATATATAGGAGCAGCTCCTTTTAGGAAATAGGTGCTAACCCACCCACCCTGTCGGCCAATCCATATCCTTTCCATGTCCAATCAGGATGTCAATCCTACACTGAAAAGAAAGAATTTTCGTATGTATTGCGGTTACGTCTGAAAAATGAAACCATTTAGTCTAAGCTCAAACCTTTAAGGCAAATTATGCAAAATAAAATGCACAAAAATCCTCCGTAATTATATGTTTGAAAACAACTAAATAACAAATAATTAAATTTCCACGAACCGCTTTCTGCTATATCTGACTCTAATCAACTGAGGATTTAGGTATAACAGAGGTAGATATCAAAATTATTGTTGTTACTATCTTTGTTTAACCTTCATATTTCAAATATGTATGTATATTCCAAACTAATCTAAAAGATGGGACACAAATTGTCGTAATCATCTGTTGTAATTTACGTTTTTTTCAAAATAAACCAATTTAATATGAAGACAAGAGTGCTGTGCATTTGATTGCATTTATCAGGCTTGCGCTATATTCATTCCACTATTAGAATGAATTGTTATTGAATTGTCTGCCTGCGGGATCTAGGTAGGATCGAGATAGTTAGATTTCGGCAAAAATTGCATCTCACTTTTGAAATGTGTTTTTGTACCAGACCAGCAAGCAGTTCAGTTGCTATATGTATGTCAGTGACCGTAAAAGGCTGAAACAGAATCGCATGCAGTGCAGTGTTCCGCAGCGCAGCACACTGCAAAACTGTTGCAGTGTTTATTTGTGAAACAGAATGCGGCAGCACTGCACTGCATCCAGAACTGTGTAACTGAAATTATATTTTGAGCAGGAAAATTAAAAGTGTCTCAGAGAGATACACAGCGAAGAAAGCTATTCGTTTTGTGTGCTTTAACTACTTATTAAATAAATTAAATAATTTCTATCTCCATTTTTCTGTTGCTCATATAGCTGTCAAACGTCAACAGATGCAGTGCTGCAGTGTTTTTAGAAATTTGGCTAAATTTTGCAGCGCAGTGCACTGCACTGTACTGCAATACGTTCAATCTGTGTTACCCCATTTATTAACACTGTTTCTAAGTTTGACAGCACTGCACTGCACTGTACTGCATGTGATTATGTTTCTGGCTTAACTCATAATACTTAACTAGTCAACAAGTGTTACGTCATCTTTTTCTGTCGCGGACACAATCCTTTTCACTTTGATTACAGTTTATCAGGGTGTATTCTTCGACACATCAAACATATCAAACATATCATTCGAGGTACACATTAACAATAGGGGAATTTCACGTAAGCGGACAACGAACAAAATTTCAAGTACTGGATTTTGTTCATAATTGGGTTAATTGTACTTCTATGGGACCTGAATAAATGTACATGATTATTTTTATTTTTTTTAGCTTAGTTACCAATTTGTGCGAATTCAAAAAAGTTGCAAAATTTGAGGAACGGATTTTTCGAATGCTATTAACACTGTTAATCGAATGGATTGAATAATAAGTAAATTGTATTTATTTAAGAATATCAATTTCATCAATGTTTTTCTTAGAAATTAATTAAAATTTGAAATTTGTTTTTTTTTTTTCGTATAGTACCTAAACCGGAAGTTATCATTAAAAGTCTGATTTTTTTCCAAATTCGCATTTTTTTAAATTCTTTATTTTTACGAAAAAATATAGCTTGTAGTATAGAAAAAATATGCAAAACATTTTAGAATGGTATCTCGATTCGTTTAGGTTTAGAAGATATGAACTAAAGTACGAAGGTGCCGCATGGCACACTGCACTGAGCGGTTCCTTAGTGTGGTTGTCTTAATCGCTACTTACGGCTAATTATTATAACTAAAGAAGTATGGTTAAATAACCATAATTGAAAACAATTTACAGATTAATCGATTAATAATAATTGAAAAAGATATTGTTTAAAATCATAGACTAATTAATGACCTGCGAGTATGATAAATAGTAATTATATTAAAAATTGGTTGACTGCAGCAACTTGCAACATATTGTCATGATATCGGCATGTATTCGCTATATTGTGTGAAATATGTTCGTGGAAAATATGTTGGCGAATTGCCGCGGTAGACTTTCCTGAACATATTTCAATTAAGCAAAACAATATGGCACTCTGCTACATTTTTCGACCGGGAGAAGTTTACTGTGTCAGTGCGAATGAAAACAAATTAACTCATCTATTTCGCGAACGTATAACAAAAGCGATAGACAGTGCGACCCCATTTTTTCTTGTTTTTATTCTTTTTTTTTAGAGTAAGACATTTTCTTTTGGTACTCTTGGATATCACACCTGTATAATAGCGCCGAGAGTAAGCGTTTTCACACGCGTATTCTGGCTGCATGATGCCCATTACTGGAGGAATAAGTACATATTTAAGAATCTTTGATTTTTCCCATTTTAATTTGAGCGCTAAAAAAGAAGATCTACATATTTTTCCTAAATTGTGTCTCACAAGAGGATAAATATAACAGATTCGGTTTTTGCTGCTACAACCTTCTACACGGAAAAAAATTTGTCGCGAATATCGCGTCGTTTCTGGCAATATCCCTGTATTTTCCGATGGATTTTGGGAAAGTGCATTATTTTGGTAATATTTGTGAAAAAAACAGGGATATTAACTAAAATTTAAGGACCAGCGTAAAATGTTGTCATTATTTCCTGTAACTTTTAAGGAGATCTGTTGCTTTTTCAATATATGTTGTGGATTTTATGGCGAAAAAATTTGTAAATTGGTTGGGGATTTTTGCTATCCAAATTTTTTTCCGTGTACATATGTATTTTACAAGTTGTGAACTGGTCTCTGGTATGCGTGCGTATAAGTTAAGTGGTTTGGTATTTCGAGAAATATGCATTGATTCTTATGGCCCAAAATTAAACCTCCAGCATAAATTGAGAAGGAGTCAAGCCTAGTTGAAATTAACAAAAGAAAACTAAAAAAAATAAAAAAAATCAAGAATATTTGTATTCAGTTTTATCTTGTCTTTCACATGTCAGTTTTTAAATTTTCATTTTTGACAAATGGTAGTTCTTCAAAGTCGAAACTACGATTTTTCACAAAAAATCGTTACTTTATGATCAATTAAAACAAAACATGCAAAAAAAAACGCAATGTTAAGGACCGCGTTTCGGTATTAGGTAGACATAAGCCTACCAAACTTGAACTCAATCGATGCAACCGTTCTCGAGTTTTCGTGGTCACCGATTTTTAAAACATATGTAGTACCTAATAACTAAATTTCTTTTTTTTTTTCAACTTACACAGAGATATCTATTTCACTGCGATCGTTTTGAATTTTCAGGAGACGCACACTTGATCATTTTACGCAATAACAAATTTTTCGATATTCTGAAGCCTCTAAAAAAGAATCCTATGAAAACCTTTTCACCATTTCTGCTATAGAAAATGACGGCCATTCGGTGTGCAGTATGTACGTACTTAGATGTATCAAAATTGTTAGAATAGAACAAACTCGGCATAAAATATTTGGCTGACATGTGATTCTTGACGTGACCTGAATTCAGATATTTCGCGATATAAAGGGGACCGTGGTCTAGAATTTTCAAAAAAGTCATTTTCGTTTCTTTAATATTCCGAAAGTATAGTTCTTCGAGAATATACTGTTAAATTTTTGTAATGATATTGACGGTATTGTAGGCTCTACAGCCTTTTTAGCAGAAGCGAACGGTTGTCCCGCCTTACATATTTGAAACTCATTTATCTCGAAACTACTTTTCTCTGCACGGCGGGGCGCAAAACAAACAAACTATTCATTCGGATCATCTCAAATTTTACTGTGTTATTCAGTACACCAGTGGCTATGGCCGGTGCCATCAAAACATTTTTATGTTAAAAACTTCTTATTTTTTATGTAAAAAAGCTGATGAAAAATAATGGTCTCGGTAATTCAAATTTCAAGAACGCGCTATTTTGCCGAAAATATTTTTTGTTCCTTCTTTCGGGACCGGCGGTACTTATACTCATATACGTAGATTAATAATTTTTTTCCCCATTTTTCACATCTAGGTAAGTGAAAACGTCAAAAATTACCCGCCGCCCAGGTCCATTTTTTGAAGGGTTCATCTTCAGCGCCATTTTTTAAGCAATTAAATATTTATAATCAAAAAAATATTTAACTATAACAATGTTTTTGAATGCTTTTTAAATATTGTAATGTTTAAATATCTTTGTTCATTATTATCACTTTCCAAAAGAATCCTAAAAATACCTTAAATTCACGGGTGCTATACAACTGGGTTCCCTTAAGGATAAAGTTATAGCCCCTCAAGGACGAAAAAGGAATGGACAATTTGTTTAACCTTTTTAAGTTCTGCGCCATTTGTAGAGATTTTGGAATTTTGGCTTGAATCAGGTGAGAATTGTAGTCACAAGCCGCTACTTTAAGAATCTGATCATTTTTTTCAGTGATGATACACTGGACGCCATGCCGCATTTTTTAGGGGAGAGGGCAGATTGAGCGCCCTCCACGTTAGGTTTTTTAAAAAAATATATATTTTTGAAAACATAAAGTGCTTTCATTGCATTTACCTTACTTTTCCTGGAAAAGATTCTCGAAATTAGGAATAAAAAAAAGCTTTGCACCAGGAATCCTCCTTAAGACTCAATCTAAAATATTTAAAGATTCAGACCACTTCACCCTAGAGATGTTTGCGTGCGCCGGATCACTTCACGCTTTTACATACATATAGATATGTATGCATATATGTAGAACGTTTTGGTGCTGCAGCACTTTTTCTCTCGAACTTTTTTTAGAAATGTCCTCTCGCATCGTTTACTTCTTACAGAGGAAAGAAAGTATAAAAAGGGGACCGCCACAAGCAGTAATTGCCAATAACTCAAAGTTTGTCTGGCACTGATTAGGATATTTGAGTAGTGACTGAAAATTGATTACGGATACATGAGTAAAAAAAAGCCCCCGCCGGTGACCTTCGTTACTCAACGAAATCGACTGAATCAATTAAGGTCGAGAAGCGGCGAAGTTTACTAAAATATTTTAACAAGTTCATTTGACTCTCTAGTTGCCGAACAATCGAATTGAATGAAAGGTAAAGAATAATTGGACGTTGTTGCTTGCAGCGACGGCCGACAAAATATTACCCAGGCAGACGGACAACACTGTGAAGGACGAGACCACCTTTGAAATGTTTGTGATTTGAAAAACGAAACTTTTTTAATAAAGAGAGGATAGAAGTGACGTTCATCAATTTACAGTTGCTTTAAATACATAGGAATACACTACACATCCGCACTAAAAAAGACAAACTTCTGAATTATTATTTTCTTTTTCCATCATTGTGATCTTAATTGCTTTGCTTTATGGTACAAGTGAGTTTCTTGGTTGGTAGCTTTTATTTATGCCGTGTACACAGTCATCCTGTGTAGTTTACTCTTGGACTAGTCAGGGGTCTAGAGGAAAAAAAAAGTCTTCGCAGAATTTACAAACAAAGTGGCTCTCCTACAAAGTATAGGGAAGGGAGTAGTTCAAATATCTTTCTCAACTTAAGAAAACCATGAATTTGGAATTTACGAGCTATGTTCGCAGCATTGAAAGTGGTTTACGTAGCAACAATCCTAAACCCTTCTGGAATTACATTAAGAACTAAGATTTAATACTAGACCTCCCTCTGACCTTAAATTTAATGACGAATTTCAAAACATATGTTATATGTTTGTTAGATAGGTACGTTAGAAATATATTTATTAAATGTTACGGTCATCTGAATATAGTAAAAAAGTTTCTGAATTGCAAAAATTTTAAATTTAGTAATAGTAAAAATACATATTTATCTAAAAATATACAAAAACAATTGAAATAGGATTTTGTTAGTAGTATTACAGAAACTTAACTTTGATAATACTTACACAATTTAAAATCGCGACTTAGATTAAAAATAAGAAGAGCTGTGCCTGTTTATTCTTCTTCTATATTTCGTCGTATGCGATCACTTGTCACTTGATTGTTGTTGCGTTGTGTCGGATTCAGTTTTTTTAACTCCAGTAAGTGAAACTTCATTTAACGCGATTTGTAGTGCAGTGAAATTAAAGCCTTTTTTTTTATTATAGTCTAAGATCCGGCTGCAAGTTTATTACGTTCATCGAGTTTTTAATCAAAACCTAATTTTTACATATATTTATTAATGGGAGAATATATTTTTGCAGGAGTGCCTATCAAAATGTAGCCGCTAGTATTTTTAATTAAGCCGACGACTTAATTTTTAACAGTAATTTTCGCGACTTCGTGTAATTCGAACTCCGTGTTATTCGGGGGTTGTCGCAATTTTTAACCGTGCTATTCGAAACTTCCTGCAATTCAAGTACCGTGCTATTCGAGGGATGTATACATATATCAAATTAAAACTAATTTTTTTCTGTGCATGATAGAATAAGTCTGCCTATGTAAAAATGGCCGCAAATAGGGGTTGCCAGCTTTTAAAGATAGATTAAAAAACGATAAAATAAAATAAAACCATTTATTCGAAATATGATTCATCGCTGCTCTCACTTTCATCACTACAAATATCGGAATAATAGACATAAAATGAAATATCTGCAGTATACAAGTTAACAATGAATCCTTTTTCTGAAATGAATGAATGAAAATATTTTATTCAATATGTCAACTGGTAAAGCGGCATCCTTAAATGTTGCGAATTGTTTACTCAAATTCAAGTCATTAGGTCAAGAACAAAAGTTAAAATTTTTTTCAGAATGCTTTGAAGATCCTAAAAGATTTGTGAAAGTACTCAACGATTTTAAAATAATAACGGAATTCGTAATGTATTTTATTTCATCTTGCATCGTTTATTGTATTTCAAATTTTATAAATTTCTTGAATTTCAATATCTACATATGTATGTGTCGAATATTTTAAAATTTGGATCAATTATGAATAATTTTGCTTTTTTGTTGTAATCCGAATGCACTTACTACGCTTTTCAACTTAACTTATATTGCGAATGAGTCTTTGAAATTGAAACTCTAAGATAACTTTATATCTGAACGTTTATAATTTAAAATATAATCTTTCAGATTCAAAATTGCTGCGATATTGCACCTGTTCAAGAATTTATTTTCTGCAATCGACTACTCAATTAAGCGCTTGCTTTTCTTAGGCTGAATTGTGTCGTCGACTACAGAAAGTGAGTTTTTCAAGAGGCTAATTTCACACACGCTGTCATTCACAATAAAGGAAGTCACAAATGGATATTTACAGTTTAAATTTGGAGATGTAAAAGCACATTGTAAATTTAATTTTACATTCCCAAGGGGATTCGTTTACATACTAATAAAACTTATAGTACATATAAAATTTGATACAAAAATGTAATTTTACATTGATAATATAATTGAATTGCACTTTGAAATGTTTTTTCCATTTGCAATTTGATTTTGAATTGGATCTCTTCCTATCTGCTTGTCCCTGTGTCTGGTGTTCCATAAGGTTCAACACTTGGCCCGCTCTTATTTTTGTTATTTATTAATGACTTGATTACCAAGATTACTTCTAACTGTTTTTATAGGCTGATGACCTCAACATTTTTAGTCATTGATAGCATGATCGACTGCGGTGTCCTTCAGCGTGATTTGCTGGCTCTTAAAAGCTGGCGTATTAGTACCTAACCGTCTGTTTTTAAATGCAGATAAATGGCTCAAAATGACATTCACTTTCAAGTAGTTGGCATGATCCTACAAGTATCGTCTTAATTCGGTGGTTGTATTTGGAATTTTTCATTTTAATGACCTCGGAGTTACATTTGATAATAAATTTACTTTTGTTAATTACATTGACGATATTTCTGAGAGATCTACAGGCTCGCGGGCTTCATCTTACGTACATGTACTCATTTTCGTAGTCTATAAACTTTCAGGCTTTTAGAAATAAAAGCTTGTTAGAAGTATTTTGCAATACTGCTCATCTTTGTGATCATTGTACCATCATGGAATATTGGATACGGCATTGGCTGTTGAATTAAACTTTCGGCCATATGATCGTGTTTGCAGAGGTAACGACATTTTTTGTCAATTAGAGCCACTCTCATGTCTGTTTTCATCCACTTTCAATCCGCCTCCACAGAAACCATGATAATTTACAACTTGGTTCTCTGAACTGCCCGATTTTCCTTTACATGAATTGACATGAAAATTCTTTCAATTTTCGAAACATCCGACAGCATATTGGGTCCACCATTTGAATTTTCAAATTCTGAGAATAGATTCGAATTTATTGGCCTCAAAGTACCCTTGGTACTAATTTTCACCTAAATTCGTTGAATTAAGTAAATTTTCATCTTGAATTTTTAAGTTTCGGAAGTATATTCGCAATTAGGTCCTTCAAAAATCTCTAGATACCAATTTTCATGGCAATCCTTTGAAATTTACAATTTTTGAATGCCATATTCGGTCCGTCATTTTGAATCATGTGAATAAAAAGTAGCCTATATCTTAACACATGCGCGACCGGCAAAAGTTTTTCGTCTAATATTGAGCAGAATAATGAAATTCTGAAGTTGGTTGCCGCAAACCTTATCGTTAAAGCAAGGATAAAAAATATAAAATTGGTGTTGATAAATCAATGTTGCAATTATGTGTTGTTTAAAATAAAAAGATTTTTATAAACGGTATACTTGCTTGATAGGTAGATAATAGACCACTAGTTATTATTATGTGTCGCGCCGGCTTAGTGAGCCAACTGAGACTTTCTCACTTGTCTCACTCAGATAGCCCTTATCGAAAGCGCCTAATGTTGCTGCATTCAGAAACAAAAATTGCAGGTCGGCAATCAGGAATCAGGAATAGAATTTGAAATGACGTGAATTCACGTCAGCGGTAACCTGGGATAGAACTTGAAATGACATGAATTCACGTCAGCAGTGCCGAATATCAATTTTCAAAAAATTCGATGAAGTTCGAAAATTGTTGGTCACCATGTCGGATCCGCCCTCTTGCATTTTCAAATTTCGAGCATAGATTCGCAAACAGTAGATTCAAACATCTCCAAATACCAATTTTCATGTCAATTCTTAGAAATTTGTAATTTTTGGCTGCCATCATGGGCCCACCATTTCGAAATCTGCGGATAAAAAGTAGCCTATTTATGTATATGTTTACCCCGGATACGTCGTGTCTTCACTCAAAAATAAAAATAATCCGACCGACTGTTTGGGCGTGATTGGGCAATCAACAAACAAACAAACTTTATTTGATTGTCTTATAATAATTTGTTGGTTATGAAAATCATAAATGCAACAAAAAGTCATTTGAGTATAATGCAATAATAATTATGGGATTATTCCTGGTTAGTTAGGTAAACAAGTTCTTTTGAATCCGAATTTTCCGGAAGTTTCATAAGTATCGTCCCAAAATTGATGGATGGTAATAATAACAAAAAATATATTTGTAAGCTAATAAAAATACGTAAAATCATATTTTGTAAATAAAACTATAAAACCTTCAAAAGTAATCAATATAAAAAAAATTATTAGATCAAATTATTTGTTCCGAAATGCTTTATAAAGTAGCTAAGAATCAATTTTCTTCTTAAAAAATTAATTAAAAAAAATTTATTTACAAAATAGCAATTCATCTCAAAAATTTTTGTTAATTATAGAAGGTACAAAAAAATTCATTAAATACAAGTTTTAGATTTCTATGAAAAAGTTTTATTCAAATGTTTGTGGGAGTTATAGGTCTGTTAAAAAAACATTTCCACCCTCGACTCCGTAAACGCAAACTTTATTCCTATTGGACCCCAAATATAATAAAAAAAATAAAATAACATCTTACCCAGAATGCAAGGTAGACCATTTTTACGCCGTATTTACTGAACTATTAATAAAGTTGCTAAAGTTTATTGGCTAGTGGATCTAGTTTATTTGTCGCCCGGGATCTTTTCCCGTTTGGACTTTTAAGAACACGTCACACAATTCCCTCAAAAACGTAAAACCAGCAAGGCATTGCTACTTCGAAACGACTGCACAAAATTATTTTATAAACAGTACGAAAAACAAGTTAAAACATGTCTTTCCGCGAATAGATTTAAACACCTCATTTTTTTTTACTGTGTTGCCCCCGTCACCCATGGAGTCACTGGAAACTTTCAAGGTTGATCCTTTTATCGTGTTATCAGATTTTTTAATTAGTCACGCATATATATCGGCTCAAATCACTTAGGTCAACAGGGAATTAGCAATGCAAATTGAAACGAACGACCCAAAATTCGATCGATATGTATATGTATGTAAAAAAGAGGAAAAGTTTAAAAGACATCTGAGAATCTCTGCCCACCGCAGAGTGGAATCATATTAATCTGCGACTATTAAAATTTATGATTTTTCTTGAATCTGCGGGATGTGCAGAAGGACTTACATACATTCTAATAATACGCGGCAGTTTGACATTAATAATCGCTATAAATAATGCAAAATGATAGCAAAAGTCTGCAAAAATTCTCAGAAATTTTCAAATCTGAATAAAAAGGAGTAATGTTATTACCTCCGCTGTAGTGCTACTACTAAACGACCAATTACTTCGCTAAATCCAGATTTAATTGTAATATATGAGCTTTTATTGAAATGAAATTTCCTAATTTTAAACATTTTACAATTTTCTTTAAGGTCCTCGCCTGTCTGGTGCTACATGCAGATGCACGACGAGGAGACGACCGAGAACTTTTAGTGGATATCGACGACGCTAGCACGAAGAATACTCAGTATTATTCTGCGAACTTTGACACGAGTGAGTTAACCTGCACTTTACCTTACTTTTGTTTGACATGGCTCGAGAACAATAGAATTGAGTCACCGAGCTCTTATTTGCTTGCTTCATATATTCCGCTCGAGCCTTTGTTAGCGTAGATTTTAGTATATTGTGCAACAAGGGCGTAAAGTAGCCGTTTGCGCACGCTGGCAGTAGTACACGCACGAGCGAAGCGAGTGTGTTTAGCTGCCAGCGTAAGCAATCGGCTACGCCCCGCCCGAATTGCACATTTTAGTTTTCCCCACTAGTGAGGGAAAAGTGCCACTAAAACGCACGCCTTTCCGGTTGGACAGTGGCTTTTTATCCACTCGTGCTTTATATTGTGCAACAAGGACGGTGCGTAGCCGATTGCGCACGCTGGCAGCAATAAACGCACGAGCGAAGCGAGTTTGTTTAGCTGCCAGCGTAAGCAATCGGCTACGCACCGCCCGAGTTGCACAATAAAGCACTAGTGGATAATAAGCCACTTTACAACCGGAAAGGCGTGCGTTTTAGTGGCACTTTTCCCTCACGCGTGTGGAAAAAATAATTATTAGTTAGGAAATAACAATTTTATCTTTCTTGATCATTCCAGGTGCATACAACTATGGATATGATATCGGAGTAGCAGGCCATTTTCATCACGAAACACGAGGTCCAGATGGGGTTACATATGGTTGCTATGGCTGGATTGGACCCGATGACTTACTTCGTGTTGTGCATTACGTCGCCGATTCTAACGGCTACAGGACTGTAGAACCTCAACAGGCTGTCGAGGTCTTCCCTGAGCAACCAGGAACAGATCTTCAAAATCTCGAAGATAGACCTAAACCCAAAGGAGTTACAATTCCATGGAAAGAACTTTATTTTCCGAAAGGCTGCGGTATGTTTGAAGGTGGTGTTCGTCCTGACATTCCCATTGTGCAACTACCTGGAGGAGGATATGTTAATGTAAGCATATTTTATATAAAATTTTATTTTAAAATATATATTTACATATCTTTCATTTTCAAATTGCGCTTACAATAATTAGGTAATTTCATTGGATTATAAATATTTCTTGTACTTTTCTTAGAAAACAAATCATTTTGTTTTAGATATGAATTTTGTACGAAGAACTGCTCTAGTTTATTTTTATTTTTTTTAATTTTACAGCAAAGAAAGCTTTGGATTTTCGAATAAGCTTTCCTTAAGGTCATTAGGCTCATTTAACATTTGGCTTTGAATAATAATTAACTAATATCTAGGAATAATTGAATAGTTATTGATTTTTATCAATTACTATTACTACTATTGGTATTTCTATGGGTAATTAAAAATATTATTTGGGAGAAGACGGTTTAATTCCTGAAGGAGGCGAGGAGTGCTCCATTAAGTTTTCTATTTATTGTAATTTTAACACAGCATATCAATAGAATGGAGCAGTACCCAGTAGAAAAACAAAAAAGGGACCACTAAGGGAGTAATATTCTAAAAGTAATTGGTATACATAAAAACTGATGAAGGGGCTCTTTTTAATTCATTCCCAAATAAATGTTTTGTATTTAGAATATCTTAGAAAAAGGTGTTATTTGAATTTTTGTCTTTTGGTTGTTTTATTATTAATTAAATCTTTAAGTATTAAATTGCAATTTATCTTCGCAACAAAAAAAAAAATCGTAAATAAATTGACAAATTGATGAATTAAGTCTAAAATGATCATAACCGGTACATATTACAAAAATTACAAATTACAAAAGAATGATTATCAAGTATGTAATTTTTATTTTTTGATCGATCAATAACGATTTATTAAGAATTTTCAGATTTGTACAGAAATTAAAACTTTTTCCTCTTGTTGGTCAGCTTTTGCTGTTTAGGATCTATCACAAGCCTTCAAATTAGATTTGAGTAGTTTAGGTACAAAAATAGCTATTTTATGCTGTGTGTGATGTGTGCTATGTGACCATAGCACCAAAAGCTTTAATAAATAAGCCACAACAGCGCAACTCATATACATATGTTAGCACGATCAAATTTCAAAACTTAGGATTAGGTTTTACGGTTCGATCACAATATTGGGAGTGGAAAGTGGGTTTTCGCTGCAAAGTAGAGCAGGTTTGCCGTTGTGGACAATACTGGCGTGATCTGCCACTACACGGCTGCAGAGACAATTTGGAATTTCGAACATTCTTCTGAAAGGAGAAGGTGGCGACTAGGGGTGACAGTTATAAAAATGGATTATATTATACGAGTAGTAAAAATAAACAAAATTAATGAATGAAATGTCAGAATGTGCGAATGTGAATTTCGAATTCACGAACGCCATTTATTTTCCGAAATACATATTTTAACATACATTTTTAATATCTCCTTGACGCATATTCATGTCGTATGTTATACATATACCGTGCTATTCCAACCTAGTATGGCGGTCGAGCCACTGACCGCTCAACTACTTTATAACAACAACTAAGTTGCTTTTCAATCGGGTGAAGTAAACTAATAAAAAAAAGAAGAATCATTATGTCAGTCGGCAGGATTCTCAAGTCGAGAAAATATAAAAGGTTTAGTAATTAATTTAAAGTAAAGAAATAAAACTATTGTAAATCTAAATTAAAAATAAATAAATTTGGAAATTGAAAACGTATTAAATTTGAAATGAAAAAATATGGGTTTGAGCATGAAGCAAACCATCCATACAAGTATAGTGAACACAGTTTTACTCCTGGCAAGCAAAGTTGCGTTCCATTGGGAAACTACTCGGAAATACTTAACGCACTCAAATCGAACGTAGCTACTGCTATCGTGGTTTTTCATTACACCGCACAGGACAAATTTTCCACTGTGCACAACGCTGGTCTGGAGTGATTGTTCGCTAAACGGCAGCGTAAAGAGTTTCGAATTTCGAACATATTTGTGAAACGAAAAGGTGGCAGCTAGTGACAACAGTTTTAAAAGATCAATAAACCGAAACAAGCGAAAATATCATAATTTATTTTTTTCTGAAGCATGTTTAGTAAGGATAAACAAAATTAATGAAGAAAATGTTGTTAATAATTTAGTAAAGCATTTTTATGTTGAAGACATTATTTAAAAAAATTAAATTCCCCTTTTTTTTAACAGTTACTAAAAAAAACAAATGGTTTTTAAAATAAAGCAACACAAGAACCTTTAAAAGATAGGAAAATAATGGTATGACTTTTATTTCCCACAATCATAAATTAGAAATAAATAATCATTATCGAGCGATCATTGTTGTAATCTAATTCATAATTTATATTTAGCCGAAAAAAATTAAAACGTTTATACAAAGTAAATAAATACATATATGTAAATTTACAAATGAAATAATGTGATATATTGATAATTTTTTGTTTACAAATCTCATAATTAGTCATTATTTTCGGCCCCAGAAAAGTATAAATAGAAAGAGGCAGGTGCTTTTTCTCCATTCTCAAAAAAATTGTTAGTTATTGTGGGTCCTTTAAACAAATCTTTTTGCGGAATCTGGAATTTATGAAAAAAATTATCTTTAATAATAATTAATTATAAAACTGTAAAAACTTCTGTTTTGCGAAAAAGTTATTGACAAAACGGCAACCATTTTAATTTCAAAATTGTGTTTTTTTTACAGCTCGGAAGCGAGCATTTATATGCAAATCGACCTGGAGCCACTCATGGAGCTGGTGGCTCTGGAGGGCCGGGTTCTGGAGCAGGAGGTAGCGGTGGATTGGGAGCAGGAGGAAAAGGGGGATCAAGTGGATCTGGCAAACCAGGAAGTGGAAAAGCAGGCGCGGGTGCTGGAGCTGGGGGTAGTGGTAACTATGGTGGCGATAATTCTGGGTCATACCGTCCCGACAATACAGGCCAATATTCTCATGTAACTGGTCCTAATGGACCTGGATCAGTACCAGCTGGTGCTTACACACACATCAGTGGTCCAAATGGTGGAGTTGGTGGAAGTGGTGGATTTGGCGGTAATGGAGGATTTGGTGGTAATGGAGGATTTGGATCAGGAGGAGGTGCAGGAGGTTTTGGACCAGGTAATGGTCGATTTCTATATACACTAAAAGTAAAGTGAAAATTTAAATTTATGTAAAATAACGGTGCCCATATTTTCTTCAGGTGGACCAAATGGACCATCAGGACCTGGTGGACCCTTAGGACCTGGTGGACCAAAAGGGCCTCCGGGACCAAAAGGGCCTTCGGGACCACCAGGCCCACCTGGACCTCCAGGATCTACATTGCCAGGACCTGGAGGACCTTTTGGACCTCCAGGACCTCCAGGACCCCCGGGACCACCAGGAAAAACATCTCCAGGAAAACCAGCACCAGGCTCGTCTTCCGGTGCTAATGAGTTGGGCTCTGCTAGTACTGGATTTGGAACTGTCATACGGCCCGGGTTTGGCTTAGGCCAAGGTATAAATTGAAATGTTAACAATAGTTGTTTTGTACGAGCATAAATTTCTTTTTGCAGGAACCCCTGCAACCGGAGGAAATTCTGCTCTCGGTGCTGGAGGTGGTTCTGGACCAAAAAGTGGTGGAAGCCCTGGGTCTGGTGGTGGTTTTGGTTCAGGAGGTGGACAATATAAGCCATCTGGAACCGGAGGCCAGTTTACACCAGGTAGTACAGGCAATATTGGTAGTTATAAAGGAGGAAATGGACAATATAGAACTTCCGAGGGCGGAAGTGGTCAGTATAATGGAGGAAATGGACAATATAGACCTTCCGAGGGCGGAAGTGGTCAGTATAATGGAGGAAACGGACAATATAGACCTTCCGCGGGCGGAAGTAGTCAGTATAAACCTTATAACAGTGGACAAGATAATAGGCCATCATATGATGGCAAGTACAACCCTGGGGCTTATGGTCGCGACATTAGTATTTCTTAATTTCCTAGCGTTAATAGTTACTTTGTAGATCCAAACAAGTATAATTCTGGGAAATATGTTCCAGACGAATCCGGAAAATATTACCACGTAGACAATCCCTACCTTCACGTGACTGGACCAGAAGGAGGTTTCGGAGGTGATGGAGGAATTGGAGGCGGTGGTGGTTTTGGAAATGGTGGAGGATTTGGACCAGGAGGACCAGGAGGGCCAGGCGGACCAGGAGGAACAGGAGGACCAGGAGGACCAGGAGGACCCGGAGGACCAAAAGGCCCTGGAGGACCACCTGGACCTCCAGGTCCACCGGGACCCCCAGGACCACCAGGAACATTCCCAGGTAGATTTGAATTGAATTGATTGCTCGTGCATATGCATAATAATTGTGTCATTGTAGGACATCCACCAAGTCGTCCCAGCCCAGGTGGCCCAGGTGTTCCTGGCCCACCAGGACCACCAAGTCCAGGGACACCCGGGCGCCCAGGACCACCAGGTCCTCCAGGTCCATCAAGTCCTGGTACCCCTGGCAGACCAGGATCGGGACCACCAGGACCACCAGGGCCACCCGGCCCACCAGGTCCAAAAAGTCCTGGAACACCCGGAACCCCAGGAACTCCAGGCACTCCTGGCAGACCAGGAACCCCAGGAAAACCAGGAATTCCTGGTTATCCAAATGATGGATTTCCCAATCGCCCTCAAGATTCAGATCGACCAACAGATGGTTATCTCCCCGTAAAGCCAGATGCCCCCAATGCTTCTTACAGGCCTGATAAGCCAAAGCCTTTTACTCCAAGTCAGCCATCCTACCCGAATCGACCGAATCAACCAGGTATACCATCTCCCGGATATTATCCAATCCCTGAATTACCCTCTAATTCCAATCTACCAAAGCCAGGTTCACCAGGAACAGCAATTGGAGTGTTTCCCCCTAACCGTCCGGCGCAGACTAATCCTCCTAATTCCGGGTTGAGTATTGATATTTCCAAATATCCCTTAAATATTTCTCCCAGCCCTGTCTTAATTGGTAATGTTCCCTTAGCCGGTAATTGTCCTTGTGCCGCCGCAACCGCTCATTCATCAAAATTAAGCGAAACTTCATCAACGACCGCATTGCCGCAACAGATCCCCGTTTTCCCTCCAAAAGCAGGATTCCAGCAAACATACTCCCCTGAAAATATTCCGCAGGGCGCCGTGATTGGTTTCTTGCCAGTCATATATTTCCCTTCTTGCTCCGAAAACGCGTCCTCCATGCAAAACGCGGGAAATTATCAGCAATTGGCTCAATCGCTTCTTCAAGCCAGCACTGCAACTCTTCAAAGCTCAGGACCCTGCAATTGTCAATGCTCCTGTAATCCAGGACATGGCCAACCTGCAAAGCGGTCCGATGATAAAGGCTCTGTAGACGCTGAAAAAAAGTCGGACGCGTCAAGAAATCATGTGGAAGAATTAAGTCGTAAGCTCAGCCACGAAGAAGCGACTATAGGGTCAGAATGATCTTCTTGGTCTTCCTGCTTATTTTAAAATCTTTCCTTACTCATCTCAAGACTCATTCTGAAAAATTCTCATTTATTTATTTTCTTTTACATAATTGAGGCTAATCCTGCCGGCCCGAAGCCGTAAAGCTAACTGAGACACTGAACTAGCTGGCTTTGCGGGGCTGACATCTAGCATTTCTGCCTTATTTATTTCATAGTTTTAAGTATTCTTTAATCGACGGCGGGAGCATTTTACGCATCCTCAATGGCACGACGGTGTTCCCACTTGCAGCTCACCGCTGTTCTTTCCTACCTTTTTCTATCTCCTCTAAACTTAAAATTTCGACAGTAGGCTTGAAGAAAATTTACGCTTGCGTTACGCCCCATCGTCATATTTTCTTCTAATTTCTTATCATACACAAAAATTGCAACACTATCGACTGTTATGGTTCTAGCTTGATTGTGTTCCTCTTGTGGGATCTATATTTATTTTCGCATTTTTTTCTGTTATATTCTTGTCCTTCTTGGTAATGTGTTCTTTCATTGTACTTTCAATCTTTAGGCAATGCTGTTGTTCCTTGTGGTATAAATAAATTTTATTATAATTATTTAAGAACGCAGCGTTTTACTAATTGCTTCTCAGATATTCAAGAAAATTGTGGCCACGGTAAGTTTTAGGAGGAATCAGTATAGAGGATGAACATATAATACGTAAAGGCACTGTCAATGATGGCAATGTGTAATAGTATGAAGCTTTTCAATAGAATTTGAATTTAAGTAACAATTGAAGTTATTTGACTTTGTGATGTTTTATTTCAATAAATATGTGTAAATGCGTGTAAAAATAAAATGTATTTCGTTTTTTTTTTTTACCGCATAGATTAAATTGCCCTAACGCTTGTGTTTGCGTGAACCTTAAATGTTTATTACAAACTGTTATTTTATTTCTTTTCACGTACTATTTATTGCATTACAGGAATCATTCCCCTATTTCAGGAAGAGTACGTATTTGTGGGACACAACAATAGCAAACCACTGCATATTTTACATTTTATGATGTTAAATATGTAGTGATTTACTTTCTGTCGTGTCTCGCAAACACATTCTGAAATTTCTAGTGAAAGGGGACGAGTGCGGAAAATTTTTTAAAATATCAATTTTTTCCGTTTCTTTTGTTATATGTATTCTTTTGAAGGCATTGACGCAAAATAAACGTCATCAGACAATTTCCACAACTTTTTTCAGGTGTCTTAGTCACCAAATTTTCGTAATTTTACAATTGTTTTATTTGTTTTTAAATAAAACGTTTTTTTGTCAATCTTAAATTTTTTCCATCATTTTGGTTCAATGCCTAGTTTTAAGTGCGTACTTTAACAATTTTGTTTTGATGTAAATATGGAATAGGCTTCATAAATCTGTACACTTAAGTTTCAGAGATTCCAGGAGAATACTTATTGGGTGTGTTCCTTCAGTCATTCCACGGAAAGAAGAGAACGAACGGAATTTTCACGGAATATATGGTATAGAAGGAATAACGAAACAACTTAAAAGACTTTGACATTTATTTGTTCCAACATTTCAAATTTTTGAAGGAAATCGGTTTAAATATGTATTTTTATTGGAATTTTTTTTAATTAAGTCGATCGCCGGGAGTTAAGTTAAATAGTTGGGACCAAAATACTATAAATTTTTTCGACTGTTCCCACTTGTGTTGTTGTGGTCCTTAATTTTTTTATAGATGGATTAGCTGTGCCCCACGGTTTCACTAGCACTCTTCTCCCTCATGACCACCCACCTTGCACATCATAATTGCGCGCGTGGTACTGGATCATTATTTTGTTCCAGAGTTATTTTAAAACTATGATATCTCCTAAGATATTTATTGAAATCACATGATATCAAGGGCAATTTTGTTTAAAACTAAATACTTCCAACGAATAACGTATTTATTTGGATAAAAAACGTATTTATTTGGATAAGAATTAATATACAGGTAGCCCTCCTATAACACGGTATTCTGCAACACGGTTTCACTCTAACACGAAAAGAAAATTGCGGCAACCCTCTTATAACATCGTACTTCTACAACACGATAACGGGTTTTTTCTTTAGCATAATTTATGGTAGAAAATAACATTACGCACTATGAGCTATGCTGCAAAGTTTGCTTCATGGATAAAAAATAAATACATATCTTGGAGATATGTATTTATTTCTTGAGTAGACAAGTTTTTTGTATAATGCGTATTTTTCGAGTTATTTTGATGTTTCAGGTTGGGGTGTCCGGTATATTGAAATATGTAAAGAGATATGTAGATATGCAGAATAGAAAGTAGGCAAGAAAATTCAAAATTATGTAGAATTCAAAACATTTCGTTTTTCCTTTCTAATCAATCTCAGTAGGCTTCCAGATTTAAGAATGGTCTTGAATTGCATGATTTCGATTTACATGGCATTTTCGAGAAACTAATCTACCCTGCAAGTCGAGGGTTTGATGTAATTTTTTATTCTTTAATTGAAGTTTGTGAAATACATACCTAAAAAATAGATTTAAAGAAATTGTAGTTCTTTAAACTTAGAAGAATATTATATAAAGATTAATTTAATTTTGTTGGGTAAGTGTTAAAGAGCGTCTATTTTTTATGAAGCCTAACTTTTGAAAAATTAAATTTTAGACCCAAACTATGTCTAACAAAAATAAAAAAACAATGTTTAAGAGGAAATTCATATCTTTAGAACTAAAAATGCAAGTTTTGGATCGCCTTTCAAAAGCGGAAAAAGGGTCACAAATCGCAAAAACATTAAATTTAAATGAGGCAACAGTCCGAACAATTAAGAAAAGGGAAAAAGAAATTAGAAGTGCTGTTGCTGCAGGCTCTTCAATATCCGCAAAATATGCAGCTTGTCCACGTGCACCAATAATTGAAAAAATGGAAAGAGCACTCAGCATTTGGATTAATGATAGTACCAAAAAAAAGATTCCATTTAGCGGTAATATAATTAAACAAAAAGCTTTGAAAATTTATAAACACCTTAAAGAAAATGGAGAATCTACTGTGAATCCAGATTTTGTTGCAAGTAAGGGTTGGTTTCAGAAATTTAAACAACGTTATTCAATTCATAGCATAAAAATACAAGGTGAAACTGCATCTGCTGATCATGAAGCTGCCAAGTTATATCCAGAAAAATTACAAAAAATTATTCAAGACCAAGGATACACAACACATCAAGTTTTTAATGCCGATGAAACTGGGCTTTACTGGAAAAAAATGCCCAATAGAACTTTTATATCAAAAAATGAAAAAACGGCGCCTGGATTTAAGGTATCAAAAGATCGTGTTACATTACTTTTGTGCAGCAATGCGTCGGGAGACTTTATGATAAAACCCATGCTCATTTATAGATCTTTGAATCCCCGTGCACTTAAAGACGTAAATAAAAATACATTACCGTTATATTGGAAAGCAAATTCAAAAGCTTGGGTAACTGCAGATTTATTTAGAGATTGGTTTCCAAATATCTTTGTGCCTGAGATTGAAAAATATTTAAAACAGAAAAATTTAGATTTCAAGGCACTGTTATTAATTGATAATGCGCCTGGGTTTACATCATCCTAACGTCCAAGTAGAGTTTCTACCACCTAACACTACTGCATTACTCCAACCATTGGATCAAGGTATTATTTATACCTTTAAAACTTATTACATCAGAAGATCATTACAATGGATTCTAGACAAAACAGAATTAGAATCTATTGATGTAAAGGAAGCTTGGAAGAAATTTTCTATCAAGCACTGCATCGAAATAATATCCTTGTCGTTGAAAGAACTGAAAATATCAATATTAAATGGGTGTTGGAAAAATATATGGCCAGAGACAGTTGGAATAGAAAATGTGGTCGAATCGACAGAAAATGAAATTGGCGGCATATTAGAACTTGCTAGATCGATCGGAGGAGAAGGATTTGTAGATATGGCTAATGAAGACGTTCAAGATTTGTTTGTCGAAGAAGAAATTGTCGAAGCAGATTTAGTGGAAATGGCATCCGAAGTAAATCCAATCGATTCTGAGGATAATAGTTCTGATGAAGATTGTGAAATTAATAATTTTACTCTAAAAAAATTACAGGAAGGCCTAGACTTAGCAAAAAACCTTGAATTATTTTTCTTGAGTGCAGACCCTTCGCCTGAAAGAAGTTTAAAATTCAAAAGGGAGCTGCAAAATTGCTTATCACCATGCCATGTAATTTACAACGACCTTGCAAGGGCAAGCAAACAAAGCAAGGTTACAGATTTTTTCAAAAGGGCAGGAGGTACACAAAATCTAGAAGAAAGTCAAGATAATATTGTTCAACCAAATAAACGTTCTCGTTTAATTGTATTGAGCAACGATGACGAAGAAAGTTATTAAATGTAGTTTACATTAAATGTCATTAAATTTGTAATATGTATACATACATGTTTTTGTTTTGTTTCGTAATAACAGTAAACGGAATTAAATTATAAATACATAATAGCTTTTCGGACACTACTCCTCCTTTTTGTACTACCTTCTAGTCTCATATAACACGGTTTCGCACAACACGGGACTCTGTAGGAACGTATCTACCGTGTTTTTAGGAGGGCTACCTGTATCATGTTTATAAAAACACCTTCGCAAATAGTGCATTACTTTAGAACAAATTTGATTACCATAAAAGAGGTTATAGTGAGTAAACCTTAAAAGATAAACATATGCTGTCGTGTAACTTTTAAAGGGCAACAATTCCGTCATACATGATTTTTGCGGAACTTTAATCGTTTACGCAGCGCACGCAACGGAAGTTCTCAGAAGGAATAATTTTTTTCCCGTTTTTGCAACATTTGTCATTGATGCTAATCTCCTATTGGTCTTAGCGTGATGTTATATAGCCCATAGCCTTCCTCGATAAATGGACTATCTAACACAAAAAGAATTTTTCGATTCGAACCGATAATTCCTGAGATTAGCGCGTTCAACCAAAAAAAAAAAAAACTCTTCAGCTTTATACATAATATTAGTTTAGATTTAAGGCCTTTCCACTTTCCCTTGCATTGATCCGGTATTTAAAACACTTTATGCAAATTCTTCGCATTTCGATATAGATAATTCCTCCCAAAAGTTTTTCTTTCGTAACGCTTCGAAGTAACTCATATTTTTTCGTAATTGTCTATAAGGCATTGTATGTCGCCTGGGGTCCACTTCAATCCTGTTTCGACTAAAATATATAAAACAAATAAGACTACAAAAGGAAATCTATTTGGTCATAACATTATTTACAAGCATTTAGCTCCATGGTAGCTCCTGTAGTTCAGTTCAGGTTATTTTTATTTTTGGAAAGCTAATAGAACAATATTCTTTTTATTCCACCTCTTGAAACATATCAAAAAGAATACGTTCGGAATAGTCCCATACACGAGCGAACAATTTGCGCAACGCAGCCCGTTATGCAAACATTTTCCCCGTGTATGGGGCAGTTTGATGTGTTGAGTGTTGCGCAACTGTTTGATGAAAATCAAAGACGCTTGAAAACTTTTGTTCAACGGGCAGCGTTGCGCAAGTTGTCTGCCCGTGTATGGTGATGTTGGTGCAATCTGAAATCATTGAATTTCAATTGAAGTTGTATTTGGAAGAACAGCCAATGTCAGTTTTATTAAATTTTACACGAGAAGCAAAAAGCCTTTTTAAGAAGAAACCTAATACATACCTCTAGGTACTTGATAGATAGGTCATAGAACTACATGAACTTTATGACTGTTGTTGGAAAAGCAACCATTGTCATGTTGACTTTGACAGTTCTTCCAAAATTGCCTTGATTTTGATTGTTTTTCCAAAATATTAAACAAGCTTTTACCCAGAATATCGTTTGACTAAGGCGCTTTTACCCAGAATATCCTTTGACTAAGGCGCTTTTACGAAAAATTGTGTTTTAGGTTTGATTGGTATTATCATTACAAAGAAACTATATATATAGACATCAAAACAAACTTAAAATGTGAAGTGTTGTCCTCAAATTAGGTAAAAAAATGTTTTTTTTTGTAACTACTGCTTCATCCACATTTTCCTTTTTCTTTAATTCAGGCGTAAATTTGCCTCACTTTCTATAAAACTTGCAATTACATATAATTGCCAAACATGCAGATTCAGACATCTTTTCTCCACGAGAACATAAACGTAACTGAAATTTACGCAACTCGTTGCGCAGTGAATGGATTATCACATATTTCTTGGCAAAGAAAAGTTTGCGCAAATTGTTCGCTCCCTTTAAACGGAATATTCGGAATACTTTAGATGATTAAAGAAACGTTTATTGAGTGCTCCGAATATTCCGAATGAATAAAGAAACACATCCATTATTTCACTGCAGCTTGACTGAGGTTCATGGCGCGTACATGAATAGCTCGTCTGTCTGAGGGGGTGTTCATGAGCCGCCAATTCCACGCCTATGCGTGGAAGAGGGTGGATAGGGCTACTCCTCTCCACGAAGTCAAAAAAATAAAACAGCATTTTGTTAGGTGAGGGAGGTCACAACAAAATTTATTTAGTTGTCCATCGGTCCGAGAAGAACGGGACAGGAAAAAACTTGTTTTCACCATTGATTATACAAAGAAATAGATGTGCCACATCGATTATATACAAATAGATGAAGCATGGAAATTTTAAGTTTTAAGGCTGCCATGTTTGGTGCACCACTATCGTTTTCGGTAAGAATCTCGAGGATTTGAATCGAATCAATGATGTTTAAATAGGTTTTTAAAATAAAGCTCGAAAGTTTAGAAACCTGTACGTAAAGTAAGCAAAGGTAAGTTAGCTAAAAATGCGTTTATAGGAGGTGATATTCAGAAAGTTTGGAAAGCTATTTTAATATCATTTTTGTCTGAAAAACTACATAATGTACATTCTCCTAATTAAATGAAACTTTGTTTGAAGCGTGACATAATTTTATCGTATATCGTAAAAGTCTTCCACTATATATAGACTAACAATCATTTCTTTAAATAATCGTCCTCATTTTGAGGGTTTTGCGATTTTGGCGATTTCGTTTGAGAATTCTTGCGATCTTGCGATTTGATAATTCTCTGTTGCTGAGTTGGATTTTGTATATTGGTTTTTGAATTCGGCATTTCTGTATTGGAATTGGTATTATTGGATGGATACTTGATTTTTTGATTTTCTGTTTTAAAGAAAATTGGCTTTTATTGATTCGTTGTTAAAATAATACGCTATGAAACAGATTGACTTTGGGGTTTCTTCACCGATTTCAACGAAATGTTATAGGTACATAGGTTGCTCTTCCCTCAGAAGTGTTGAATATGCAAAAAAAAAAAATTTTTTTGTCGGAACTAGTTTCCGAAATAATTGGGTTTAAAATTTTAAAAACTAAACGTCACCAACATATTTTGGCTTAAGTCAAGCTCGCGGAAAAAAGTCGTATGTGAGTGACATCTTGCAGAAACCTTTCCTTCAGTTTTGAAACGAATAAATATGCAAAAATTTTGCACTTGTCAAGTATTTTTTCCGAGATATTCTACTTAACCCATGAAGTCCGGGAAGAGCACAATTTCTATTCTATTCTACTATTTTGAGGTCGTTATTTCGATTGGTGCAGTCAGGTTTTCATAATAATGACTTTAAAAACCAATATGGTGCATTTTAAATAAAAAAAGTAACAAAATTTTTTGCGTTTTGTTTTTTGTGAATCTTTTTCGCATAAATAAAGTAACTGAATCAATGCCAAACCACAACCAAAAGTGCACAAAATATCTAAACTATAAAGAAATATTTTTTTTTTTTGCTTTTAATCAACCTACCTCTTCAAGATATCAATATGTAAAAAAATGATCGTTATTTGATAAATTATGAATATTACTACATAATGAAATTCACATCTCTAACGGTATAATTGTCCCAAAAATATATATAAAAGAGGTTTTTGAGGTCGCTGATCACGAATTTGAGGTAAGATTTTCAAAATTCAGAATGACGGATCCAATATGGTCGACCAAATTTCATAAAATGCTTCAAAATTGCGAAAAAATATGTATAGGGAGTTTTTGAGGTTGCTGATTACGAATTTGAGGTTAGCTTTTCAAAATTCAAGATGGAAAATCTATAACCGACCAAATGAAATGACTGAAACTCAATCGATAATGTCTATTATACGGGGAGTTTACGCTAGAAAATTGGTTTTTTCCGTCCGTTAGCTATTTCATGTAACCGTTTCCTAACTGGAACCTTATGAAACCTTTATATTTATATTCTTTGCAATAAAAGTAATTTATTTTTATAATTTGTCGAATGTTCAATCTGAAAAGATTGGTACAAAAGAAATTGCTATAAGTATTGCTAGACATTATTTAGGTATTGGACAGAAGAGGTATAAAAAAAACATAAGCTTTGTTGCAAAATGAGCAAATCTTGAACAAAAAATGAAAAATTAAAAGCTTTCTATCGATAACTTAGATTCAAATTTAAAAAAAAAACAAGCTTATAGTAATGTATATATTTATGAATGAAAAATAAAAAACAAAAACAAAAAAAAAACAAAAAAAAAGAAAAAAAAAGGAAAAAAACCAAAACAAAAATAAAAAATACTCCACGTGGTTCGAGTCGGGAAACGTTTATGAAACGGACGGAAACAACCAATGTTGTAGCGTAAACTCCCCGTATAATAGACATTGTCACATTAATTTTTAATCAAGTTAGTTTTGAGTTTTTGTTTTAAAAAATAAAAATATTTTTTAAATTCAGTCAATCAACAATTCTCTTACAAATAACAAGCTAGCAATAAATTTAAATTACAAAATAAATATTATAAAATATATTTAAAAATAATTTAGATAAATAAATCGTAATTTACCTTTTTAATTAACTTGTAGTATAAAGAAGAATACCTATGAACCACTGCATTGGTGACCCCGACGAAGAACTTTCTACAACTAGAAAAATACAATTCATTATGGATAACCCAATCCCTAACTACGGATCAACCAAAGTAAGATCGATCCTTGCAGCAATTGAAAGCAAACAATATTGCAGTCTCGAAAATGGGAGATTCATCATTAAGATTTCAGCATTTCAATCCAACCAGGCGACCCTACTGCCTCAACCCAACCAGCCGACCCCACTGCCTTAAAACAACATCATTTTCTGTCGCACATCGACATCAACCCGCAAATATCAAAATGAAACAATTTAATTGCAACCACTTTTTCCAACATTATCGATTTTCATTAACGGTAACTGGGAAGGGGGTAATGTGGCAATCAACAAGTTTGCCTTCCTTGTCACATTAATTTTTAATCAAGTTAGTTTTGAGTTTTTGTTTTAAAAAATAAAAATACTTTTTTAAATTCAGTCAATCAACAATTCTATTTGTAAGTGAACAAGTTGGCAATAAATTTAAATTATAAAATAAATATTATAAAATATAAATAGTATAAAATATATTTAAAAATAATTTAGATAATCGTAATTTACCTTTTTAATTAATTTTTAGTATAAAGAAGAATACCTTTATACCACTACAATCGCATGAGTTTCAGTCATTTCATTTGGTCGGTTATAGATCCGCCATTTTGAATTTTGAAAATTAACCTCAAATTCGTAATCAGCGACCTGAAAAACTCCCCTATACATATTTTTTCGTAATTTTAAAGCATTTTATGAAATTTGGTCGACCATTTGGATTCGCCATTTTGAATTTTGAAAATCTAAAACATATTTGCGCTGAAGAGACCTCTGCACAACACTTGTTTTTACGTCCACATCATTATTACATCGCCTCAAAATAAATAAATATACCTACACATTTAAAACACTTAATATACTCACTTTGTTGTTCGGCTGTCTTATTTCAATAATGACGTTTCGAAAGAAATTTTTTGTAGGTTGCGTTCAGTATTTTCGAACGACGACCATATGTGTGTGTGTGTGTGTGTTTTTGCGAGATGTAAACAAACCAGCGAAGTAAAAAATATGGTGATTTTTCAATTTGCTGAAGTTGATTTAATTCCTTTTAGCAAAATTTTATAAAATATAATAACCATGCTGCATTTCCAATATTCCACGTACCTAAAAAACGATTCCCCACGCAGTGCTTTCGTGTTGCTTAGACAACCTAAAACAGAGCACTTCATTTCGCAAATTAGCGTCTATTATAACTTAATCGCACTTATATATGTAAGTAGGTATTCACTAAAAACGTAAAAATTTCTTTTAAACAATTCTTCACGCAAAACGATACCTACAACCACAAAACCTGCACTTTTTGTAATTAACACTGAACGAGCAAGATTTCATCTGACAGTTTGGTAATGCTTCGTCCTTCTTACACACAACTGCTGTACTCTACAACAACCTACTTTAGTGTGTACCCTCACGTACAACCGTTCCGTGTTTAGTGTATATTTCTATGGGCTTGATATCCCACACCAGTGTTACCAGATTTGCATTCCAATCGGCTGGTTGGCAGACTTGCTTTCGCTTATAAAGATACTTTTTCCGCAGTTTATTAAGAATAGTACCGGAAATAATATAATACTTAAGTTTAGAAGTTGTATTTAAATAACATTTATCATTTTGTAAAAATTCGTTGTATGTCAGCCAAAAGTAGCTCAATATCCGCCGAAAAATTCTTCCTGTAAAAAAAAATAATCATAAACCCATGGTATTTAGTGAAGTACGGACGTTCGATTGAATTATTTTAAGAGAGTACTTACCTGGTATCAGCCACACTCTATTCCATATGGATTGTACTTTACATAATATTTTTCAACCTGTAACCTTTGGGTGGGGGGTTATGTTTTTTTCGGGGGTATGGTTGCCGGGAACTCTAGAGATATCTAGGATCGTAAGTCCTAATAGTGAGAAAACCCAAGGTGTACAAAATAATCGGTTTATTCAATTGTTCGGTTTTATATACTGCTTACATCTAGATATTTACAATACAATGGTGGCCTTTAATTACTAATATAAACGTTATTTACAATATTTGTGTGGCCCTTCGTATACAAATTATATTCATGGATGGCCTGTTATACACAGCTGAAGTTTACAATATTTACATGGCCTCTTTCTATTTATCAGTCTAACATATACAATTCAGAGTCATGGATGGCCTGTTATATACAGCGGGAATTTATAATATTTACATATCCGGTTGTATAATAATATAATATTTACGATATACAATACAGGACATGAGAATAGTAATACAGTATATGTATATATCTGGTTAATTCTGTGGTGATACAATAAAAATTATGTTAACGAGATGGTGAGCTACGTCTAGATTGACATAAGACACATAGCCGGGAAGGAAAGTAGAAGCTATGCCTAGATTGATATCAGATACATAGCCGGAACCAAAATGATATATACTATGCCTAGAATTGACGTCAGACACATAGCAATAAAAACCAACCGGATTACAGCTGGTGATTTCCTGTCGTGTCCGTATAAGCGGACAGCCTGTCTCTTGAGTCCTCGATTCGCCTTCTTTTATATCCTGACGGCGATGGAATTCGTCAGGGGTGAGGATGTACTACTTGGCGAATTCCCACTATCGTACAGTGATTCTTATGAACGGAGGAGTAATTAAAAAGAATCCGCACACTGCTATGGAAGCATTATATTCCATTTTTTTTTATATATTTACATATTTCTACGTAAAAACAATTTTTTAATTTTATGTTATTATTAACTTTTTATTTGGATAAAATTTATTTATACAGAACAGTTATCGACTTGATCCTTTTCAAGTGTCGAGAAATTATCAGACTGAATTTTGTTTTTACGAAAGCTGACTTTAATTAAAATTTTAAAATGTCTCGTGTTACTGCGATCTTTTTTTTTTAATTTGAGACTAATGTGATCCACCACATTACCCCCTTCCCAGTTCTCGACTTCGAGAACCATATATTGCGCAGGAGGTTAGGTGGTATATTGTGAATAGTGTTACTTGGTTTGTTGATGGATTTTATTGTTATTGTGGGGAATAGTCCCGCTGCGGCGGTGAGGTTGCCGGGGGTTCCAACTGCGGCATCTGTAGGTAGGTAGTTGTTATTGCCGGTTTAGCATTCATTTCGTGAATTTTATCAGCACAAATTGCCAATTCAGATAGTGCACCTGAATTACAAGATAAAATTGCTCGCATGTGTTCCGGAAGTCTCTGTAACCAAAGAGTCTTCAAAATATCGTCACTTAGATTTCTGTTCGATAAATTTCTCATTTCTCTTAAAAATTGAGACGGAGATCTGTCCCTTAGTACCATATCACTTAAAAGTTTATTTAATCTTGCAGTTTCACTATCAGATAAACGTGATATTAAAGTCTCCTTAAGTTCTGTATATGGATGACGAGTATCTGGGTTGTCCAAGATGTCACTAATGATAAGTATGTAGGGGGAAGTCCCCTAAGCCCGGACGGCTCCTAAAGCCGGACGGCGTTTGAATCAGTGCGAAGAAGTGCGCCAATTTATTGCTTGTACCGCGGTTAGAAAGCTTCTCCTAAATGAAGTGTGGGGGGCGGGTGCCAATAGTCAATGCTGCCACGTTCGTCGTGGAGCGTGATGCAAATTTTGAGTGGAGTAAAAATTTTGTTCCAAGTAATTTTTTGGGGTCTGTAAACATTATTTAAAGTATGGGACGATATTCATTGTTATTACTTATTATTGCTATTGGACTAATCTGATATAACTCATGGGTATTTTTTTGTGATTCATAACACACAATGTGAATGAGAATTTTTTTTGTATGTTCCTAAGGATCCCTAAGTTCTGACACTCTCAAAGTCCCCTAATACCGGACAGTTTTACAGCAAGTTTGTTTTTATATGTCATTATTTTTGTGTGTGTTTTTCAGTTTCAGCATAGGTAAACCCAAATCGAGATGTGAAAATACCTGAAATACTGAAAAAAGCCATTGATAAGGTGTGCTGATGTTGAGGAGGGCTAAGTTAGCTACATTTGTGATTTTAGGTTGTACAATTAAAGTTTTGTGATTCTATAGAAAATGTTCCTGATTGTGATCAAAGTTTATTAAAATTAAGATTAGTTTTCTTTATCAACATTTTAAGTGTAAAAATGAACGAAAAGTTGGCTGTCCGTCATTAGGGGACATTTTTGAAAACGTCTTTTTTCTATGTTAATTATTCTTTATTATCTACTACATTTAAAGTAACATTTGAGACTGCTGATATATCTGTGTTGATTACGTATATAGTTGAGAGTTTATTAAAGTGAAATAAACAAATTAAACTATTACACTTTTTTTTCTATTTTGTTTATTCCTTAAGTGTCCGGTTCTGGGGGACCTTCCCCTATTAAATTTTCATCTAGTGCTGAAAGAACGTGATTGTATTTGGCTGTTTCAGACTTAATTCTAGCCAGTTCAAATTAGGATTCGAGTTTATTAAACCTGAATTTAGGTGCGTTTTTCCAAAAGGAAGGTGGATTAATTGGGATGGTAGAAATTGAGGGTTGTGGAATAGTTAACATTTTGTCGCCGAAAAGGAAGTGGTTTGACAGTCCGCCATCTTGAATTCGGAAATTCTGACAGTTGGTTTGAAATAAGCGGTTCCGTTCCGAAAACCCACAAGTTCCAAGTTTGGTGCAAATCGCATTAACTTTAAAATTTGACAGTCCGCCATCTTGAATTCGTAAATTCTGACAGTTGATTTGAAATAAGCGACCCCGAAAACCCATAAGTTCCAAGTTTCGTGCAAATCGCATTAACTTTAAAATTTGACAGTCGCCATTTTGAATTTCCTGTTACGCTACTTCCGTCCCTTATCACGAAATCATACCCAAAACCGAGAGTAAAGATATTACATATCAAAAATTATAGACTTGTAGTATAACTAGCGAATGTTTTATTTTTTAAAAGTTAAACTATTAATTTTTTCAACGATAATTCATAGGTGGCCGTATTGCCATTCGACGTCCCCTTCATCGACGAAATAGGCAGCAAATTCTCTCTGAATTTCTTTCGCGTCATCATTGTACAGTCGCGGATTTTCTAGCTAGAGGAAACAATCACATTAGTGTTAACGCTGACCGTTATGTTTTGACCTAGTGTTCTCTTGTAGCGCCCGTTTTATTCAGTATGTTTTGTACTCAGCTCTGAGGATGGCCTTGTCGGCCGAAATACGTATTAGCCTATTAAAATAATAAAAGTTATTTTTTGAAACATTAAAAGTATTTTTTAAAAATCGTTATTGTTCATTCCATAATGTTTCACAGCACACCGACGGAGGAATCTCTGAAGATTAGGAAACAATGTGTCTGCCACCTGACTTTCTAAACGCCATTCCCCCGGACTCACCAAATTTCCTTCAGCATCGTATTGATCGAAAGAATGATTAGGAGCGTATTTGGCTTTATTTGTTGTCATCAAATAATTGTGAAGCATGCAACAGGCGAGTACTACTTTCTTCGTCTTTTCTGCATCCAAGTATGTACATAGATTGGTTTCCGTAGCACACGGAAACGCGCCGACATTATACCAAAGACATTTTCGATTATGCGGTGTGAGTGACTCAATCAAAAATTAAAAACGCGCTGACCCATTGTCAAACCGCGTTGAGCATACGGCTTCAGTATGTTTTTCCGTAGAGCGAAAGCATCGTCCGTGACAAGGACATATGGAACGGGCTTTTCTCTGCAGGGTAGTGCTTTGGGTGGAGGCAACCGCAGCTGATCAGTATCCAGAGCTTGACCAAAAGAGCAACGGTCGAACACACCACCGTCCGAATGCCGTCCGTTACGACCGACGTCAATGTACAATAATTTGTACTCCGCATCCGCAATTCCCATTAAGCCAATGCTGTGCGTGCCTATATATAAATAAATGTAGGTATACATCCATATATGTATTTTGCTGACCGATTTTCAAGCATACAAACTTCACGGTGACAAATATAATTCAGAAACTACTTGACGGATTTGGATGAAATTTACACAGCTTATTGTAAACATAAAAAACCTGCCCTTGATCGAAGGACTTTGATTTTCTCCGAAAACTTCTATTGTTTTTAAACAAGAAACTAATGATTTTTGCTTGAACGAAACATAAAAAGCTTCGATCCAGGGTAGAATTTTCCATTAAACTAACGATTCCCTTAATTTCATTGATTTCCGATAAACCAGTAAGATGCTGTGTTTGTTACCACAAAACAGTACTTCTGGAACAGGGTCCAAGAAAGACGGCGATAACATTTTTAGAACTTATTTTTTTTCAAATGTTTCTAAAGTCAAGTTAAAGTATGATGTAACAACTCTACATAATTAGTTTTGTAAAATAAATTTAATTACCACAAAAAAAATATTCAAAATATTCGTTTTTTCATCAGTCGAGTCAGTTTGATGTCATATTGTGATGAGAATTGTGGGTGATAAAAAAAACTGATATAGAATACGGTTTCAGCACCCCAAAATACATGAGATTTAGGCAAATTAGTTTAAAAAGTTTTTACAAACATTTTTTTTGTTAGCCTGTGTTATTAATTCACTGGCTCTTGGTCTATAACCACTACGTTACATGCGAAAAATGTAACCAACATGCGACACATTCTCATGACGTCAGAATCACATGCGAATGTGGCTTTTTACATGTCGTGTACTGCGGCCTTTAGAATTAGGATATCATCCATATATATACCATAATTTTACTATTTTCGATCAGTTGAATTACCTGAGTCATTAATCTCATGAAAATTGCAGGTGAATTAGACCCTCAGGGGTCATAAACGCTGTATACTGCTGGTTACCCGCATCAATAGGAGTCTGGTGATATCCACTCATCAAATTTAGCGATATAAACACTCCCTTGTTTGCTAACGAATTCAGAATTTCCTCTATGTTTGAACAAGGAACGTTTCTCTCTTGGTTATCGCGTTTAGTTTCCGATAATCGATGCACATTCTATATTCTTCATTCTTTTTAGGTACCAGGAGCAACGGATTTGCATATTCCGACGAAGATTGGTGTATTATATGTATATTGTCTTTACTGCTTTTACGTAGAATATTCTTAAGCCCATAAAGCACTTTATATGGATGATATCTTATTACTTTATTTTCCTTTAATTTAATTTTCATTGATATTGTGGCGGTCGCGACTCACTGACTGAACCGCGCATCTCCTCAACTCACCAAAATAATAAGATAAAAGAAGTTAAGAAGGATGAAAATCCTTTAATTTCAAATGAGTTTTTTCCCAACTCTTTGATATTTGTTGCGAAACAGTCCCGAAATTCATTCGCCAGAGCTAAAAGTCGTTCCTTATTTTCTTGAGATACACCTTCACCGAAGCAAATATCCTGTAGACAATCTTTACGGGTTCCCACCTCCGAATTCATAGCTATGACCTGGGAATAACTGCCTTTTTGTTCTAAATTGTCTTCTTCTCTGGTTACTTCATAACGCTTTATCATTTCTGCTTTCTTAATTTCAAGAACTCCTCCTTTTTTCATCTCTTCTAATTCGGGCCTATCTACTAAATTTCTACAAATTATCATTGGTACAGATTGCGCTTCATCGGCCGCAATCATAATATCTATTGGCACGGTTACCTTTGAAATGGTAAAATCTTTCTTAGAACACATTGTTACAATCCCTATCGCCACCTACATGTGACAGCCGAAACCAAAGGACGTATAATGTGTAATGGCGGAATTTCCGCTCCTTCTTCTCCGTCCGGCATCACCCGAGGAAGGACGTCTCCAGCGCAGCTGCCCGAAAAAAATTATAAAACTTAATTCAATAAAGCCAATTTATATTTCGCTAACCCTTAATCTTTTCATTTTATAAAAACATGTTCATTTTCCTCTAAATTCTTTCAGTTAAATGTTGCTGTTTTCCATTTCCCATTGGAATTTGTTTGCAATGCTGCTTTGTAAAGTGCTGCAATCGCTTCCTAGATCGATGAAAGCCAATACTCGGTTCCCTTCAACCAATACCACTCTGTAATACTTATCTTCCGTCCCAATATTATTTCTTGTTTCTACATTTAATTACGAAACAGATTTCTTTCGACAGTCTTTGGCTAGATGGCTATTAAAACATTTCCTTCCAAAGTCAAACGTGCAATCTCTGTTTGATTACAACGAAAACACAATATTCTGAGCTTATTACGCGTATCACTCATAGTCTTCACTCGGCGATTATCGTCAGTATGATTATAAAATTTATTCCGCGGTCTAAACGGCTGAACTTTGCCCGTTTGTGGGTGAAAGATTTTCGAAATACCAGGTCTACTTAAATAATTCCGCGCTCGACTGTGTTTTTGAATCATTCATCATCATTCATAGTTTTTTACAGTTTGAAGCAATTTAGTCAACTCGCTACACTTAGAGGCCATAATCTCGTTTGCTAAATTGGAATCGGAGAGGCCAGATATAACATATCTGATTAGAGATTCTTCTTTTAGATTAATTCTCTTTGCAAGCGCTGCTAGGTCGTAAATGTAATCTTCAATTGCTTCACCAGAAGAGAAGAAGAGAGTATATTTTTACTGTCTCATTCATATACACTTTTTAAATTTATTATCGACTCGATCCACATGTCCGCGGTTAAGGCACTTTTCGATGGATTAAATTCATTGATAATGGTTCGGACTTCATTAATACCCATCTTGAAAGGAATCGCTTGGTTATTCCTAACACCGGCGGTTAGAGTAGGCCGCGAAAAAAGATTCAAACAATTTTGGATCAGAATACCTTCGGATAAAATTTTTGTTTTAGTTCAGTTATTGTTTCCCGGTCGGACAATCAGTTCACGTTATTAAATTTATGTTAAAATAGCAAAGAAATAAAATTATAATAAATATTAAATAAAAGAAGTGAAATAACAGCCTTTCACTTCATTAATCAGAAGAAGGAAGACCTTCCTCTTCATTGGTGACCCCGACGAATACGAAACTACAATGGAAGGAAATTCAAGGATCCACAACTTAATAAGTGCTTTAAATACAAGTAACAAGAATTACATCATGCTTCCAAACGGCAATTTCATAATTGGTCACCCCGATGTGCATTCAGAATTATTATTCAGTTCTATCGATTTGACACACAGCACACACGACAAACGACCGCAGCGACAACAAAAGTCAACATTCATCAAAGAAAGTAAATTCTAAGCATCAACGCAGCACATCTCATCAAGTAAGACATCAAAACTCATTCCAACACACCGAAGCAACCTCCCAAAGGCCGAATAGCAATATTAATCCTACAATTCCTCAACCAACTAAAAATTCATCCCAGCCTAAAAATAATCATTGGTGGACACAAACAATAGTCCATCACAGCGGCATTTCATCCAACCATAATCAGCAAAAGACAATTACAAATACCCAACGGAACGCAATTACAAAGAAGAAATCAAGCAAAAGTCTAAAACGCCAACTAACTGGAATTAATCCATCTTTTAAACGATACGTCTACGTAAAAAAAGGACGATTAAAGATCGACGTGAACTTCACACCTTTATTCAACTAACAACCGTAATCCAACACCTTTTCTTCTCCAATTTTCCATTATTTTCACTCTCATGCGATCACTGGGATTGGGGTAGTGTGGTGGACTCGGCATCTATTCGTTGATTTTACAATTTGCAATTACTTTGCCAATACTTTCAGCCTACTTTTCAAGGCATTCGATAACATAAAAAGCAAGCGATGATAAAACAATTTCCAGTCGCGACTCAAGGCGTTTTTCTTTATTCGTTCAGAACTGCGCTCTGAACAGGGCTCGGGCACATCGAGCACGCTCAGTTCAGAGCGTACTCAGAACGCTCAGATGTAATAAAGAAAAACTTTTGAGCGCTTCCTGTCATGTCAATCAGAACAGTCAATTTGGAAGAAATATTTAGTTGTCAAAATTGAGTGAGTGAATGGTTTAAAAATTGATAAACTAATTGTTGTGAGGGAAGCATTTAATAATATTCTTCGGTGGAAGTGTCGATGAGGACAATGAAAATAATGGTACGGTCAAAATCGTAAAAAACGAAAACTATGCCGAAGAGGTTCCAAGGTCCAAGGTTTTCTGATCAAACTTTCAAACAACATTTTCGTTTATCAAAGCATGTATTTGAAATTTTGTGCAGTGAAATACATGCACTTGAAGAACACAGATATGGACCTGGCAGAAATTCAACAATAATCGAAAAACAATTGATGATAACTTTGTGGTATCTAGGAAACCCAGAATGCATGCGGTATGTACATAAAGACGTATTTTTTGTAAACCCATATTAACTTACATACAAATGTTTTAGATAAATTGCAGATAGATTTGGTGTGAGCATTGTGAATGTTTGGAGAATTATTTTGAGGAACTGCAACATTTTTTTTAGTTTAAATAGAGCCAATAAGTACGTCAAATGGCCCACTTCAGAAGAAGCTGCTGAAACATCTGCCCATTATTTTAGGAAAACTCGCCTCCGAGGTATGGTATTCATTATTAGTCCAGTCAATTGGGGATTTAACCGTGCATTTTGGGTAGGATGCTATTTTATTTTTTTATTATGTGGAGGGGTTCAACAGGAGCTTAAGTTGGAGTTTTCGGGGTCGGCGGTCCACCCATTTGGCCGCCATCTTCGAAATAAAGGTGAACATGTTTTTTCAATATATCTCGAAAACTACCACTCCCACAAAAATGTTGTGCAGAGATCTTTCGTAGACAATTATATTATCTACAACTTTTCCTAATAACTTTTTTTTGTAACTTATACAATCAAAAAGTTATGAGCAAAAATTAATGAAATTTTTGGAGGTAACTTACTGTTTTCGTTAATAACTTTTTTTGGATTACTTTTTTAAGAAAATTACTCATGAGCTATTTTATAGAGCATTTTGCAACAAATAATTTGACCTAATAATTTTTTATATTTTGATTATTTTTGAGGGTTTTTTGGCGCTTCGAAGGGAGGAACCTCAAAGACAAGTAAAGTATCTGAATAGAAAAAATTCACTGTTGCTTCATTTCCATCGACATACCATTTATATAATTATATTCCATGTATTTTCATTAACTTAAAGATATATTTTCTATTAATAATACCATCTTGTTTTAAGTTAATAAATATTTTATTAGGTTAATTTTGGTCATTTAGAAGGCCCAGGTTGTGGGTCGATGTAACTTTCTTGGAAAGTCTCATTAGCTGAAACATCAGCTTCTTCGCGAGGCATTTTTTTTACGTACAATGGTAACATTGAAAGGCAGTCTGCTTCAATTCCTTCTTCATTTAGTAGCCGAGTAATTGCAACTATGTTTTCGCATGTTTCTCCACTGCAATGTTGGCAAATAGACGAACACTTCAAACCAGCTCTTCGAATTGACTTCTGGTGTAGAGTTATTCCTACAAGAGAATGTCGAGTTATCTACTCAGTCCGATCGGTGAACGATTTTTTATTGCAGTTTATGGTGGCGATAGTGGGGAACAATCCATAAATAATCTACGTTACAAAAAATTTTCGAAAGCTGTAATTAAAATAAAATTTAATTTATCTTCTCTTCCACCTACACAAGATGCAGCTCGTATGCACACCTTCAGAGCTTACCATCAAATACAAACTTGGTTAGGGCGGTATAAAGATCCTGAGTTGTGGGGTTGGAAAAAAATATCTAAAATGTTCATGCCAATACAGTGTACTCAAGCGCCTGCACCACAAGAGCTGCTAAAATTAATGTTTTGCAGATGCAAAACTAAGTGCGGTACAGCTTGTGGATTTTGAAAAGCTGGTTTGAAGTGTTCGTCTATTTGCCAACATTGCAGTGGAGGAACATGCGAAAACATAGTTGCAATTACTCAGCTACTAAATGAAGAAGGAATTGAAGAAGACTGCCTTTCAATGTTACCATTGTACGTAAACAAAATGCCTCGCGAAGAAGCTGATGTTTCAGCTAATGAGACTTTCCAAGAAAGTTACATCGACCCACAACCTGGGCCTTCTAAAAGACCAAAATTAACCTAATAAAATATTTATTAACTTAAAACAAGATGGTATTATTAATAGAAAATATATCTTTAAGTTAATGAAAATACATGGAATATAATTATATAAATGGTATGTCGATGGAAATGAAGCAACAGTGAATTTTTTCTATTCAGATACTTTACTTGTCTTTGAGGTTCCTCCCTTCGAAGCGCCAACAAACCCTCAAAAATAATCAAATTATAAAAAGTTATTAGGTCAAATTATTTGTTGCAAAATGCTCTATAAAATAGCTCATGAGTAATTTTCTTAAAAAAGTAATCCAAAAAAAGTTATTAACGAAAACAGTAAGTTACCTCCAAAAATTTCATTAATTTTTGCTCATAACTTTTTGATTGTATAAGTTACAAAAAAAGTTATTAGGAAAAGTTGTAGATAATATAATTGTCTACGAAAGATCTCTGCACAACATTTTTGTGGGAGTGGTAGTTTTCGAGATATATTAAAAAAACATGTTCACCCTTATTTCGAAGATGGCGGCCAAATGGGTGGACCGCCGACCCCGAAAACTCCAACTTAAGCTCCTGTTGGACCCCCCCACATAATAAAAAAATAAAATAGCATCCTACCCAAAATGCACGGTTGACCTTTTTTTTACGCCGGATTTACTGGACTATATTTCTTCTTGAAATATATTATTTATCAATTTCAGGAGTTATAGGATCAGTTGATGGCACACATGTACCAATACGAGCCCAAAAAATCTCTCACAATTCATACATTAATCGTAAGGGATTTCATTCCATTCTAATGCAAGGAATATTCAACCACAAAATGGAATTTTTGTACTGTTATGCTGGTGAGGTAGGTTCTATCCACGACGCATTACTCTTACGAAGGTCTGGATTAATAAATAAAATCAGTTCAGGTTAGTATATAAACATATAAACATATATATACAGACTCTCTGAGTGATAGAACGTGTGCTTTGTTCTTCCGATTGTTTTCTTTTATTTGCTGCGTTTTTATTTGTCTTCTTGTCGCATTTTCAATTCCTAGTAATTTATCTGTTCCTTTTAATTTATTTCCTACCACGGATTATTGTTTTCTGTCGGACAGAATAGTGTTTTTTCGTTTCGACGGTCTGGTGTGAATTTTTATTTGGCTGATGCCTTCCCGTGGATTGCTTGTGGCTCATCTGTGATTCCAGTCCTGATCTCTCTACTGCATCACTATGTCATCGAATCGCTGCACTGCTGGTTCGAATTGTGCTGATCACTGCAGCAAATCTCCCTTGATCTGCGGCTCGGGCGCTTGTGCTAAGCTGTACCATTGCAAATGCATCGGTCTACCTGCTTCTGTTGGTGATGCTCAAAGCTACTAATAACGGCCTTCAGTGGTTTTGCGATCAGTGTAGAGCCAACTCAACTGCTGTTGTCGCGTGCAAACTAAACAAACTGTCTAAATCGGTCATTGCCTTGCAGTCGGCGCTCTTTGATATTTCTACGCAGGTCAATGACATTGTGAAGCAAATTAAGAGCACTGATCTTCCCAACTCCGATGGTGTGATGGATGGTGGTCCTGGTAACGTAACTCCTACGGCATGTCATCGTTCTACCGTTCCCTCGAATCAGAACCATAATTCTACTTCCAACCAATCAAGGCAACTTAGATCATCTGCTAGAAATACACCAGTTAACAATGCCTTGAGTGCAAACAGCATTACTTTATCATTACTTTATCATTAATGAATGCTACATCTGCTCATTCTGCACCTACTGGTTCTCCTGCTGGAAATTCTGACAAACTGCCAACTGCACCTACACTGGAAATCAGCACGCCGACCCAATCTAAATCTAACTCAGAGAGTAGTAAAGGAATTTCTTCGATCGACCATTTCAATAATGGCTTATTAACATTGAAAGTGATTGTTCCTCCTAGGACGCTATTCATTTCCCGTTTGGATCCTTCTACAACCGTCAACGACATCCTTTCATATATAAACGCTAAACAACTATGTGCTCTTGTTGACATTAACAATATTAAATGCGTTAAAATAAATCCTAATCGTGAGGTTGCGTTCTCATCGTCGTTTAAATTGTATGTTCCTGCTAATTGCAACGAAACTTTGAGCTGCTTGGACTCTTGACCTGCTGGTATTATTCTGCGTGAATTTAAACCTCACAATAATAATACTTTTTTACCTCAGCGCGAAAATCATCGACCAAACCGGAAGTAAATACCTCTCTGTTTGTTACTCAAAAAATGAATTTGACGTTATATTATCAAAATGTTAACGGTCTTAGAACCAAAGTTGGTGAATTTTTAATAGTTCTACTTCTTCTGACTTTGATATTATTACGCTAACAGAGACGTGGCTTAACTAGAATATTAGTGACTCTGAAGTCCTACCAGATCTTTCGCCGGCTGTGGTACTCCTCTGGCATCCTCAAGCATGGAATTGAACATTGCTGATAGCATACTTGGACTTGGTTTTCATCAAATCAATACCGTCGTGAATCAACGATCGCGCATCTTGGACTTGATTTTGACTACCTGCCATGAAGATACAATTCTATCACGTTGTGAACAACCTATGGTTTTGGAAGACACTCATCATCCCGCCCTTACTTGTAATCTTACGCTACAGAACTTTAATAATGTAGTAACTTCTGAAAAATTATTTTCATTTCATTTTGCTAAAGCAAATTTTTCACATATGCAGCAACTACTCTTTAGCTCTGATTGGTCAAAACTTGACACTATGGATTTAAATGTAGCGTTAGTTTCATTTTATTGTATACTTTTCGATTGCTTTGTTAATGTCGTTCCATTTTCACCTAAAAATATTAAATCTTCTACTTTGCCTTGGTTCGATGGGCACCTTATCCGGCTCAAAAACAAAAAAACTAAAGCTTGAAAATTATATGTTCGAAGTAAATCAGCTTTTTATTATAATCGTTACTTGATCTTACGTCGATGCTACAATGCTGAAGCCGCTACTGCCCGCCGCAGTTATATGAACTCAATGAAGTCAAGACTTCGAAATGATCCGAAACAATTTTGGAAATATGTTAATACTAAAAGAAAATCCGATAACGTTCCTGGTGTAATGACTAATGGTTCCCAATCATCCGACAACCCTTCAGTCGTTGCTAATATGTTTGCTGAGTTTTTTGAGTCGTCTTTTACTTGTGGTGATGTAAATGTTTCTAATTTATTTTCTGATTGTGTCTCTGTGGATTCTACCCTTAATGTCGATATTCCTCTCATAACCGAGCATAAGGTGCATGAATACCTTTCTAAATTAGACAATAATTACTCACCTGGACCTGATGGTGTTCCTACTTGTGTCCTGAAACATTGTCGTCTCGTGACTTCTTGGCATTGCCTCTCTCTCATCTATTTAATTTGTCACTTCAATCATCCAATTTCCCCATTCTATGGAAGCAGGCATTTATAATTCCCATACATAAAAAGGGCAATCGTGACCTAACGTCCAATTATCGGCCTGTTGCTAAATTATCATCTATACCCAAATTGTTTGAATCAATTGTTTATGATCATTTGTATTTCCGCTGTAAATCTATTATTTCTACAAAACAGCACGGTTTGTTAAGGGTAGATCCACTACCTCGAATTTGGTATCTTTCGTTTCTTTTCCTTTAAACACTATGGAAAATGGAAATAGAGTGGACTGTGTGTACACAGACTTTAGTAAGGCTTTTGATAAGGTTTCCCACAAGACCTTAGCTGTGTTTTTTTCACAACGGATCTGGCTCTGGATTTACTAGGAAATTTCGCATTGAATTGAAATTTGGGAATAGTAACCCACATGGAACTTTTTTTATTTCGTGAACACAAAATCAAATTGCCTGGATTTATACCTACTTTGCGTCAAAATTGTAATCCAAAAATTTATCTGGTTCAAGTTTTGAAGTTTGAATGGACTAGTATCATGGCAATTTGATGTGCTTTTCGATAAAAATTAAAATCTTTATATAGTTAACTGTTTTTTTAATTCAATTCAATGCAAAATTTCCTAGTAAATCCAGATCCAGATCCGTTGTGAAAAAAACACAGCTCTTATTGTCAAAGCTTTCTAAAATGGGAACATTACCGAGGCTTCTGTTATGGCTGCAATCGTATCTTGTTGATCGTTCAGAAAACGTACTTTTCAAGTCGACTCTTTCTAAAACAATTCGTGTTACCTCGTGTCTGTCTAACTCGTTTTTACCTTATACTGACCATGTTTCTGATCTTGGTGTTCTTCTTGACAACAAACTTGATTTCGGACTTCCTATTGATTCTTTAATAAATAAAAGTAATTCTGTTTTTGGCTTCATTAGGCGCTGGTCTAAAGAATTATGTGACTCTTACGTTTTAAAGTCGTTATATGTTGGATTAGTTAGACCTATTCTAGAATATGCTAGTGCGGTATGGTCTCCCTATTATGCGTGCCACATTTCTCGAATCGAAGCGGTACAAAAACGTTTCCTTCGTTTTGCCTTACGAAATTTACCGTGGGACAATTCTCGGGAACTCCCACCTTACCTGAATAGGCTCAAGTTGTTGAATTTACACACATTGGAGCACCGACGTGAGATTTCTCCCAGTGGGAAATTGAGGAATCGATTACCGTGGTAACGCATGTTTTCATGCATGTTTAAGGAGAAATGGTAACCCATTACCAAGGAAGAAATGGTAATGCAAAACGGAAGGGATAGTGAACGAAATTTTCGAGAACAGCAGCAAGCCACTTGCAACTGCGTATTGCGCAATCCAAAAAGTTTTCTTTTCTTTTCATTGTTACTTCAGGTTTGGTAGGGACAACACGTGTTGAGTTGATGTACATTGATTGAGTCGTTGTTTTTGAAAGTGGTATAAGTCCAATTTTTAAAAAATTCACATTAAGAATTAACTAGTGCTGCTTTTGAAACAATATGATAAAAATGGACTTACACCACTTTCGAAAACACCGGGTCGGGTCAATTAGGAATTTATTGGACATCGATTCCCTTCCAGGCATGCCATTATGCATGAAACTGCATTGATTCTATCATCGATTCCGGGTAATGCAAAAAGTAGCTGGTATCACTTGCCGCCCTAGGACATCGCAATGTAAAAGTCATCGATGTGGTATTGCAAAAAAGATCTGTTTTCCATTACCCGTATATAATACAGCATCGATTCCGTATACCATCCGTTTCCCACTGGGTCTAATACTCTTTTCATGCATCGATTGTTAATTGGTGAAATTGATTGTCCCGAGTTGCTTTCTTCGCTTCATATTACCATTAAACCTCATAATCTCCGAAGTACCGACATTTTACAAAATCGAACTCATCGAACCAACTATGGCAGGTCTGGTCCTATTAACTCTTTGATATCTCTTTATAACAAAAATTATTCTTTGCTAGATTTTAACCTAAGTAACGTTCAGATTAAAAACAAGTTTGATTCATTATTTCTTACGCTTCTCTACATTATAAGATTTTGTTGTATATATTTGCATGATTTTATTCTACTGTGCAGTCAGGGCGGTTGTCTATTGGCTAATAAATAAATAAATAAATAAATAAATAAATAAATAAATTAACAAAAACATATTGAATAATGTAGTCCCAACATTTGTTTTAGGTGAATTCAGAATAAATGATGATCAGCATTTATTGGGGGATTCCGCCTATCCACTTAAATAGTTGCTAATACCTCCGTACAAGGATAATGGCCAGCTAACCGAAGAGCGAAAAATTTTGAATAGAGTTCACTCCGAATGTAGAGTGACAATTGAGCGTGCTTTCGGTTTGCTCACGAGAGAAAGAGTAATTAAAAAGTATCCGTGTACTGCGTATGCAGGAATCTTTGAAAACAAAGCGTAATAAAAGATGACGCAACTTTTCCCAAAAGCGCAATATAAACCCAATGGGAAACGGATGGTATACGGAATCGATGTTGTATTATATACGGGTAATGGAAAACAGATCTTTTTTGCAATACCACATCGATGACTTTTTCATTGCGATGTCCTAGGGCGGTAAGTGATACCAGCTACTTTTTGCATTACCCGGAATCGATGATAGAATCAATGCAGTTTCATGCATAATGGCATGCCTGGAAGGGAATCGATGTCGAAATTCCTAATTGACCCGACCGGGTGTTTTTGAAAGTGGTGTAAGTCCATTTTTATCATATTGTTTCAAAAGCAGCACTAGTTAATTCTTAATGTGAATTTTTTAAAAATTGGACTTATACCACTTTCAAAAACAACGACTCAATCAATGTGCATCAACTCAACATGTGTTGTCCCTACCAAACCTGAACTAACAGTGAAAAGAAAAGAAAACTTTTTGGATTGCGCAATACGCAGTTGCAAGTGGCTTGCTGCTGTTCACGAAAATTTCGTTCGCTATCCCTTCCGTTTTGCATTACCATTTCTTCCTTGGCAATGGGTTACCATTTTTCCTGCATGAAAACATGCGTTAGCAAGGTAATCGATTCCTCAATTTTCCACTGGGTATTAAACGTATGGTTTCGAGTAAAATTGGTCACTTTTGCGACAATTTAAAAAACTAGTCATTTGATATTCTTTTCCTATTTTATTTTTTCCTTTCTTTTTTTTTACTATACCTATCTGATTTTATTTTATTTTTTTGTTTTTTCTTTGTTTTTTTCCTTTAACCAAGTTATTTCATGTTAAAAGAAGAGTTATACGATCGAGGATTTATTTTATGTGAAAAATATCTAAATGAGAATATGGATTTTGAAGTGTTTTGTGACTTACTGGTGTGCACAAAATTGTCAGATTTTCCTGTGAATTTTCTACTTTAAAATCTAGTGTTAAAATACAAAGCGCCTCATCTTGATGGTTCTAGTATTCATTAATTGTACCGTTTGTAGGTAAGGGGAAGTACTCCGCGATTATGTTTATTTTACTATGCCTCTTACCAGAGAAAATGAGACAGAAAACTAGGAGTGAAAGAGACAGAATATGAAAGTTACTATTAAAGGAGAGCCCAGCAATATATAGTTCAGTTCATCAAGTGTTTCAAAGTGATCAGTTTAAATAGAAGAAATAAAAACAGTGAAAATGGCTCAACCACCGCAGAAGATAAGACGCATCATCGCCGAAGAAACATCAGCTCCCCAAACAAATAGCAGAGCATTAGAAGTGCTCAAAATTGCGAGATAATTTAGTTATAGTTGTTAGTTGACAACTACAACTAAAGAATAAGTTTTTAGGGGATCCTTCCCCTAAATATTTGTTTGTATCTTTTGTATTTTGTTTATTTCTTGATTTGTCCATATTTTATTTTTAATTAAAATTTTATTTATTCCTCGTTATAAATTATTATTAGTTTTATTTTGATACAATTTAATTATTAATTATTTTTTTATTTAGGAACAATTTTACTTTTTCAGATGATATCGTGATTGATAAAAAAAATATTGGAATGAAAATATTGAAGTCTTTTTTTTTGTTAAATTTTTTTTATACTAACTTGATTTAATATATTGAATTAGTCTCAGTTAACGTTACATTTCGTGATAACTTGATTGAATATATCTAGACACACGGCAGTGTGTCAGCCAAGTTTGCAAAACAAAAGGGCGACACACCAGCCGTGGGTAATATTACACGAACCATTTCGGGTCATTTTCGACCCCCCCGTAACTTATAATCTAATTGACCTACATACTTGCAACCCAAATACTTGATTGACTAGATCGATGAAATAGGTACTTGATTAAATTGTTCTCAAACGCAAGGATTAAAGTTTGTGGGTCAGAACTTCCCAAGCCGCACTATTTAGTAGCAAAGATCATAACAAATTTTCTTTTAAAGCAACTGAAGAATGTTATGCATGACAGGAGCTATGATTTAAGGAACTTCGAAAAAACTTGGTATCCAATTAGATCTCACTTCTGTAACTTGCAAGTGTTTTTGTTATGAACTTGGCTTTTTTTCTCATTTATGTTTTGTTGAGATTGAATTAACCTGAGTCACTACAAGTTGTTAGTTAATGTGAACAACTTATTTTTGTTCTACTAAAGTTGTTAGCTGGCTTTCTCAACTACAAGTCCTTTAGTTGAAAAAATTTAGTTGGAAATTCAACTAACAACTAATTTAGTTGAAAATTTAGTTATGTCCAACTAACAAATAATAGTTGTTAGTTGTAGTTGTTATTCAACTAAAAATTTAGTTATTTTTAATTTTAAATAAAAAATTTAGTTATTTTTAATTTTAAATAAAAAATTTAGTTATTTTTAGTTTTAGTCGATAATGCCGAATCTCCATAAGAATCCACTCCGCTGTGAATCCTAGTAGTAAGCGGACAATCCCTGAGGATATGTTGAATTGAGAGTGGGGCCTGACAATGGTGGCATCCGGCTCTGGGGCTTCTATTAAAGTAGTGGCTGTGGGTGAGCAAAGTGTGCCTAGTTCTTGCTCGTAGAATTTGAATGCCTTGAGCTCTGGTTAACGTGTTACAATAATTTGGGGAGTCAATGGTTTTCCAATGGGATGAAAGGAATGTTTCTTCACTTTGCCAGGAGTTTCTGATTTTTCCATTGATAATTTTGAAACGGGTTCGAAAAAGAAAGGATGAAATTGGGATTTCCTCTGTTGGATATAGCGTTGGAAAATTTTGTTTCGCATAGTGCTCCGCCCATTCATTCCCCAAGATGCCAATGTGTCCGGGGACCCAGGCCAGGGAAATATTTCTTTCTTTGTGTTCTAGTAATTTTTGTATAAATTTTGTTAGTGGTTCTTCACTTCGGTTGTTTTTTAAGGCTTTGAGTCAGAAAAAATGATGGTTTTGGCCCTCGCTGTTATTGCCAATTGGACAGCCTTCCAAATGGCGAACATCTCTCAGGGATTGTCCGGACCAGAAACTACAGACGGGGGTAACAGAGAATTTGTAGAAGGTGTAAGATTACTTAAAGCTAAGAAGGTTCCTAATGCTAGTTTCAGAGATGACGTCGTTCTGGCTTAAGTGTTGATTTGGTCCAGTTGAATTAGGGATTTATGATGCGGCCTGTCGCTGTCAAACCAGTTTTTAGATAGTATTTTGATTCGAGTTTTATCAGTTCTATCTTGCAGTGGGAGGCAGCCGCTTTCCACCCAAAGAGAGCGTCGGGGAGTAGACTTCAGGGCACCCGTGGCTAAACGCAGAATTTTGTTGATAACTGTTTGAATTTTGCTCCGATTGTTGATAGAAGTTGACGAAAAGAGTAAAATACCAAAGTTGGTGAGGCCTTCCAGCAGTACCCTGGCTATTTTGATGGTGGAATGGATCGGAGCGCCCCGTTTCTCGGAAGCCACAGCTCTGATCAAATTGTTAATTTTCAGAAGTTTATTAGATATCTTGCCGCAGTGTGGGGTCCATTTAAGGTCTTTAGAAAAAAACATACCCAAAATTTTGTGCGATTTTGATGCTTGAATTTCGTGGTCGGCAACATCTATCGTTTCCGCTAGAGGACTTCTTTTCCTTGTGAAGATGATTGCCTTGGGCTTGGAAATTGGCACGATGGCTCCTGTGTTGTAGGCCCAGATATTATTTGGGAAATAGCCTGTCGCAGTACGCCCGTGGGGTGGTCATTGTCGGTAGTAAGTATAATGTTGTCAGCGTACGCGTAAGTTTTTAGTTTTCAAATTCCCTTCAATTTGTTAAGCAAAGTTGCTAGATAGATATTAAATAAAGCCGGAGATAATGGGGATCCCTGTGGTATGGCGTTTTCGATATTTCTCTTCCCCCCAACCCCGTTGGCCCTAACTTGAAGAAATCTATGGCTCAAGAAGTGAACGATTAATTTGGCGGACATTTCATCAAACCCCCAGGCAGACATTTGATCTGCAATCACGTCCCTGCGCACCCGGTCGTAGGCTTTTTCAATGACTACCTCAAGTATATATACTGATTTGTGTCGGCCAAGAGAACGCATTAAATCGTTTTCCAGTCCCAGGAGAAGAGATGAGGCTCCCTGCTATCTCCTAAAATCGTGAATTTAATCTGGAAGCAAATGTTCCAATTTTTTAGACAATCTCCGGGCAAGGATTTTTTCTAGAAAACGAGATAAACATGAAGTCAAAGAAATTGGCATAAAGTTCTGAGGAGAAAGAGAATCTCTGGCCTGAGCGTTTTTTTTTCCTGATAGGGACAAGTACAGAGTTTTTCCAGGCATGAGGAAAGCAACCAGAATTTAAAATTGCGTTGTAAAGCGCAGATAATCTAAGTCTGAAAGAGGAAGGGGCATTTTAAACCATCGTATATATTATATAATATATGGTCATGGCCCGGAACTAAACCTTTGCAGTTCCTCATAGCCTCTGTTAATTCTGCAGATGAAATGGGTTGCACAATTGAAAATCTAATATGAGTCGAAGGGTCGAAAAGCCAATCGTTTCTTTTTTGGATAAGGTCTGGTCTAAAGGACGAATTTCCGGAGTAGGAAGAGCAAGCCATGGCCAACTGATCCGCGATCTGTCCCGGTTCATTAAACGTAATGGAATGTACTCCTAAATTTGAAATTTGACTACTCATTTTATTGCCCGCAATTCGCCTGACTTTTTTCCATGCTTCCGAAAGATTTAGATTTGGATCTATGCCTTGGGCAAAATTTACCCAAGAAAGTCTTTTGGCCTCTTTGATAGATTTTTTGACGATAGCAGAGCTCCTGCAGTAGGCAATTAAATTTATAGAGGAAGGTCTGCTTTGAAAATTTTTCCAATCTCTATTTTTCTGCTTAATCTTTTCCAGGATTGCAGAGTTCATCCACCCGGGTTGAGAATAGGCAGAATGGTGTGCCGAGGGAATGCTTGAAGAGCCCGCCGCTCGAATGACACTAGTCAATTGAGCCGCCTCTTTATTTATATTATTCGATGGAGCTCGGCGAGTCAACTCCTAACCCACAATTTTTTCAAAGCTAGGCCAGCCAGCTCTACTTTCGATGAATCTCGGAACAGGAATAGTTTTGGCCTAGTGGAAATTTGTTTTAATGATAATCGGAAATTGATCGCTTCCTTCAGTTTTATCGTGTACTAACCCATTTATTCCAGGTGTCATGCCAGGCGGAGCGATCGACAGGTCGATGTGCGATAAGGAGCCTGCATCAGAAAGGAAAGTGGGCTCGCCGGTATTGAGAACACACAGCTGTGCGCTCTCACTCCAGCTCACGGCCAGAAAACGGCCACACGTCCACGCTTAGGTTGTCTGGAAGAATTAGTGCCAAAGTAGTTGAAGCAAGTTGAGGGATTAATGAATTGGTTTTTGAGTTATTTTTTGAATTATCATTAGTTTTGAAATTAAAAGAAGGTGGTTTGTTCTGAATTTTTTGAAAACCAGGAGGGGTGGGTTTTTGCACCACTTTAGAAGACGGGGTTGAGTTAGATGAAGGGTTAGGCGGGTTAGAGAGTAATTTAGGAGCAATTAAAGTTAGGTTAGCAGTAATATTGGCATAGGAAGGGCCTTCCTGAGCTTTCCTATTAAGCCAATATTCTTTTCTTGCCTCGTACATCGAGCATTTCCTAATCTTTTTTATTTTTAAAATTTCTTTTTGCTTTGCAAATTCAGGAAAAGTTCTACTAAAAGATTCGTGTGTATCAACATTACAATTTACGCAGAAACGCGGAGAGAATTCATTGGAGTTCACATGTATCGCAAGTTTCTTCAGTCTCCTTACACCACTTCATTGTATGACCCAGTTTCTGGCATCGCCTACCCCTCATCGGGGGAGGGGTAGCACTCCCTGATTGGGATAAGTTGCCATGGTCCCTGGATCTCTCTTGGGAGTTTGAAAGCGTCAAACGTTAAAATAATCAGTCCCGTGGGAATTCTGTTGGTAAGGGAATTGGGGTCCGGCCTAGTAATCTTTATGTCCTCAGTAATGCCTTGCGGCTTGAGGCCCTTCAGAATTTCCTCTTGACTCATTGATTTGAGTTCCGGGCAGTACGCTGTGCTTTTAACTGAATTTAGTGTTTTATGATATTCCACTTTCACGTCTATATTGTCCAATTTATTTATCTTTTGAAGATATCCCGAACGGATTTATTATTCACCAGTAAAAGTAGAGAGCCATCGCTAAGAAAGTTAGCTTGGGTAAAACGCTGTGAAATATCATCTACAGCCTTTCGAATTCTAAACTGATTGTAGGACTTCAGAGGTTTATTTTCGTCTAAGGATTTAATGACGATAAACCTAGGGTGCGATGCCAGATTCGCTTCCCTGGGGCCTTATTCACGAATTGGATTCGTTGAAAATGCGACTCGAATCGAACTCCGTGGTATTCATGAATTCGATACTTGTCGAAGTATGCCTCGATTACATCGAAAATGCATTCGATGACAATTTTGTGTCATATTTATTATCGAAGGTTTATTTTCAGGAGTTCTTCAGTAAAATGTGAGTTTTTTATGCTAATGCTATTATGGAAAGATTATATTCCATATTTCTTTTATTTTTATTTCCAATAGAAAGAAATTTAATAATTTAGTTATATTTATTTTTTAAAATATCTTTATAAAATATTTTATATTTTTTTTTTAATTTAATAAAAACAATTAAAATGATAAGTTCTTCCCGGGAGTCTGAAGTAAAAACAAGTTAAACGAAAAACAAAAGGTTTTTTCATTGTTTAAAAGTCAATTAAAAAACTAACTAGACGTAATCGCAGCCACATCACCCCCCTGGCAGTTCTCGTGTACGAGGACGATAATATTGCCAGGAGGTTAGGTGGTATGTTGCTAATGGTGTAACTTGATTCGTTGATGAATTTTATTGCTATTTTGAGGAATAGTCCCGCTTCGACGGTAAGGTTGTCGGGGGTTCTAATTGTGGCTTCTGTAGAAAGGTAGCTGCTTTTGCCGGGGAATAGCTCTACTGCGGCGGTGAGGTTGCCGGAGGTTCCAACTGCGGCATCAGTCTGCTAAAAAGAAATGATTTCTTGTTGGGAAGTCTGGGAATTACAAAGGGTCTCTTGGGTAATCTTCCCCCTCCCAATGGATGATATGTTGATGATGAAGAAATGTCCTTATCGGGGTCACCAATTATGGAAAGATTAGGTTCCATATTTATTTATTGTCTTTTAATTATTTTTATTTCCAATAGAAAGAAATTTAATAATTTAGTTATATTTATTTTTTAAAATATCTTTATAAAATATTTTATATTTTCTTTTAATTTAATAAACACAATTAAAATGATAAGTTCTTCCCGGGAATCTGAAGTAAAAACAAGTACAACGAAAAACAAAGGTTTTTTTCATTTTTTAAAATTCAGTTCAAAAACTAACTAGATGTAATCGCCGCCACACTATTACTAGTTTATGCTTTAATGCTATTAGTTATTTTATGTCCAATTTGACAAAAATTAATAATAAAATTAAAATAGGGGAAAAATTAATACAACCCGGATTCAATTTGAAATAATGGTTAAGTTTATGGAGGAGAATCCTAACTTGGCCAAGAGATATTTACATACCAAAGAGGCAAGAATTAAATCTAAGCAACTTTGGAAAGATTTGGCGACTAAATTAAACCAGCAAGGTCCCCCCATTCATGATTTTGAGAAGTGGAAAAAAGTAAGTTACAATATGGCCCTCAATATATTTTTATGTTATAAAAAAGAAGTATGTAGAGGTAGCATAATTTGTATAGTAACTACATATATGCCAAAATATTCATAGCATTAGGCAAAGAAATTAATGTTAGAAATGCAAATAAAATAAAGGTCGCTGCACACTTGCCGGCACGGCACGAAACCGACGCGCTCCGGCACCGTCCGACACCGGCAAATATCATGCACACTATACCGACAGTTGGCGGCGACCGAACTTCAGTTCAGCCGAAAAATAAATTGCGAAGGAGATATAAATATGTATATACGATGCCAAAATTTAATGAAAAATAGTTAATTGCAATAGCAATGCTGTTTGACGAGGAAGAATATACGAGAGTACTACATGTATTCTGGGACAGAAGAAGAGAAGGAGAGTTTGTGACTCTTTACAAAACGCTTGTAAATAATGAGTCAAAATGCTACTTATATTTCCAGATGAGTGTCGCCCAATTTGATTGGTTGCATGCAAATTGGTCCTGAAAATAAAAAGAGGAATACTGTCACTATATTTTTTATCTGCCATGCAACATTTTCCCTTGCAAGCTCAATTAACTTCTCTTGATGCATTCTTGAACTCCGATCAGCGACCGACAACTGTCGGTCGGAATTCTTCCCAACGATACCCACCGACAGTGTAGGTGCCGGATCGGGCCGTTGTCGTGCTGTTGCCGGTAAGTGTGCGTGAGTGCATTTGCTTACAGAGAAGAATATTTTGTTGTGTCGTGCAGGGTCGTGTCGTGCCGGCAAGTGTGCAGCGACCTTAAAGTGTTTCGAAAATAATTTTTTTTGGAACAATTGTACAACTTTATACGTCGTTATAGATTTTTACGGATTACGCATAGTATAGTGTGAAAAAAAACTGAAAAAAACAAGCAAGAAATAACTGCAACAGGGGGTGGACTAAACAAGCTTGTGAGTTTCAGTCCATTAGAGGAAGCGGTTATTGTTTTAACCGATGCTCAAACCGCCATTGATGGAATACCCGGAACAAATGAATTTTCAGTACCCTCTACTTCTGCGGCAGATATCTCATCTGAAAGTCAACCCGAAGCAGTATACGAAATATTGGAAGAGATTGTAATCGATAATAACATCAACAGTGAATTAGATGAAATTGAACCTGAAGAACCGCGAGTTAGTACTTCACTTGCTAGCCGTCAATCGAAAGGAATAAATTAAAAAAAGCAATAAAGAAATATTGTTAGAAAAACAAGTAAGTGAACAAATCGATTATAACAAAAAAAAAATTGTCACTGTTGCAATCGATGGAACAAAATCAAAAAGAAATATTAAAAGAGTTGAAAAGATTAAATAGATGGAAGGAAAAATCGTATGAATTAAAAAAGCAAACACAAAAGGAACAAAGAGATGCTAATAAAGAAAACAATAAGTACTCAAAGTAATAAAATGTTTAATTATTTATATTATGGATGGATGGAAAGCATCAACCATCATTGCTCCATGGTTGAAGGCGATTTTCGAGGCCTGCCTAAGGTTAACAAGCATTCCTGAATCCTGGTTGGAAGTTAAGGTGGTCTTCCTCCCCAAAGGGGGTAAGGCCTCCCACAGCAAACCGAAGGATTACAGGCCTATCAATCTCTCTTCGTTCTTTCTTAAAACCTTAGAGAGGCTGTTAGATGCTTACATAAGGGAAAATGTGAACCCAGCTAAGGTATCACACTCCTAGCACGCTTACACCAAGGGTAAATCTGTAGAAACAGCTTTGCATACCCTGGTTGATCAAATCGAAAAATCACTACTCTACAAGGAATACACACTTGCAGCATTCCTAGATATTGAGGGTGCCTTCAATAATATCAAACCAGCGGCAATCACCACTTCCCTGCGTAATCTGGGAATAGAGGTATCGGTGACTGATTGACGAGATGCTTCGATGCAGGATCATCAACTCAAGTCTGGGAACAGCGTCCATCAGGAAATATGCGGACAGGGGCACACCCCAAGGAGGAGTCCTGTCACCGCTCCTATGGAACCTTACCCTGAATGATCTTCTCCTAGACCTGGACCGTACGGGCTGTAAGGTTGTTGCATACGCGGATGATATTGTCATTTCTGTCTCGGGTAAAGATCTAAACACTCTATCCGAGTTATTGCAACGGGCCATAACTAAAATCGCCCTTTGGAGTACCAGATGTGGACTCAGTGTACATCCGGTCCGGACAAAACGGAGCTAATGATATTCACAAGAAAGTACAAGACTCCCACCTTCAGGACCCCTATCCTCAACGGGACAAACTTAAGCCTCTCTAAACAGGTAAAATACCTAGGACTCATCCTGGATAGCAAATTGAACTGGGGAGCAAACATACAGGAGAGAGTAAGAAAGGCCACAGTTGCCCTGTATACCTGTAGGAAAACCATTGGCAAGAAATGGGGCCTAGAGCCCAAAATTGCACACTGGCTCTTTGTGACTGTTATTAGACCCATCTTGATCTATGGAGTTCTGGTCTGGTGGACAGCCCTGGAGAAGGCCTGCCACCGCAAGGCCTTAGAAAAAGTCCAAAGAACAGCCACCCTACTCATAACTGGCGCTCTCAGAACAACCTCAACCAAAGCGCTGAACACTATTCTTCACCTCCTACCGGTGGAAATCTTCGGCAAGCAAATTGCGACTTCCGCGGCCGCAAGGCTAAACGCGGTAAATCCATGGACACGCACGGACTATGGACATTCGAAAATACTAGATTCACGTGCGCCCAAACTGGACTATGCCATACCCAAACCCTCGTTTGACCGTAGGTTCAATGTCCGCATTCCTGATAGACAGGATTGGGGAGAGGGCCCTCCAGACAACTAAACCCGGTATTAATTTTTACCGATGGATCCAGGATAGATGATAGGGTTGGTGTCGGTATCTTTTCCGAACACTTAGGCCTCGAAGTATCCTTCCGCCTGCCCGGCCACTGCAGCGTGTTTCAAGCGGAAGTGGTGGCCGTTTTGGACGCTACTAGAAGTTTACTAGAGGCACAGCTATCCCCCAATAGAATCACTATCCTTACTGATAGCCAAGCTGCATTAAAATCGCTTGCTAGTGCAGGCACCTTCTCGAAGGTTTTCGCCGAATGCCGCTCTCTGCTAAACCAACTAGCAGAGAGGGTTGACATTAAATTAACTTGGGTGCCCGGTCATAGCAACATCCCAGGGAACAAGAAGGCGGATGAGCTTGCTAGACGGGGCACCAGTCTTCCGGACACGGACGCCCTGTCGCATAGAGGAGTACCCTTCTCCTCATATAAGCACGTAGTCGAACGATCATTTACAGAGATCACCGACAATAATTGGAAACGCGAAGACACTTGCGTGACCACCAAGCTGATCTGGCCCTCTCTAGATCGATGCAGGTCGAAGGATTTAGTATCTCTCAAGAGGGGAACCATCAGTAAAGTAGTAGGCGTACTAACTGGACACTGCCTTATCGGTAGACATGCCAGCAGACTGGGGGCTCCCCTCAATGATTTCTGCAGAAGCTGTTGTGGTGCATCCAACCACATCAATTAACGCCGCTTCAAAGGCATATTCAAACCCAACTGCATCAACTTACGCCGCTTGAAAGGTGTATGCACTCTGATGTTTTATTTTATTCTCCAGCCTAAGTAACCTTTTAAGGTTTAACTCAATTAATATTTTGATTTCCAGGCAGTCGGAAAATAAACAATAGATAAAGAACTCAAAAGTTATAAAAATCTTAATTTTTTAAAATCAATGATTTGAAATAAACAATAAAAAGTTTTGTAATAAATCTTATTGATCAAATTTTATTGTGAAAAGAAAACTAATAAATATAAAGATACAGAATACAACTTATAGGATCCCATACCTATACTGTCTTGATGTGGAGGAAGAAGAAAGCATTAAGCACTTCCTCTGCCAATGCCCGGCACTCGCTACCCTAAGGTTGCGTTGTCTAGGTGCGTACTTCTTCGATGACCTAGCTGACCTGGGCTCAATGAGCATCCAGAACATCAGGAGCTTCATCAAGGACTCTGGGTGGTTCCCTGGATAGAAGATGGGTCGCCCAAGTGTGGTATCACAATGGACCTAGTGATGGTCTAAGTGTGCCCTAAGGCAGCCACATCACCATACCATGCCATATATTTTGGATTCCATAATGTTATCTGGTATTTCCACAGCCCTTTCATTATTTTCTAATGTGTTTGAAGCATTATGGTTACTACCATTTGAATTATCCTCACTAAATAACTCGTTGTTATTATCCAAATTTACATTGTATGCAATGCAAATATTGTGTAATGCACAGCAAACATTTATTATTTTAGATGCTTTCTGTGGTTCATAGTGCAGTTCTCTTGCACTTAAAAGGCAACGAAATCTTATCTTTAGCAATCCTATTGTTCGCTCTATCAAACAGCGGGATTTGCTATGAATTTTATTAAATCTCGCCTGCCGCGAAGTTGATGTGCTGCAGCGTCATCTAGTGGCAGTTATAGCAAGACGGCGCGAAAATAGTCACCATGTTCAAGTATCTACTTATATTGTACCAATATTCATGGCGATCGGTTAAACGGTGTAGAAGTTGATGTACTGCAGCGCCATCTAGTGGCGAGCTATAGCAAAGTTAATAGCGCTAAAATATTGACCGTATTCATGTATTTATGCATACCAATTTTCATGACGATCGGTTGAACGATATAGAAGTTGATGTATTGCAGCGCCATCTAGTGGCTCTACCGGGTCCGATTGTAAATCTAAATAATACATGGTGCCACTCAAACACACACCAAAAATTTCATCACAATCGGTTTAGCCGTTTAGAAGGAGTTCAGTGACATACACACGTACAGAAGAATTATATATATATAAGACAACCAGCTATTTCGCCTACCTTCTCTCCATTTGGCTTCTAATAATTTTCTTATTCGGTATAAGCTCCATATAAATGAATCGTGGCACGCCACGCACTCCATGTGACGAATTTACAGCTATGAGTTGCATTTTATGGTTCCAAATCTAGAATACATTTTTAATAATTGCTTTGATTTTAATTACAAATCATAAGTTACTTACCACCATAACATTTATACTGTGCTTCCCTTTCCTGTTATAGAAATTACTTTCATTTTCAGAAGGTCGTATAATATTTACATGAGTGCCATCAACAATGCCGATTACCTCTGGAAATCCCATCTTTTCGTAAAAATACCGTTTACACTCGTTTTCCTCTGCTTCTTCTGTGGGGAAGTTTATCCACTTAGGTCATAATTTCCTCTCAATTATAGAGAGAGTGTCTTCAATTGATCTAGAAACAGTCGCTTGGGACAGTCCAACATTAGAATCTTGCCCCACTCCTTTTTGATAAGCGCCTTCATCCAAAAATCTCAGCAAAGCACATAGTCTTAACATTGGTGGAGCCGATGAGGATCGTATATTACGTTTTAAATCGAAAGATATTTCTTCCAATACATACAGAAATGATTCTTTTGATAACCGGAACAATCCTTTGAATCTAAAATGTATGAAATTGCTATTATTATACCAATCTAGTTTAATGTAGGTACATATTTTACACATACGTATTTAAAGGCGGCTCAAGAGGGTTAGAAGCGTCTCTCAAACTCCTTTTCACAAACTTTTGATCCTCCTGCTCGTCACTGTCACTACTGGAGCTTTCACAAAATGCAGCAACTAACATTTTTGAACATATATCTCACTGTTTCTTAATAACTCTTGATAACATAAATAAATTTGAACTGTCAATTCAAATTTAAATGTAAAAAGTGAACTTAACGAAATAAATTTCATACTTTTCTTAGGCCACAACCAATTTGAGATTCGATTGAATTCGCGAATACGAAATTACTGTTCGATCGAAAATAAAAATCGAATCGTAATCATGTTCGAATCGAATTCATGAATAAGGCCCCTGATCGTCGGTTTAGGTAGAGCTGGGAATAATTCGTCGGTTATGGAGACATATTCTGCCGAACTCTTATTGGGTTTTCGCTGCCTCTTTGCAGGCGGCGTACCTTGGTCTAAAACCGCAAAAGAATTGGTGCTGGCTGGGCCAGACCCCACTGTGAAAAATTAATTTGGCCTGTCTTATGAGCTAAATTTGGAAAAAGAAAACACAACAATAACAAGAAAAAAATAAAAACAAGTAACAAGTTGAAAAGAACTCAACAAAGCGCTAATACTATTATTTTCCAACCCGTCTGGTCCAGAAAAAGTTTTATTCTTCCTGTCCGTTCAGTTCCAGGATAAGTTTTTTGTAATTCTGTTGTTGATTGATGGGATAATTCTTCATATATTTTCGTCCAGAGAGTCAAACGAGTGATATACGGCGCAGGCGCAGAAAGTGCGCCCCTTGGGTTTCTTCGGCAAACAAGGAACGGAAACGAAAAAACGCAATAAAGGCCTGACGCTATCTTTATTAAAATTTGTTTTCTTTTTTTCAGCGATCATCCCCCTCCGCATATGGGTCCTCCACCAGCAGCACCCTGTAGCCCCCAAAGGAATAAGCAGGAACACGGGAAGAAAATGGGGCGGTTCCAGCGAAGAAACGGCACCTCCTTCTAGCACAACAGCGCCAGTAGGGGAGACTGGGGCTGGTTGTGACATTTTTTAAACAAATTGTCATATCTTTTTGTTAGTTAGATTATTTTACGTAATTCCAAGTTTGTTCAATTAAATAACCATTCAAGATTCTAATTTAAGAAGAATTTTAGATTTACACCTATTAGAAGTGATATAAACACGCGAATTCTGAAAAAAGAGCCGTGTAACTTTTAGCCCCGTGCCTGGGGCTGGTTGTTACACCACACGGGGTAGGTTGATACAACAAAAAACAAACATAATCTGAGACTTTTTAGTAAGGGCAATTAACATTTTTTTTTACTTAATTTAGACCTAAACACAGTCTTTTTATGTTTGCAAGGTGTAAAGGTGTACGACTGCTCTGTATGCCTCATCAAATAACAAATTTGGTAGCTTAGGAATTTGATGAAAATTATAAATTTATTTCTTAAACAAAAAATTTGGCATACAATTTCTTTTATGCCTTTTATCCTTATGCCTCACGAAAACAAAAAAATTGGTAACTTTTAACCATCAAAAATAACAAAAAACTTCTTTCCTAAACAAAAACTAAGGCAGATACTACCGAGATGTACATGTAACAACCTGCCCCGAAGAAATGTCACTTTTAGCCCCGACCCCAAAATTTAGCCTTTAAGGTTAAGTAGAAAAAAATCTAGTAGAAATAACTGTATTATGATATATTTAACACAAAAAGAAAGCATTGAGGCACAAATATACATTACCGCACAACTATTTTTTAATTATAAAAAGGCTGTAGACCAATATTACTAAAAAAATAAAAAGTTAGAAACATGCGGTATTGATAGCACCGTGTCAGGGCTCCTCCCACAAATGCGTTGGCGGAACTAGCGGGTGGCAAGTGGCTAGCCGATCATATCGTGGTAATTTTTCTCTTTCAAGCGTTCCTGTTACTATCTTTGTATATTCACCATTGCCGCTGTAACAACCTACCCCTGTCTCAACCAGCCCCAGTCTCCCCTACTCCGTCGAAGTAGAGGGCTCCGTGCCCCCCAAGAGGGGCTGATGCAGAAATGAGATCCGGCCAAACCTCGCTGAGAAAATTCCTATTCTTTGTCTTCTTGTATGTGCAAAATTTTTTGAATTATTTTCCTTTGTTCCAATTTAATTTTCAGTTGAATTTGTAAAAGGGAACTTTTTATTTTTTATTATTTTATTCGCGTTGGCAAACATTTCTTTTCCGGAGCAGAGAAACAAATGCGACCGTCAAGGCCTACTTGATGAATAAAATTATTTTTATACATACAACGAAACGACAAATATATTTATTTATAAATAATTTTTAACTCAAAAACTTAAACTTAAAATTTTATTTCGAATACCATTGACTTTGGCTGCATAAGCAGATAAGCTATTCCCATTAACCTCTGTGGATATATCATTTTCTGTATTGTGCTCATCTAATTGCAAGTCCTCACTTTCAATATTAATTACGCACTACTCTGATTTCAACCATACGGGCAAACTGCTCACGGTTCCTTGTTTTTTTCCTAATAAAGAATATGGAAAGTAGGACGCTCTTTTTCAATTCATTTAAGGTAATATATTGTTACAAAATTTTCTTTCGCTACAATTCACATTTGAAATATTAATCAAGTGAATATCCGTACGATCGTGTCGTATGTGGCAGAAGCACTGGCGAATAGCCACTCTGACGAGATCTGACCAGTGCTTTGGATTGAAACGCCGACCATTTTTGCAGGCTGATCTGCTTTGGCAGACAAGCTATTTATTCTTAACAGAAATGTAGCAAAGGAAAAACGTGCATTTTGTCCGCCAGTTGCTCGGCCGGCAGAATTATAACAATATATACCTAATATTTATTTGTGTCACTATAAAATCTAATTTTAACGCGGAAACCCATATAATTTACATTTTTCGTTCTTCCTCTTTCGTTGTTCCTCATATCCGCAATGTTTTCCTGGCGGAACAGAAATGTCAAAATCACTAAGGCAAATCCGATTCCTTCGTTTTTGACAATTGGGGGAAACGTTCACTTTCACTTCGAACGTTTCCGGTAGGGGAGAGTGGGGTAAATACGGACGGCGGGTAATTACTAACAGTAACGTTTTGGTGTTTATATCACGAAATTATTTCATAAAGTCAAAAATTGGTCTCTTGCAAATCATTGATTTCAGGAGGAGATTATTATTGCAATTGAAACAGATTCGCGTATCATTTGCAATTTTGTGATTTTGTAAATCAATTGCAGCAGATACCTCGAAGCGAATTACGCATCTGTTAATCTATCTTCGCAATTACAAGGTCATCACAGTATAATGGGGGCTGGGACTTTAGGAACCTGTGCACATGTTGCTAGCATTCTCTGGTACCTCGGATATGCTCGCCATCAAGCGAACGTTAAGTGGCCACATTCAAATCTTTTGAATGCAACCATGGATGCCGTGAACCGTCCTTTGCAATTAGAATAAATAACTCAAAGCATCCAAACGTGAGAGGCACAGTTACTCACTGTAATCAAGCACCCTAAAGCGAACAGAAATCTACTACGTCCACGTCGTTGTTCTCAGGTAACGCTAAAAGTAGTTTATTAGAATTATGGCGAGTTGACAGTCTTCCCATACTTAATTGATTTCGTGATAATTCTAACCCTTTAATGGGCATATTGACATACTTCATTAAAATATACTAGAGCTCTTTTCGAGACTCCTCTGATTTCTTTATTAATGTTTTCGCTATTTGGATTCTCTCCCTTTCTTGGCAGTCCGTGTATGGAAAATGCTCCTTATAAGATTTCTAGGAAAATTGTTAAAACAAATATTTTAATATTTATTTATTTTTATAATTTATTATGTTCTTTTATTTATACATATAACTTTTATAAATTGTTAAATTATTTGTTATTTTAGTTATATTGCAATGAAATTATTAATTTTCTCTTCCTCCGAATTGATGTCAGAAACTGTTCTCCTGCACTTCCTTTATTTTTTAAGCTGTCTTGATTTTTTAATAAAATGTTCTGGGTTGCTGGGTTGTAGAGTCATTAACTGGTGGCTGGTGAGTCGGCCACATGTGGCACAGTGAGTCGGCCACATTCCTTATAATTTCGACTGTGTTTTTCTTATTCAACTTTGTAACTTCTAAATATTTAGAAAAGTAATCTATACATGTGACAACAAAGGCTCTCTTCTTTCAGCATTTCGAAATGTTTGGCAAATTTCACAAGATGCAAATTTTTCTTCTACATATGTATCTCACTATTTATGCCTGGCCAAAAAACAATTTCCCTAGCTCTAGCTTTTGTCTTCTCATTACCTCTATGAATCTCATGTAATTTTTCTAGTATTTCTTTCCGATATTGATTTGGTACAATAATTTCCTCATCAGAAATATAATCTCATTTTCTAGCGTATAAGATCATTCCTAAACTTCCAATAAATTCTTAAATCTTCGTTTAATTTCTGTTTGTTATTAGGCCAGCCCTTTAACAATGTTTCTTTTAACTGTGTCAAGACTCTGTTTCTCTCTGCAATATTTTTAATTTTTCATTGCTTCATTTATGTTTTCTATTTCATTTCCTTTTTCGTCTTTATTATAATATCTCGATAAGAGATCAGCTATATGTAGGAATTTTTAGGCTAAGAACTTAAGCTGGAAATCATAGTTCATGATTTTTAAACACATTCTTTGGATTTTCGCAGCTGCTATTTTGTAAATATCTTTTTTCATTATACCTAACAAAGGTTTATGATCCGTTATGATTGTCAACTTCCGACCATAAATCTAGTTATGAAGTTTAGTTTAGTACATAGATAACGAGCATTTCCTTTCCTATTTGGGAATATCTAGTTTAGTTTCTACCTCTGTTAAGCTTCTTGAGGAAAATGCTACTGGCTGCATAACACAACATCCTAAGCCATCTTTACTGCTATCGTACTGTAGCGTTATTTCTTTTTTAGTGTTTAACCACTTTAAAGTAGGGGCATTCATTATACTAATCTTAATTTTCTCAAGGCATTCAGTATGCGCCGGTAACCATTTAAACGTCACGATTTTCTTCAATAACTCTCTCAAAGGGCTAGACATTTCCGCTAGATTGGGTATGAATGAACGTCAGTATGAAATCATGCCCAATAATTTCTGTACATCCGTTTTTGACTTAGGTATTCCAATTGCTTTTATTCCTTCCATGCGATTTCGATCTAATTGGAAGGCCTCATCTGAAAATATGTACCTACCCCAGAAATTTCACGCTATCTACTCTGAATTGAATTTTGTCCCCTATAAAATTAAATATTTGCAATAACTTTTCTAATATAATATCGTGTTCTTCAACGGTTTCTGCAGCAATAAGGATGTCATCAATATAAACTACTACTCCTTCAATATCCTGAAAGTGCTTCTGGATATTGTTTTGAAATATTTCCGGTGTTGTTTTGATTCCAAAAGGTTACCTACGGAAGCGATAACATCCATATGGTGCGGTAAACGTGCATAATTTGGACGATTCTTGGTCTAACTTTATTTGCCAATACCCTTCCTTAAGATCTAAGACCGTAAACAACTTTTATTTCTCAGTTTAGAAGCTATTTCGTCTATAACGTTGGTGTCGGGTATTGTTCTTCTTTTCGTTGATTATTAATTAACTGAGGGTCTAGACAAATTCGAATACTTTTATTGGGGTTTTCAAAAAGTACGATATTTGGTTCCCATTCTGTACTACCCTCAACTTTCTCTATGATTTTTCTTTTCATTAAATCATCTAAATGGTTTTTTAAGGGTTTCATTAATATAAAGGGTGTTCCAATAAGAGTGCACGATTTAATTTTAAAATAAAACGCAATTTTTTTTGAGCGAGTGATAATATTTTTATTGCATTGTAAAGTAGACATGTTCCGATTATGTACCTATGGATTAAATATCAGGCAAATGGCCCCCGCTGGTCTGAATGCAGGCCCTTGCTCTTTTCATGAAATTTTCAAGGACATTTTGACAAAGATTTGGCGTTATCTCACCGATGACTCCTTGTGGTCTCAACTGGATGGTATGGATCTGAACGACATGTGGTTTCAGTAGGACGGCGCCACCTGCCACACCGTGCACGAAACAGTCGATTTATTGGAGCAACGATTTCCAAACCGAATCATCTCCCGAAATTCCGATGTCAATTGGCCGCCAAGATCGTGCGATTTAACGCAGTGCGATTTCTTTCTTTGAGGTTTTTTGAAATCTCAGGTCTATGTGAATAAACCACAAACAATTCCTGAGCTCAAGGCCGAGATCCAACGCGTTATCGGTGAGATAGAGCCACATCTTTGTCAAAATGTCCTTGAAATTTTTATGAAAAGAGCAAGGGCCTGTGTTCAGACCCGCGGAGGCTATTTGCAGGATATTTTATTCCATACATAATCGGAACATGTCTACTCTGCAATGAAGTAAAAATATTATCACTCGCTCAAAAAAAATGCGTTTTATTTTAAAATTAAATCGTGCACTCTTCTTGGGACACCCTTTATTATGAGTACGTCTAGCAGCTTTAATGACTGGTACCGCACCCGGTATCAATTCCATCTTGTAATCGTTTACAAAACAACCTTGCCCTACAAAAAGCTCTTTATATTGTTCAACCATTTGCTCCTTTGATAAACATTTTTCTGATGCTCGCTCTATATAGATCAAGATCACTTTATCTATTAAATTTAAATCAATGTAAGCTTGAAGACCTAAAATTGGTACTTTATTTTCAAATGATATAAATTTTTGATGAGAGTATTCACAGCGCATTTTAAATTAATTTCACCAATGGTTTGTACTTTACCTCCTCCATGTGCCTGCAATTCCACTTTATTTGGATTTAAAACCCTTTCTAATTTTTTAAAGAGAAAGTTTGGTAAAATGTTCGCCTCTGCTCCTGCTATTTGATTACATGAGATAGTTCTTACGGCTTTGAATTGGAAACAAATCGCAAAATGGTTAAATTTCCCGCTTCTCAAACACTCTTGTTTAAATGCTGGACATTTCCCGTACTCGTGATATCTTGCACTGTGTTTGCATTGTGACTTAGAAATAGAAGACGCTGAATTTCCACCTCAGTTTTTCCTAAATGAATTATTGAAATTTTTATTTTTATTACTTTGACGTATGGTTATGGTAAATTTATCTTTGTTACTTCTATTACCTGAAATTTCTAGACCTTTATTACTATTACTACTTGCTTTATTACCATAACTGGCTCTGTTTTGTTTGTGTACTGCCAGCGTACCCACTTTTACAACATCCGCTAGGGTTCAGTGTGTGATGATCTCTGCGACATTCCAGTTTTTGCTCGTGTTATTTCGTCTGTTCTAGTCATCTCTATCGCCTTCTCCAGTGTTAGGGTTTCAGCTTCCAATAACCGTTTTTGCAATTTATTATGCCCGTTCTCCAATACGCGGACCAACCAACCACGAACCATATCCAACGAAAACGCTGAATTGCCTGAATTCGCGTGTAAAATACAAGCCTTTGCCTGTAGTTGTGACTGCCGGCTGCCAAAACATCCTTGGCCAAATATTTAATCGGGGAGAGTTTTTATCACTTTTTGGCCAGAAAAACTGATCACTTTTACTTTAAATGCTGGGCTGGAATTACCGCCCACATTTTTACAAGTACTTTATGTTAAAATTAGTGCAATGATTTTTTGGATTTTTTGTTCTAGTACAAAAATGTTATTGAATGGGTGACTAGTACTATGTGGTTAAAACGCACACATGAAGTTAGTCAGGTTGTCCAAAACACGAGCGAGGGGGAATATGAGGCAAATACATATAATAGACTAAGAGCCAGCGCCTGCCAGACCTACGTTAAAGTATAAAGGCTGAATTTTTTTTGTGTGTTCTCACTAGTATAGGGAACAATGTTTGGGGGTTACCAACCTTGACCAGTGGGGACTTCGGCAGGTATCAGGTAAATAGGGCCATATTATATAAGTTCTCTCACGTTAAAGTATAAAGGCTGAAATTTTTATGACGTTTTTAAGTAACCATTCTAAGTCAGCATTTAAAAAGCCAGACCTATCCGAAGGGTCTAACACTCCCCCAGACACAGTACATTAATATTTAATTCACACTCAATGTTACACTACTATATATCCAATCATCTTCATTCTCATCGTTGTAATCGTCATGTTCATTATTCCAATCATTTTCATCATTTTCACAGTCATATACTTGATCCCTTTCAATGTTGTCGCCTTCCGAATTTCCTGGAAAAAACATATAAGTATTGTTAGCTAATATTGACTTAAAATTAATTTTTTGATAAAAAAAAAAGTACCTGATGGAGTTTGAAGGGCATCACTGACGAAGTTTGGTAATTGATCGCCTTCAAACCATTTAAATTCATATTGATTTCCATCATTTATCATAAATCCATAATCTTCTGGATTGTGTGTACAGGGGTTCTTTAAGTGAGCATTGGTCCAAATGCTTGCGATATATTTCGTTCTTAAAATATGCTGAAGAAGTTCACTCTTACAAGGTGGTAAGTTACTCGCATCGAAATTTCTTAATTTTATCTGAAATGATTCAATTACATCTGCAGTTGTGTATGTATTGATAAACAGTGGAAGTCGCGCTGCATTTACATCATTTAAGCCTTCAACATTATATAAATCACAGATGAACTGTTGGACCGTGTTGAAAGCGATAGTTTTCTCTTCTTCATTATAAAAATCAACATTGGCCAAATTAGCAAACATTTGTTGATATTCATCTTTCTTCTTGAGCAATTTAAAAGGTTTGACTTTGCCTTTCTTGAAAAAGGCTGGATTATAATCACATCCTGTTATAGCATGAAGTGCAGGTTAACTTTTACATATTAAACTTCCTTGATTTTTATGAATTTCTGTGAGATCTATGTATCTCATTTTATTTCCAGTTCCTGAAAGCATCCATACGTGTGACTTTTCATTTTCACTTTTTATATGATCCATATGACCAAGTATTATAGCAGCAATGTCAGTATAGCTAGCTCTAATAACGATATTCGCCTCATACTCGATGTTGCACAAATGATATACAATTTTTGTGTCTGCTTCTTCATGATCTGGACATGTAAGATCTTCAACTATGTTGCATATTACTTTATCGTCATTATTAGTAACAAACAAATGACACTGCTTGAAATTAACAAATAATTCTTTATCGCCAATTAATGGAGCAACTTCATCACTTGCCCAATGTAATATAAAGAAATCAATAAGTGCTTGCTTAAATTTAGAATTTTTTAATTCTTTTGTAAAATCAGAGGGTCGAACTTGATTAAGTCCAGTAATAGTGAAATCTTGAAAATTCTTGACGGAGGCTTCTTTCGTAGTCTTTGATTGATGGTGTAAAATATTGATCAAATATGATATCAATTCGAGATGCATTAAAATTACAGAACTTTTGTAACATTTTTTTGAGATATGTCCAAATGTCTTCGGAACTTCTGTCATCGTATGTAACAAGAAGAAACCATCAATTATAACTACATCTATGTGAGGAGGTGGTTGGTGTTCAATTCCTATTTCCAAATGTTTCATTAAAGCAGATTTTTCAGTTTTACAAATTGTACCATCTAAATGGCACATCGACATAGGCACTGTTATTGGATATGAAAGAATTTTAGACATATCGATATTAAAATCTATTGAAATTCCAAGCATACGTCCAAATAAATCTCGCTGGATCTTTATTTCTTGTATTTTACCTCCTATTTTGACTTTTTTTTTTCTCAATACACAACTAAAATTCTTAAATTCATTTTTCTTTAATACTTTTATCAAATCTATTAATATCGGTTTGACATTCTAGTATGAAAGTATGTCTCTGTTCATTGCCTGTCTTCTCTATGTTCAAAAGAAAATTTTTTACTCCATTAGATACTGCTTTACCAGATGAAATGTTGATTAATTGATCTCTAGCTATTGTTTGACTAAAGGGATTAATGAATTGATTAAAAGTCGTAATAAATTTTTGCAATTGCGTATTACTATTTTTGATGTTGTTATTATCTAAATCCGCTGAAACATCCTGTTGTTTTTTTAAACCTATCTGTTCGTAAACATGACTTATTAGCTGTGTTCCATTGGGCTGTGTAAAATACTCCCAAGTACTTCTGGCTACGCTGAACTACTCTAGCTATAGTTGGCGAGCAGAAGTTCTGAGTAGTTACGCCACATTTTCCCGCCAGGTGGATGATGGTTTTTGTACTAGGTTTGCATGGAAATGAAAGCTTTTCCTCATTTTTCGTTGCAGCTTTAGCTATTCTGGAGTAATCACAAGGATTCAAATAATAAAATTTAAGTAGTTTAGGCAGCAAAACATATTTATATATAAATATTTCCATTTTAATAAATAAGGCACAATCAAAGCAACAAATATAATACGATGAAATGTCAAAATTTGAATTTATATTTTACTCCTGACGATCAAAGTAGCGTTCCATAGGGAAAGTACTCGGGAGTACATTACACAGCCCAATGGAACACAGCTATTATTGTTGCTCTCACATAATGGCTTCGAGCCCATCGTTGACGAGCAGAGATCGAATTAGTGAAGTGTATAACTCCTGTAAGCCTTCTAGCATCATCTGCGTTGATTGTTTGCTCCAAAACTAAATCAATGGGTTGCCGTGAAAATGTTTTATCGGTTCTCTTAATTCCAAGAAAACCTTTTTTAAATTCATCAGATAGATCAGGATGAGTTTCGTCGACTTTTAATAAATTATCTAAATATTTGACCGTCCACCGAGCATAATTTGGCTGGTTGCATATAAAAAATAAATTTGTAAATTTTGGCAGCACATATTTGAACAGCTCAAAATCTCCAATACGAATGCTTCTTGATAATGTTAAATAATAATTCACTAAATTAATGTAAATTAAATAAAATTGAGCAATTTCCCATGCTCTCCTTTGAGTGTTTGTTCTTTGAATTGTGAATAGTTTTCAAAAATTGTTTTAATATTATAATTTTCGATTTTAAATGATGGCCTTTTACAACTTTTTAATCTTTTCACTTCCTCTATCATCTCATCAGTAAATTTTGTATTATTTATTTGCAAAAATGATTGAAAATGTAGTAGGTACCTCTAACCCTAGTGCCATAAGAGGATGTAATCTTTTACATCTGTTGTAATGTTTTCCTTCAAGAAATCCCTTTAATGAACTATTTGCTAGCAAGTTACTTTCAACCATAATATTTGTCAATCCACAGTCAGTTATTACTTTTCCAACAGCTTTAAAGTATGCCATCATAATATGGAAAGGTCCCAAATGTATGAAGAGCTTATTAAACGTAGGCTGTTCTGTTGATTGGATTTGCAAAGCAACTTTTGCAATTGCAAGATCGTATGTCACTTGGATATAAGGTTGTTGTAACTCTTTTGCAATTTGCAAACTTTTCTTCATTGTCTCTAAAACTACTGATGTATTTGTTGGTGATGAATTGATCAGTTTCTAACAATTCAATGTAATGTCTATGTATAGAAGTTAAAAATAACATCGACCTTTTTCAATAATATTTTCTTTAATGTATTGGCTGATTTCTTCAAATGCTCTTTGATAAAAGTTTCGACGTTCATGCCAAATTGTTTCTACCTTTTCTTTTGTCAATAATTTCATTTTATTATTAAAATCTACTCTACATAGAGCGTGGTAATATGTTTTTGGAGCGCGATAATCTATTAATCTTTTATATAAATCTTTGTGTTCTTCTCGACCTTTAACAAAATCTATTATTAAAAATTTTAACGGTTCTGTTTCAGATTCATGAAGAGGTTGGACTTTAGATAGATATTTTTTTCTTTTAAGATTGCAAAACAAACAAACTTTAGAAGTACTTTCAATATTTGCATCATTTTCCATGGGAATCTCTTCAAAGGTTGAATCACGATCACTTACATTCTCAAATACCTCGTGGGCTATTGAAGTTGATGCCTTTTCTTCTACAAACCGTTGAGTGTCGTCTGATATTATATTGGTGTAGTAGAGCTGTTAGATATATCCGTTGACGTTAATATTGTTGGAGTCACATCTGAGTGTTCATAATATTTTTTCATCAGTGCTGTAAATGTTTTGTAGCACTCTCTATGATAACCACCTTCCATTTCTTCACATGGTAACACAACATCTTTATATTTAAGTTTATATTTTTGTCGTGATATATTTTTACACTTTTTCCATGTTTCTTCAAGAAATTGAATCACATTTCCACTAGTCTGATGACAAAATACGCAAACTACATTTTCTTCCATGATTATAAATTTATTTCACTGGAATTTAGTTTCTCAAATTTTTTCACTAACTTTAACTTTACAAGTGAAGAATATAATGGCATCTGTTGAACCTTGTAGTCCAGCGGAAATAGGATTCGAACAACAAAATAATTCGTTACAGCAATCTGACAGTGCAATATTGTGGAACAAGTCCTTGTAAAAGACGTCAAAATAAATCGAACCAACAGCAGCTATCCGGGGTGGAGGGAGATGGTTTTTTAGGTGTTGAAAACAGTTTTCCGCGATTTCTGGCTAAACTGTGCATCCTATCAAAAAATGTTAAATATAAAGGTTGTAGGCCATAAAAAGATCTACAACTTTTGTATCAACTATTTTTATTCTAACCTCAACATTTTTCGAGAAAATGGCGGAAAACCGGTTTTTCGGGTTTTATTTCTTTTTTTTGACAAACACATTTTTATGAAGCTGAAACTTGGGCAAAAATACCTTTTAGCGTTGCAAAATTACAGTAATGTTTTCACACGGAAATATTTAGAGGTTGCTGTTAAATTTCCTTTTTTAAAAAAAGAGGTGAAATGTTTAAAAGTGATTCTTCTTAAAACTACGCTTCCTACGGAGTTCTGTTTTGGCTCACTTACGCATTCTTATGTCTACTTTCGATAAATGGTAAAAAAAAGGTATACTGCCATGGAAAAAATTACCGAAAAATTTAAAAAAAAATCCAAAGGTCAAAGTAGTATCGGATCGTGAAAAGTTTTTTTTTTCTTGAAAATAAAATAATGCACCAATGAGAAAAATGGTAGAGAATAAAAAGTTTTATAATTAGCCCAAGAATGCACTAGAATTTTTCAGAATTTTTTGAGCATTTTTTTAAAATTTACTATTTGCAAAATCAAAAAAATTGCTCGCAATATTTTCAAAAAATTCAAGTGCATTTTTTGAGTGATTTTAAGAACTTTTTATTCATGAAATTTTTTTTGTAAAAGTGCATCATTTTTCAGAAAAAATTCATGAATGTTTTCGCAAAAATTTTGCAGTTTAGGCGCCATTTTGAATACATTAAGGAGTGAAATCGATCTCCAAACCACATATTATTAAAGTTTAAACATATATTTCAACGTAAGTTTTTGTAAAATTTAAAAAAATACTCAAAAAATTCTGAAAAAATTTTAGTGCATTCTTGGGCTAATTATAAAACTTCTTATTCTGTACCATTTTTCTCATTGGTGCATTATTTACAAGAAAAAAAGCATTTTCACGATCCGATACTACTTTGATCTTTGGAAGCTTTTTTAAATTTTCCGGTGATTTTTTCCATGGCAGTATACCTTTTTTTTACCATTTATCGAAAGTAGACATAAGAATGCGTAAGTGAGCCAAAACAGAACTCCGTAGGAAGCGTAGTTTTAAGAGGAATCACTTTTAAACATTTCACTTCTTTTTTTAAAAAAGGAAATTTAACAGCAACCTCTAAATATTTCCCTGTGAAAAAATTACTGTCTTTTTGCAACGCTAAAAGGTATTTTTTGCCCAAGTTTCAGCTACATAAAAATTGGTTTGTCAAAGAAAAGAAATAAAAACCGAAAAACCGGTTTTCCGCCATTTTCTCGAAAAATGTTGAGGTAAGAATAAAAATAGTTGATACAAAAGTTGTAGATCTTTTTATGGCCTACAACCTTTACATTTAACATTTTTTGATAGGATGCACAGTTTAGCCAGAAATCGCGGAAAACTGTTTTCAACACCTAAAAAATCATCTCCCTCCACCCCGGATAGCTGCTGTTGGTTCGATTTATTTTGACGTCTTTTACAAGGACTTGTTCCACAATATTGCACTGTCGGATTGCTGTAACGAATTATTTATTTTTTTTTTTCATTTTTACGCCTAATTCGACTGGACTATAGTGCTCCGAAATGCTTTTAGAATTAAGAATTTTGACCTTGTACTACGTTTGGAGGGACAAATATTCTCTTCCATTCATTCATGTACAGTGGTGTGCAAAATATAAAAATCGAAAATAAATCGAAATTCTCTACTGCTTATCACAGCAACTTGCAAAATATTTAAACTGCAGGAGTTGTATTTCAAAATATGTAGATATAGTAAGATATTCTTATTAGCTTACAGCTTTTTGTTATGAAGCGAAGAAAATTACGCTTTTAGATGCAAATGTTTTGCACATCACTGTACATAGGTAATGGCTCTCTCAATGCATTTGACTTTATACCACTAATTAATACTTAACATAATTTGTTTACAGATATTATTAAATAAACAATGCTTTAATATAAACTAGTGGTCGCCCTATGGTCGAAATTCGACCTACTGGGGTTACTATGAAAAATACGAATGTACACAGTCTACTATTTGTTTGAAATTGGCACTGTCAATAATAAAATTACGACAGTTTGACCACAGACTACTATGCATTTGACATAGACAGTATGAACGTAGATAATGAATTAATTTAATTTAATTTAATGTATTTGTAACACATATTATACATAAATTTTAGTTTTCTGCACTCCTTCTCTATATAAACTTTAAATATTCCAAATCTCGCACTCCTCCGTCCGTCCAAATTGCTTAAAAAGGGGTACAAAGTTTTCTCTTCACGTATTAATATATAGATATGAAATAAAAAAATTATTTTTCTCTCATGAGATGGGACGTCATAATTTCAGGTTTTATTTTTTTTATTTTCAACCTGAACATTGCTTGGTGCACCTAACCTTGTATTGTGTCTGGGGGAGTGTTAGACCCTTCGGGTAGGTCTGGCTTTTTAAATACTGACTTAGAATGGTTACTAAAAACGTCATAAAAGTTTCAGTCTTTATACTTTAACGTGAGAGAACTTATATAATACGGCCCTATTTACCTGATACCTGCCGAAGTCCCCACTGGTCAAGGTTGGTAACCCCCAAACATTGTTCCCTATACTAGTGAGAACAAAAAAAAAAAAAAAATTCAGCCTTTATACTTTAACGTAGGTCTGGCAGGCGCTGGCTCTCACTCTATAATGTGTGATGCGATGGCACGATTTTGGTTCGTTCTTGATTGGGTGGTCGGCGCATTGGAGACGGGCCTTCATCTCCTACTCCAAGTACTATGCGGTCTCTGATCATGCGGTTTGCTTGTCCTTCATATCCACACGTATTTTTTAGCTTCTTGATATCCATGAGGAATGAGCTAAATGGCTCGCTCTCTCGCTGGTTCCGGCTTCAAAAAACGAAATTTTCGTACACTTCTTTTTTTTTTGTTTTTGGTGTACAAAATACATAGTTTAAAAGATTCAGTAGATTCGGTAGAAGGCCGGGCAGTTACAGAGGAAGTGCTTCGTACTGTCCTCGTCCTCCCCACACGAAGGACACGTTAAATCGTTGATGATCCCTAAGGTGTTCAGATGTTTCTCGCATGCGTTATGTCCTGTGACCGTCTCTACAAGCTTTCTGCAATCGTTTCTGCCTAAGCGAAGTAAAAGTTTTGCATTGTTACTGTCTGGACGACTAATGAACCGTTTGGTGAATTTATATATATATACTGGACCATCTCTGACCATGTATTGAGTCCATGGATTTAGTTATTCAGTTTTTCAACTCTGTAAAGCTGACACCAATAATGGGCCCCGGTCCCAGTGGAGGAGAACTTGCGCCCTCTTTCGCTAAAGCGTCGGAGGCCACATTGCCATCGATTCCCTGGTGACCGTGGACCCATATAAGATGGACCTGGTTGTGTTTGGCAGCAGAATTAAGTCTTTTCTTACAGTCCTGGACAATCTTTGATCTGGTGGTGGGATTAAGTAGGGTGACAAGAGCAGTCTTACTGTCGCTGCAAATGCCAATCCTCTTATTATGCTACCTATGACCAATTATCCAGTTAGCCACTTCGATAATGGTGAATACTTCGGCTTGAAAACCCGTTGCGGTTTTTCCGAGTGATATACTGTGTTTGACTGCTTCGTTCAAATACCATCCAGCCCCGTACCAGTTAAGGTTTTTGATCCGTATGTGTAGAAGATGTCAGCTAATCCATCCAGTAGTTTGTTGGGATCACTCCATTCTTCCCTTACCGGAAAATTTATCTGAAATCTTCTTCGGAACGTGGTAAATCAAATCATCCGTCGGCATACTAGAAGGAGCCATGTCCGATAGCATGTCCATCGTGCCATAGTCTACACTTTTTTAGTAGACAAATAGGCTTCATTGCCTATTCCTGGATTGCGAGGTCCAAGGGCTGCAAATTAAGCTTGCGTTGAGGGCAGCACCAGGGATCGAGCTGAAAGATCCTGTTATCCCTGTGCAAACTTCCCTCTGTACTCTGTTAAAAATAGAACAGGTAGTTTCTATCTCCAGTCTACTCCACCAGACCACTGACGTAAATGTGATTATGGGCCTAATTATGGCTATGTTTTGTTTTTGTTTGCTATTTAGAATTACCCCTAGATATTTAACTTCTTTGAAGAGTTAAATGGTTATATCTTTCATAGTTGGAAGCTTAAGGTTATTGGGTTTTCCGCTAAACTGAAGAACAGTTCCCAAGCTCGGATTTCAATGAAATTGAGCAGGTGCCTTCCATTTGGTCTAAAACGGAAGGATCTAAGCAAATTTTGCGCCGGTCACCTTTGATTTCGGGAAATTTTAAAATTTTCAACTTTTAATTTTGACACTTGGTCAATATTGAAAGTTGAAAACTCCCGTCGCAAAATCACTTTCACCTGCAAAATTTTCATGAAATCCGATTAGGGATTGTTTCACTACACATTCCCACTTCAATTTATCACTTCACAACCGGCAAAATGCACACATTTAATTTTAAAACTCTATTTATTTCTTAAACCGCACCATGACATTTCTAATGCTATCTTCACTTTTTGCAGATGACTCCACTTAGCAACAAATTGGGTTACGTCCGTTAATTTTAAGATCTTATAAATGTGGAAACTTGCAATAATATCACAATAATTGTTCAAATTTTTTAATAATTTTTTAAATATTTGTGGAATTATGTATTACATTTTTTATTTTAATTAGTATTGTTTTATTAAAACTACTTTTTTCCCCTAAATTTTCAATAATTCGCTTATCCACTGAAATAGATTATTTTTCCCTCTAATCACTCACAAAGGTTTCAGAGATTATTAAAAAGCGTTATGGAATGTTATTGTTATTTCGCAGAACAGTTTTATAAAGTGTTACTTTTGCAGGCAGAATTACAGGTTGTTGAGTGAGCTTGAGTGATTTTGTTATAATAGTGATATTAGTATATTTGAAAAAAATGGTAAGTAGAATCGTTGAATTTTTTTAGTCTTTGTTTACAAATTAGTTGGTTTTAAAAGTGCAGATTTTATTTAACTTTTGTTTAATGTTTATATCCGGAATTTAGAAGTGTGCCCGTTTCCTTTGTGTTTTGATTTTTTGTTTTGTTTTGAAAGGAAATTCATAAATAAGACAAATGGGAGTCTTTTTACGTGAAAAAAGGGATTTGTTTTCAACTTACAAATGTGATATATTTCAAATATGATATACTCCACAAATGCGTGCTTGTCTTCGCGAGAGAAAAAACAGATTTTTATTATGATATATTTCACAAAGGCGTACTCGTTTGCGCGTGAGAAAAAAATTCTTTTGTAATATGATATACTCCACAAATGCGTGCTTGTCTTCGCATGAAAAAAAAAATTTGTTTTTGAATTATTGTGTATTCCATAAATGCGTCTTTGTCTGTGTGTGAATATTTTTTTATGCGGTATACTCCTCAAATGCGTGCTTGTCTTCACGCGGAAAAAATTATTGCAATTTTAAATATGATGTATTACACAAATGCGTGCTTGTCTTTGCGCAAACATTTTTTTTATGTGATATACTGCACAAGCGGTATACTCCACAATATGATATATTTCGCAAATGCGTGCTCGTTTGCGCGTGAGAAAAAAATTCCTTTGCAATATGATATACTCCACAAAAGTTTGCTTGTCTTCGCGTGAAAAAAAAATTTTTTGTTGAATTATTTGTTGAATTATTGTATTCCATAAATGCGTGTTTGTCTGTGTGTGAATATTTTTTTTATGCGGTATACTCCACAAACGCATGCTTGTCTCCACGCGATAAAAAAGTATTGCAATTTTAAATGTGATGTTTTACACAAATGCGTGCTTTTCTTTGTGCAAACCTTTTTTTATGTGATATACTCCCCAAATGCGTGCTTGTCTCTGCAGAAAAAATGTTTAAATTTTTAGAACGAAGTTCTTTATGGCGCACTATGCGTTGAGAAACTAGGCAGGTGAACATTAGAGAAAACGACAGAGTAACGTTAAATTCCCCTCAATCTTTGCTCTACGCAAGTCCAGTCGAGCCCCTTGGGTCTTGGCCATCTGGGGTCTAGTCGGTTTATTCGAGAGCTACTATAGTAGTACTGTGAAGAGAGAGAGAGAGAGAGAGAGAAAGAAACAGAGAAAATTCAAAGTTCCCTGGCAGGCGACAGCAGCGCATGTTTACTTTATTATACTTTCTTTGATGAATCTTATGATAGTTTTGTGTTTGTATGACGCATGTGTATGCTTCATATAGTGACGATTAAAAGTCATGTTACGTGTATTCAAATTCACGTGGATTATTATGATTCAACAAAGTCACGCGTGCGCGCGTGTTTACATGTGTATAACCTATTCGTAGTAGTGTTGCATATTTTGTACGAATAGAAAAATAATCATGTCATACAATATGAACAGTGACAATTCTGACCTTTCTAAGCCATCGGTGGAAGTCATAAACTCTTAAGTCACCACGTTTTTATTAGTTCGGTTTCCGTTATGTCACTGTGCGTGAAACCAAAGAAAATATAAAAATACTTTATTATACTTTCTTTGGTGAAACGATTATCAAGTGTGTGCATGTGTATGCTTCATATAGTGGCAATTAAAAGTGGTGTTAGTATTTATATGCTACGTGAATTCAAATTCAAGTGGAATTTATTATTCAACAAAGTCACGCGTGCGCGCGTTTTTACATGTGTATAACCTTTTCGTGATAGTGTTGCGTTTGCGTATTTTGTACGCATAGAAGAATTTAAGAATTCAGATGACGGACTGTCAAATTTTAAAGTTAATGCGATTTGCACCAAATTTGGTACTGGGGGGTTTTCGAGGTCGATTATTTCAAAACAACTGTCAGAATTTTCGAATTCAAGATGGCGGACTGTCAAATTTTACAGTTAGTGCGATTTGCACCAAACTTTAAAATTGGGAGTTTTCGGGGTCGCTAATTTTAAAACAACTGTCAGAATTTATGAATTCAGGATGGCGAACTGCCAAATTTTAAAGTTAATGCGATTTGCACCAAACTTGGAACTTGGGAGTTTGCAGGGTGGCTTATTTCAAATCAACTGTCGGAAATTACGAATTCAAGATTGCGGACTGTCAAATTTTAAAGTTAATGCGACCTGCACCAATCTTGAAAATTGCGGATTTTCGGGGTCGCTAATTTTAAAACAACTGTCAGAATTTACGAATTCAGGATGGCGGGCGGAGTGTCAAATTTTAAAGTTCATTCGATTTGCACCAAACTCGGAACTTGGGGGTTTTCGAGGTTGGTTATTTCAAATCAATGGTTGAATTTTAAAATAAAATTACTTAAATATGTCAAATGTTTTTACCTTTTTATTATTTATATTATATATTATAGCAGAACTTCGTTCTTACCGGGGGTCCTGAGACCCGAACGTTTCTTTTTTTTTCGTTTTTGCTGCTATACTCCAGAAAAGTGTGCTTGTCTGGCCAGGAAATTTTTTTTGTAGATGATTTATTTCAAAAAGAAAAAAGCTGTTTTTGTACGCGTGAAAAATTTGTTTTTTATGTGCGAAAATTTGTGTTCTTTTTAATATGAAATTAGAATTAGAATAACGACAATTAGGAATTCATATAACAGGTTGTATTTCTGTTTTTTTAATGAAAAATTTATATTTAAGGCTTTAGAACGTATAAATATCTGGGATATTTTCGTCCTCGATAGCGAGGAGTTGGGACTTTTGAGGAAGCTTAATGAGTGGGGAGTGCTAGGTAGCGAAGGGAGCATTAAATGCAGTAAGTGCGGCGGTACAATGAGACTGTACAAAAAGCGTACCACCATCGACGGTTATGTCTGGAGATGTTTGAATAAAATTGTAAAACACAAACAGAAGCCTAAAATATGCGATCACGTACAGAGCCTTCGCAAAAATACGTTTTGCGACAAGGCAAAGCTTAGTTTAGCAGGTAATATTTTCCTTTTGTTAATTGTGAGAACGACAATTTGCTGTGTTTAAGATCGTTGTGTTTTGCAATATGTGGTGCCGCAATCGGCTATATAGAGCTCCAGCACATTGTGTTGGATACAAGGATGTCCGGTAAAACTTCAGTAGACTGGAATTCGTTTTGCCGTGAAGTCGCCATCGATTTTTGTGCAAGGCGCGAAAACCCCATAGGTATAATTTCATAACTGTTTTTTTGGTAATTAATTTTTATTTTACATTTGGGAGGTCCAAATATGAATTGACGAATCTAAATTTGGCAAGAGGAAGTACCACCAAGGGCACTTTGTAGAGGGGCAATGGGTATTCGACGGAGTCTGCCGCGAAACCGGAGATATGTTTGTGGTACCCGTAGAGTGTCGTGATGCATCAACCCTGATTCCACTGAATGAGAAGTGGATTTTGTGCTCACACCAACACCATCGAAGCTTTGTGGGGGCACACTAAATGCCGATTCTTTGTGGGCTATCTTGCCAAATTTATGTTTCTTCATTATTGTCGCAGACATAATTTGGATCCTACTGTGGAGTTTTTCCGAAGTAAGATGGTTTATGATTTTTGGCAAGAGTAACTACTCTTTTCTTTTTATCAGGAAGACGAAAATAATTTCGAATATTTTTAAAGCTGTCGTGGGAAGGCGCTCTACTATAGGCAACAGCGAGAAATGCTGCAAATACAACGAAAAAGAGTTCATTTATTATCGTTTTTTGTGGCAATTTGTTGGTGTCGTCCCGAAAGTGCTTTTCGCACATTGAAGGCGTACACAGATTGATTTGTTCACTTTTTTTGACCATTTCTTATGCCCTCGGGCTGAGCACAAGAAGCAAATGCGATTTTATGGTGAAGATCGGCTAGCGATCTGTTGCTTTGAAGGATAGGGTGGTTCGTTTAGATTGAGTTTTTAGTTAATTAATTATAAATTGTGGTATCAATTATAAAAAAGTTGTTCATTCACATTTGGGCGCCCTGTAACACTGTACCTAGATATTTCTTCAAATTTCAAGCTCTACCTAGCTCAACATTTTCCCTCAACCACAATACTTGAGCATTCTATCGACCTGTAGCATAATTGTTCAATTGGGAGGAATAATAGTACCAAGGTCGAAAATAAATTAGGCGTTAATTGCCGGAATAAACAGTCTTTGTAGTTTGGGACTCTCGCTTTTTCCTAGAATCTGATTTGCTCAATGCCGATGCCAAAGGCACGTTCGCGCATATTCGGCACATCGTATCGCAGGGTAGAGGCATAACTTTGGAGGCATCAGGCATTTTTGCTCACACTTCTCATGTTAGAAGCGGACCCTAGTTATTTACAGGTATCCCTCCAATAGCACGGTACTTGAATTGCACGAAGTCTCGAATAGCACGGTTAAAATTTGCGACAACCCTCGAATAACGCGGAGTTCGAATTACACGAAGTCGCGAAAATTAACATAAAAATTAAGAATTATCCAAAATTATCCAAAATTGTATCATTTATTAGTATCAAATAACACTATTTCGAATAACATGGCACTAATTAGCCGTGTTATTCGAGGGATGTCTGTATTTGTCTATGCTAATACCAAGGAGTCCTTACCTACTATGGTACATATCTATACAAAAAATTTTAACTTTGAGACTACAAAAAACATAGCTATGGCGACTTTGGGATCATACTACTTTTCCAAATTCATTCAATTCTTACAGCTGTATGTATGCGTGTAATAAAATTGTTAAGAGTTCGTGCACACCTACTATAAAATAAATACTGTTAATGCCATGGAAATTTCATTTAGAAGTAGTGAAAATTATTAAAGTCATTAAATTTATTACGAAGGAGTTTCTAAGCTGTTTAAAAGAAAAGAACGTAATGATAACAAGTTTTGAATATTTTGTTTTTATACATACTAAAATATTATTCTTTCAAATTGGTTCTTTTATAATGAATGGAGCTTCAACAATTATTTTAATTTTTATAAATCGTTGCGCAAGTGTTTACCAAATTTAATCTTCGAAGTTTTCTGTGAAATCTTCCGCAAAAAGAAAACTGAGATAGGGAAACTCGAATATAATTAAGCGCAAATAAGTTGGTGCAAAAGAAGCGGAAAGAAAATTAAATTTGACTTTGGCCTTGCATTGTCTTGCAGCAAAATGTTTCTATGACATCATAATTTTAGGATTGCGTAAATGATATTCAGATGACGTGTCTGACAGGTGCCTACTTCTACTTTTATGCGCTTTGATAATTACAATAACTTTGGATCGATTTCGTATAATCGGTCTGGGAGTGTAGGTATGTACTCATCAGCCAGTTGAGGTTTATCAGTTTTCCCGTCCGATTAATTAAATGCATGGGAACTTTTCGTCATGCCTCAAGCACCGCTGACCTCAAAGTTAGCGTAAATAATTTGCTTTGTGATCTCTTAGTCAGTGCTTTGTACTAGGCTGAAGCAATAATATGGTTGGAACTTTAGAGTTGCATTGATTTTTCCGATTAATAAAGTTTTTGTCGACTTTGTTATTTACCTTCTTTTGTCGTCAAATATAACTTCTTAACTCTTTAGAAGTAAGTGTGTTAATAACAATCCCACCTTTAGGTTTTTATGCGTATTGATATTTTAACCCACCTCTCATACAGTTTAATATCTAATTGGAAATTTTCCTTCTTCTAATAACAAAGAAATTCTGTGCATGAACAACAGTGTTACATATTGTTCAACATGGACTTTTACTTTTTTCTATAGGAATATGCACGAACTGGGGTATTGTTATTGTGCATATTTCTTACAAAGTAAGCCTGAACACTTTTGGTCTTGGTGAGTTTTATTTCGTTTTTCTCATTTATGAATGTAAATGTCTACGTCTCTTATTACAATTGCTCTTGCTATGCATGATAGTGGTATGAATTTCATTAACGGTCGATAGCCTGTTCCATTCGATAATTACTATATTTTCTTCCAGTTGTCGTTATTTCGTTCACATAATTCATTTCTTTTTTCAGTATTGTTGTTGGCAATTTTCCTAATTTAAGTTGACTTACATATACAGTTGCCGCTTTTATTTTTCATCATGTAGGATTCATATTCACAATATCTCAATTCATATAACTTTTATTTTATCATTTTCCAATGGAGAGGAGGTTCAAGTCCATGAGTTTTAATATTTTTTAAGTCACATCACTTTACCACCTATCGTTTTAGATATTCAAATTATGAACCCTTCACTAGTACGTGCACACCTTATCAGGGTCCAGATGTGACTGTTTTTTTTATGAATATTTTATTTTACACAATTTTAATATTAGTTCTGAAGATCAGCGCGACTGTTGAATCAGTTCGAACCGAATGAAAGAAGCCTACATAATAAAATGTCCTAAAATTCTCATCAATTAATTTTAGTTACCTGATAAGAGTGATAAGAGAGGCAATAAATGTCGAGGCAGAGTTAGGAATGTGAGGGAGTTCCTAGTGAAGACAACTGCATGTTAAAAGGGGAGTGGAGCTTTTTATAAAAGGATTTTTCATATTCTTTTATCCGAACAAAGAACAATAATACCTTACCTACCAGCTCAGCTAGCACTGCCCTTGGATTTAATAACGAGTCAGAATTTAGAGCGTAAATTCTAAATTTAGATCAATATATATCTCTAAACAGTTTTTCTCTAACTTATGTAGAACTATAATTTAAACCCATTTCACTCACACATCAATTGTATAGTGAGCACTGAGCAGCTAGCATTGATGTATCCAAGGTTGAAAAATAATAATGTTCGTGTTGATTTAGCTGATACTAGCTGTGTTCCATTGGGCTGTGTAAAATACTCCCAAGTACTTCTGGCTACGCTGAACTACTCTAGCTATAGTTGGCGAGCAGAAGTTCTGAGTAGTTACGCCACATTTTCCCGCCAGGTGGATGGTGGTTTTTGTACTAGGTTTGCATGGAAATGAAAGCTTTTCCTCATTTTTCGTTGCAGCTTTAGCTATTCTTGAGTAATCACAAGGATTCAAATAATAAAATTTAAGTAGTTTAGGCAGCAAAACATATTTATATATAAATATTTCCATTTTAATAAATAAGGCACAATCAAAGCAACTAATATAATACGATGAAATGTCAAAATTTGAATTTATATTTTACTCCTGACGATCAAAGTAGCGTTCCATAGAGAAAGTACTCGGGAGTACTTTACACAGCCCAATGGAACACAGCTACTATTGCTTCCCATAAATATAAATTGCAATATTTGCTGCTATTTGTTAATTATATTTGATTTTATTATATTAAAGGGAAACTAAAACCAATCAGAAGCAGTTCATTATATTGGAGAATTTTATGGAAAACCAGTTGGATTTAAAAAAAAAATTTATTAAACTTTTTTGCAGTCACAAATATGGACTCAAATTAATTAAATAAATAATTGAACGAATACTTTGTATTAATTTTCACTAACTTTAAAGCAACAAGTAAAATTTGAGACGCGCAATGCTTAAAAAAATCAACGAAGCTTAAAACAATAATATGTAATATTTCGGACAGACTAAACACTAGGTACTTTTAGAATTTTACAAATATTTTCAATTTCAATTTCATATCATCTTTCAATATCTTTAAGAAATTAAAATATTCAATCTATTAAACGTATCCTTGACTTTCAAATCAATATATGTAATTGTGAAATTGAATATGTCCGAAATTCTATAATATAGTATAGTATAATAGTATAACCTTTTATTCTTCTCATTTGGAACAACGTAATAACTTGTTCAAGTTTATTCTTATGTGTCACTCGGAACTGCCACCGCCAATTTACATGCAAAAATGTAAATGTTGTCCGATAATCTAGTACACCGCTTTATAGTCCAGTAAATCCGGCGTAAAAAAAAGGTCAACCGTGCATTTTGGGTAGGATGCTATTTTATTTTTTTATTATGTGGGGGGATCCAACAGGAGTTTAAGTTCGAGTTTTCGGGGTCGGCGGTCCACCCATTTGGCCGCCATCTTCGAAATAAGGGTGAACATGTTTTTTTAATATATCTCGAAAACTACCACTCCCACAAAAATGTTGTGCAGAGATCTTTCGTAGACAATTATATTATCTACAACTTTTCCTAATAACTTTTTTTTGTAACTTATACAATCAAAAAGTTATGATCAAAAATTAATGAAATTTTTGGAGGTAACTTACTGTTTTCGTTAATAGCTTTTTTTGGATTACTTTTTTAAGAAAATTACTCATGACCTATTTTATAGAGCATTTTGCAACAAATAATTTGACCTAATAATTTTTTATATTTAATTATTTTTGAGGGTTTTTTGGAACTTCGAAGGGAGGAACCTCAAAGACAAGTGAAGTATCTGAATAGAAAAAATTCACTGTTGCTTCATTTCCATCGACATACCATTTATATAATTATATTCCATGTATTTTCATTAACTTAAAGATATATTTCCTATTAATAATACCATCTTGTTTTTAGTTAATAAATATTTTATTAGGTTAATTTTGGTCTTTTAGAAGGCCCAGGTTGTGGGTCGATGTAACCTTCAGCTTCTTCGCGAGGCATTTTGTTGACGTACAATGGTAACATTGAAAGGCAGTCTTCTTCAATTCCTTCTTCATTTAGTAGCTGAGTAATTTCAACTATGTTTTCGCATGTTTCTCCACTGCAATGTTGGCAAATAGACGAACACTTCAAACCAGCTTTTCAACATCCACCGCACTTAGTTTTGCATCTGCAAAACATTAATTTTAGCAGCTCTTGTGGTGCAGGCAGGCGCCTGAGTACACTGTATTGGCATGAACATTTTAGATATTTTTTTCCAACCCCACAACTCAGGATCTTTATACCGCCCTAACCAAGTTTGTATTTGATGGTAAGCTCTGAAGGTGTGCATATGAGCTGCATCTTGTGTAGGTGGAAGAGAAGATAAATTAAATTTTGTTTTAATTACAGCTTTCGAAAATTTTTTGTAACGTAGATTATTTATGGATTGTTGCCCACTATCGCCACCATAAACTGCAATAAAAAATCGTTCACCGATCGGACTGAGTAGATTACGGTCGACATTCTCTTGTAGGAATAACTCTACACCAGAAGTCAATTCGAAGAGCTGGTTTGAAGTGTTCGTCTATTTGCCAACATTGCAGTGGAGAAACATGCGAAAACATAGTTGAAATTACTCAGCTACTAAATGAAGAAGGAATTGAAGAAGACTGCCTTTCAATGTTACCATTGTACGTAAACAAAATGCCTCGCGAAGAAGCTGATGTTTCAGCTAATGAGACTTTCCAAGAAGGTTACATCGACCCACAACCTGGGCCTTCTAAAAGACCAAAATTAACCTAATAAAATATTTATTAACTTAAAACAAGATGGTTTTATTAATAGAAAATATATCTTTAAGTTAATGAAAATACATGGAATATAATTATATAAATGGTATGTCGATGGAAATGAAGCAACAGTGAATTTTTTCTATTCAGATACTTTACTTGTCTTTGAGGTTCCTCCCTTCGAAGCTCCAAAAAACCCTCAAATATAATCAAAATATAAAAAATTATTAGGTCAAATTATTTGTTGCAAAATGCTCTATAAAATAGGTCATGAGTAATTTTCTTAAAAAAGTAATCCAAAAAAAGTTATTAACGAAAACAGTAAGTTACCTCCAAAAATTTCATTAATTTTTGCTCATAACTTTTTGATTGTATAAGTTACAAAAAAAAGTTATTAGGAAAAGTTGTAGATAATATAATTGTCTACGAAAGATCTCTGCACAACATTTTTGTGAGAGTGGTAGTTTTCGAGATATATTAAAAAAACATGTTCACCCTTATTTCGAAGATGGCGGCCAAATGGGTGGGCCGCCGACCCCGAAAACTCGAACTTAAGCTCCTGTTGGACCCCCCCACATAATAAAAAAATAAAATAGCATCCTACCCAAAATGCACGGTTAAATCCTCAATTGACTGGACTATTAAGTGATTTAGAGAATTCCAACTTGTTCTAAGCTAGAAAATTTGTGTGAGTAAGAGAAGCTCTAAATTCTAAAATCTAATTCGTTATGGAATCCCAGTGCTGAATGGGATTCGTATCAAAATTTCTTGGGAGGTCTTTTTCTATAAAATTAAGAAATAAAATTTTGTGTATTTATTAACCTATTTAGTCTACGTATTTAAAAGGTGAATTATTGAAAATCATTAATAATTCAAAAATTTTTAGTTAGGTTTCAATTTTTGAAGCGTATGACTAGACTAGTCGATACTTTTCCGAGAAGGTATAATATCTGTGGCGGAGTGTTACCTAGCGACAAGTCAAAGCATTTTTAAACGGTTTTCTTTGGGGTTTGCAAACATTTAGTCTTTTTTCCGTCATGGTTTTTTTTTATCGTTTTTTATTTTAGTTTTTTATGAGTGCCATGCATTTAATTCGCTTATTATTTTCCAGAGTAAATCCCTGCAGGTTTATATAATTCACTTCCTTTGTGAAAGTTAAATGCACTGGGCCCGATTGAATTACTTTGGAAGCAGACAAATCTAATTTCAAACCCATTGTGTGTCTAATTACAAATCGTACGTGAACAGGTTCGTAGTACAATGGATAACTATTGCCAGGAAACAATGCAAATATTGCATTTGGCCTTGACTTGGGCGCAATTAGTCGCAATCTGCGAGCTCATTCTCTGGGCCATGGGCAGTGCGACCACATTTGAAAAGCTAGTTTCAATTTGTCTCCTCAGTTTCAATTTAAATCACCAGCATACTTAAACCCAGCCTCTCTGTGCTATCACTCAGTTTCGTTATGCTTTATTTGAGTAAACATGAGATGATGGCAGTTGACGACATGGCTATAACTCGAAGCAAGCAAAAAAGGTTACGATGTGCTATCTGCCCGCTATTGCCACACCACCAATATTCCATTTATCACTTTCGCACACAGACCTCCCTATCAGTAAATAGAGCACTCCTTTTCTTCGCGAGAGCTATTATCAGGTATGTCTTAGTAAAGTAGCAAATGGACATTTTGCAAGAGAATTTGGCCTATTTTTAGAAAAATTACCTTTACTGTTGTTTACAAAGTACAAAGACGGTCGGCAAAGAAAGAGGCACGTGTTTCGCACCAATAATTCTGGCAATAATTTCTCCTTTAAACATGCTTAGAAACATCTACTACAAATTTATTTACGGTGAAAGGTTACGGATTCTTTTCTTAAATTTCTCTGTGAATTTGTTTGTACGATTAATTTAAAGAAAACAAAATCGAATTTCTATTAAACGTTCGTTAAAGTTAACAAAATCTTTAATATAATACAGAGGAAAAATCTCTTCGCATTCTTGAGGAATTTCTTTAGGACTAGCATGTTACACTACGGCATCCGTAGGGATAATAATTTAGTTATTTACAACTGGTGGTTAAATTGAATAACTTCCTTAAGATATATTTGTATGTTCAACAGTAATCAAGAAATAAAGCAATCATACAAAAATATATAATAAGTGAGCAGGCACGTGTGCTGATTTTGCTTGGAATACTATTGAAAATCTACAGGGGTGCCGGAATTTTCAAAGTCATTAAGAATCCATAACAAATGTGGATTCGGTATTTTCTTTGAGTACAATGACTTCAAATTTTCTCGTTTTCTCGAGGTAAAATGAAACCTGTACCTAATACGCGGTTTTCAGAATATGAAGAGACACTCAACACTGTTATCACTCTAAGTAATTTGTCTGGTCATAAAGGTATTTGAGTTCTATCAATTAAATTTACAGAAGTTGACAAAAAACTTTGGTTTCGTATCAGGAATAAACAATAAAGATTTCTTTATTTATTAATTTATTACTATTATATTAAGATTAATATCCCGTACTTGATGAATCCTCCAATATGGATGTCATCAGCTTTCAGGCTTCTCGATTTTGTTTCTGCCGTTGATTACACTTATGTAAATGCTTACCTATAGTTCCAAATATTACCATTTGAAATTTTGTTTGGTTTAGGCATAGATGATGGAAGAAATAGTTATCGCTTGCAGGGTAGTCTTTACAGAGGATGCAAAGGGGTGCTTGGCACCCTGGCACAGGGACCTAAGGGGCGCAAGCTGATCGCCTTATCGTCACATCAGTGTTGGGTGTAATCACTAATTTTTTCAATCGATTGATGAGTTAAGGTAATTCTGCTTCCGGGCATCCGTTTTCTTATTTCGCTATGAGAATATGTTGAATGCGGTTCTGATTTTTGGTCTTCATTGTTAAATAAATATTGTTCTGTATTCTAAATGAACATTTAAGGCCTGTCCGAATCCAAGTCTTCGACTTCGTCTTCATCTCGTTATTACAGTTTATGAAGTCAGTAAACAAGCTGATCTAGTGTTCCAATTTGGATGAAGACAAAGCTTATCTTTTCGAATTCATTTGCTTAGCTCGATATTTGATATTTCAAATTAATTAAAGTAAGCTAAAAATACACAATTCGACAGTATTCAAGGAATGCTCCTACAATTTTTCTAAGTTCTACAGGTCACTATACTATAACACCAATCAATCAACCCGTATAAATGGCACATTAGATATTTCTATAGGATTTTGTCCGTAGATTACGAATTCGTAAATTAAAATGATTAATCAGCTCCTGTTTGCGAGAAAAATAGAGTCAAAACATTCAAAAGAACATATGTTGGCAATTTTTAAAAACTGATTGAAAAATAAATTTTAATCGTAAAAGTTTTTAACATGGCTTAAATGAAAGCCTGAGTCCTAAAATATGCATATCAAGTACAACTAATCACTATAGCCCTTCTTATTACACATTTGGCGAATTCATTTTTTAAGAGTGTGCACTTGCAGTGTTCTTTATTCGTTATCCATTACACGAAATATGTATTCAGTTTATGGAAAAAAGTAAAGTTCACTGATTATCTCAAAATTCTTCAAAGCTTTTTGTATTTATTTTTATTTTTGGGCAAAAATTTGGTGTTGACCAGTGTAATTAATTAACAGCAAATGTATTATTATGTAATTTAACAACAATGCCACAGATACTGATTGATTAAGGTCAAGCGTTTGTGGAGGCCAGCCTAGGAGTTCAATTTCGTTTTCATTAATCCAGTCACGATTCACGAGTAAGTCGAGCAGTATACTTCGGATCGTTATCGTGTTGAAAGATAACGTCCGAAACAGATTCAATACTACCTAGTTTTGTAATTGTTTCAGGACGTCTCCCAGAAAGTTTATCCTGCAACGCTGTATGCTATATTTATGGTTAGTTTCATCAGGGCTTTTTCCAATGTTTCAGCAGTAGGTCTATTTTGCCATATTTTCTTTCTCAAAGTGCATTAAATTGCAAAACTTAATAAAGTAGTCCAAAGGACGTGATTTGGATTAATGCAAAGTCCACCATTGGACGCCCCGTATGGTGTAACAACCAGCCCCAGGCGCGGGGCTAAAAGTTACACGGCTCTTTTTCCAGATTTCGATTGCCTATAGCACTTCTAATAGGCGTAAATCTAAAATTTTTCTTAAATTAGAATCTTAAATAGTTATTTAATCAAACAAACTTGGAATCACGTAAAATAATCTAACTAACAAAAAAAATGACAATTTGTCTAAAAAATGTCACAACCAGCCCCAGTCTCCCCTACTCATAATAAGATGTGAGTCCACGTTTTCCGTTTACAATTCTAACATTCGATGTGACATTGATAAATTAGATTTTGGATGATACCATTTGCCGAGAACAATTCACCGGTTCTTTGGCCCTTCATGCACGATAATGACCCTAAGCACACTGCTCGGTTATAGTTAAGAGTTCCTTATAGGTCAATCAGGTTAACGTTTTAAAGTGGCCTGCTCAGTCTCCCGATCTTAGCCCGATCGAAAACCTATGGAATGACGTTGAGCAGCATGTATACAAAAAAAAAAAAAAACTTAGAATTTCGGACATTTGTGGGAGGAAACGAAAAATGCTTGGACCGCTATACCGAAACAACTATGTGAGACGTTTGTGGAAAGTTTACTTCCAAGATGCCCCGTAGTTTTGAAAAACAAAGGATATCTCACGAAATACTAATAATATTCGAAAAAATTCTTAAAATCTAATGCTGGGTATTAAATCAACCCTTTTTTTAACTTTTTTTGTTTTGTCACGATATTGCTTTAAAAAATTTGATCACAATATTAAGTCCACTATCTTGATTTCTAAATTTGGAAAGTTTATGCGTGATTGAAGAGCAAAGATCCAAATAAACAAATAAACGTGTTGATATGTATCGGTACCACTTACTCGAAATTTAACTTAATTAGTGTCACTGATTTTCCTTTATATTAATTTAACATGAAAACCCTACAATTTCAAAAACATTTTTCGTCATGTTAGAAGCGCCATATTTAATTTCCAAATTTTGAAAATAGATTCGAATTTAGTGACCCCAAAGTACTCGTATCACATTTTCAATTAAATTCGCTGAATTTTGGACATTTTTGGTCGCTCTATTTTATCATTTCGAAAGTATATTTGCAATCAGGATCTCCAAAACCCCTTAAGGCTTTAATACGAATTTTCGTGGGAATTGTGTTATAAGGTTTCCTTTCAAATGTGTAGTATAAATTTTTCCGAAAAACTCCGTCCTAAAGTTAAAGAGAAATATCGTTTATTACTTCTATTTTCTTATTTTGGCTGAATTCATAGTCGCATTCGGCTTTTGGCACCCTAGACGATTAATGCAATGATGTTCTGGTAGTTTCTTCAATTGGCCTTCGTTGCAGATTGTCAGGTTTTTGTTCTGTGGTATTTTTCACTTATTGCAAAATCTTCGCCTTGGCTGACTAATAATTCTCTGAATTCCAGATGCACCCTTTTATTATTCTTCGTTGTTGATCTAACTATGATATGGTTGTATTCATTTCTGCTTGTTTTTGGCATTGGTCCCTTTATTACAATTTGAAGTTTCTCATACTCGATTGCTTCGATTTCGATTTCATATCGAAGTATTTCCATTTGAGTTACGAGTTGATTAATTTCTGTCTTGTCTAACAGATTCGTATTGATGATTCCAATTTTAGCCAGATGTTCTGCTGGTTATATTTCACTCTTTAAGATTAATACCCTACACTGAGAAAATAGTTTGATTGTAGCAAACAAATGCTTGTTTATAATGGCGAAATAAATATTTGGTTATTTCAATCAAGCTACTTTTATCATAATCGTAAGCGTGGTTAACTGGACAGCGCTTATAATTGAGATAAATGGGTGTGGCGAACGTATACAAAGCACATTATGAAATTCCCCGCTAAATAAAATCTATCGCATTTGTGAAACTGGTCTGTATCGGTAGGTATAGTTTCCATAGGAACCAGATTTACTATAGTTTTTTTCAAAGTATACTTACATAGGAGTTAATCGTAGTAGTGATAATTGTAGTAGCTTTGATAATGTATTTGTTTTAAAAAAAGTAAGTCAGTCTGTGTTAGCGAGATTCTATAATCGGATCGGTCGGAAATATTATAACTGAAAGTTTGTTTAGAAATAACAAACACAATTAAATAAATAATAATTAACTAATTCTTTTATTTCAAAAACCTAACCGAAATATATTCGTTGCCATAACGAGGCAAACATAAAATAAGATAAATAAAAAAATAAATTAACTAGTGAGGTAATTTCCTACCCCACAACTGGTGACCCCGACAGGAAAAACACAGCAAAGCATCAAGAATATAAAATCAAGAAATCAAAAAAAAAAATTAAAATTAAAAAAAAAAATCAACAAACACCTCAAGAAAGAAAACATGAAACTGCCTAAAAGAAGAAAGAAATCAAAACAATCTCAAGAAAGAAGATTGAAACAACCTCAAGAAAGAAGATCAAAACAACTCAACAAAGAAAAAACTAAACCTACACCAGCACATTAGAAAAATTGTCCTTTTTTTTAAAAAAAGAAAACCCCAGGGAGTAGTCCTTTTTATGCTTTTATTATTATAAACGCTATTTTAATTATTATTCATTAATTGTTAACCTTTTTTCACACATTCCGCGTTCTCTAACGAAATGAATCAAAGTGGTGACTTCGTTCAAGTCTCCGTTACCGGTAACGAGAGTGTTAGTTCCGTTCCATCAAAATACACTCTCCCTTCCGTATCCGCGATTAGTATCACAGTTTCCCCTTTTTGGAAAACTGCACCCAAATTTCGGTTCAAACGTTTGGGAGCTCAATTTGACCTCAACAAAATTTCTACAGAATCCACTAAATTCAATTACGCTATTTCCTCGTTAGATGAGGATATGATTCATCTAATTACTGACATTTTGAACAAGCCACACCCAACACAACCTTACTCTCAACTAAAAGAAACTTTAATATCTCGATTAAGTGCCAGTAAATCCGCGAAATTCGACATTCTGAAGACTCTTTGGATGTAAAGATTGCCCGAGAACATGAGATCAATTCTCTCGTGTAATACAGGCACTCTAAGTGATTTGGCTAAGTGCGCAGATAAAATTTCGGAAATGACTAACAAACCATCAATTTTCGCTTGTACATCTTCACAACAAGATAATTCACTTATTTCACATCTCACTTCACAGATGTTAGCCTTGACTAAACAAGTTCAGGATCTGACATTTGAAGTAAAATCTCTTAAAAGAGATAGATCGTTAAGTCGATCTCCAAATCATTCTTCTTCGTTAAATTTTTCTTTTAACCGTTCCAGATATAAAACCAAACCAAATTCACAATGTATAAAACATCCGGATTGGTGTTGGTACCACTCCAAATTCCAAAAAAATGCAAACAGGTGTGTACAACCATGTTCGTTTAACTCTTCAAACTTACAAAGAAACTAAATCGCATTTCATCAATGGCGACAGATGTTAAACGCGAACTTACTAGTCGCCTACATATTTTCGACAAATCCACTAATTCTTATTATTTGGTAGACACTGGAGCCGACATTTCAGTCATCCCTGCAACTAAATCAAACAAATTATTACCATCAACTTTACAACTAGCAGCAGCAAATTCGTCAATCATAAATACTTATGGTAATAAAATTCTTACCTTGGATCTTGGACTCCGAAGAAATTTCCAATGGACATTTTTGATTGCAGATGTAGCCAAACCTATTTTAGGTGCTGATTTCTTATATCATTGCAAATTAATTGTCGATTTGTCTAAAAGAATCCTATTCCTATCCTAAATCTAACTTCAAGTGGTAAACTTTACACAGGTACCTACATCCTCAACCTTATCAGTAGTAATCAAACCTTCTTTAAACGAAAATATTCAGAAATTACTTAAAGAATTTCACAACATCACCATCGATACAAATTTTTCGAAACCAGTAAAACGTCCAATTACACATCAAATCAAAACTATTGGCCCTCCAATTTTCTCTAAAGTTCGCATCTCCTGAAAAACTTTTGATTGCTAAAAAGGAATTCGACTTCTTACTCAGTCAAGGAATTTGCAGGCCCTCTAACAGTTGTTGGTCATCTACATTACATATGGTACCGAAACAAAATGGAGAATGGAGACCTTGTGGCGATTATCGACGCCTAAATTCAGTGACAATCCCCGACAGATACCCAATACCCTTAATCCACGATTTTGCTTTCCACCTTCAGAATTGCAAAATATTTTCAACTTTGGATTTAACGAAAGCATACCATCAAATTCCTGTAGAACCTGAAGATATCCCTAAAACTGCAATATGTACACCTTTCGGCTTATTTGAATTCACTCGCATGACTTTCGGCCTCTGCAATGCAGCACAATCTTTTCAAAGGTTTATCCACTCAGTTTAACAGGATTTACAATTCTGTTTCGTCTATATAGATGATATTTTAGTAGCATCAAATTCTGAACAACAACATCTAGACCACATACGCCAAATTTTCCAACGTTTTCAACAGCATGGTTGAATTATCAACATTGAGAAATGTAACTTTATGAAATCAGAAGTAAAATTTCTTGGTCATATAATAAATGCTGAAGGCATCAAACCTACTCCTGAAAAGGTCGAAACCATCTTAAACTTCAAAAAACCTTCAACAGTGAAGGAATTGAGACGCTGCCTTGGAATGATAAATTTTTAACGTCGTTTCCTTCCTCATGCAGCCGCACATCAATTACTCCTAAACAAATTTCTTACAGGAAAAAAAAAGATGGTTCAAAACAAATTAACTGGACACTTGAAACAATCAAGGCATTCGAAAATATTAAATCCCAGTTAACCCAAATTACTCTTTTAGCATTCCCAAACAATAACGCCCAACTTGGTTTATTTGTAGATGCATCCGATATCGCAATCGGCGCTGCTCTAAATCAAAGATTTAACAACAATTGGCAACCTCTCGGTTTCTTTTCAGTGAAATTAAGTCTCACGCAATCCAAATACAGCGCTTATGATTGTGAATTACTAGCGGTATACCAAGGAATAAAATATTTTCGTTATCACCTAGAAGGAAGAAATTTTATAATTTTTACCGATCATAAACCCCTTACTTTCGCTCTAAAACAAAACCCAGAAATAGCATCGCCCAGACAAGCAAGGCATTTGGATTATATTGGTCAATTCACAACAGACATCAGACATATTTCCGGAAAGAACAATATAGTCGCAGATGCGTTATCTCGCCTTGAAGAGATACATTTACCGTCCTCGATTGATTTTGAAGCTATAGCTACCGCTCAAGAATCCGATAGCCAGCTTAAAAATCTTTTGGAAAATAGCTCTTATAAATTTTCCAAATTACCAGTCTTGGGAAGTAACAAACAATTTTACTGCGAAAAATCAAAATCTCATAAAAGACCTTTTATCCCAGAAGCCTTTCGTCTACAAATCTTTAACTCAATTCATAATTTGTCCCACTCTAGCATTCGAGCAACAAACAAGATGATTAAATCAAAATATTTTTGGCCCTCAATGAATAAAGACACCAACGATTGGAGTCGCAATTGTTTGGCTTGCCAAAGAAATAAAATTTCTCGCCATGTCAAAAATCCGTTTGGCTCATTTCCAATAACTTCAAATAGATTCGAAACCATTCATATGGACGTTATCGGCCCTTTACCTCCATCACACGGCTTCAGATACTGTCTCACCATAATAGATCGATTTACGCGATGGCCTGAAGCAATACCTTTAATCAACATTTCAGCCGAAAATTGTGCTGAAGCTCTTTGCCACAACTGGATTTGTAGATTGGTGTTCCCAAAATTATAGTCACCGATCAGGGACGACAATTCGAATCAACGCTTTTTAAAGAACTAGCTAAACTTTTAGGAATGAAACACAACCGCACTACACCGTACCATCCACAGTCGAATGGTTTTCTCGAACGATGGCACAGAACACTCAAAACCGCAATCAAAACATATCAGACAGACTCTTGGTCTGACGTTTTACCTTTAGTTTTACTTGGCCTTAGAACAGCATTCCGTGAGGAATTTATCGCAACTCCAGCAGAATTGCTCTATGATCAAGCATTAAGACTTCCTGGAGATTTCATTGAAACAAATGCTCCTGGCTTTCAACATAGCATTTTCGTTAGTCATTTACGAGATCTTTTTGATAAAATCCGTCCAATCCAAGCTTCCAATAATTCAAAGGAGAAAGTTTTCAAATTTAAAAATTTAGAAGACTGTTCTCACGTTCTAGTACGCAACGATGCATCAAAAGGTAATTTTCGTAGTTGTTACGAGGGACCTTTTCCAGTCATATCACGACATCAACATTTCTATAATATCAAAATTAAAAATAAAAATGTTAACGTTTCTTTAAACAAATTGAAAACTTATTTTTCTACAATTGAAGACCAAGGTAGTAATGATAATCAATACTCACTTTCTACGATAGAGCGTAATAACATTTCGAACCTTCCGAAGATCCAGCCAGCGTCTGGTAAAACTAAAAAAGTCCATTGGCCAGCGTCCATGGAATATGTTTCACGTTAAAGAAAAAACGCAAATACAATTTACACTCACCACTCATCTAGCAATAACACAAATATAAAAAATTGAATTTTCAGAATATGCAACCAAGGTTATTTTAAATTTCGTTACTTTATCAAATCGCTGGAAGGGGGGTGATGTGGCGAACGTATACAAAGCACATTATGAAATTCCCCGCTAAATAAAATCTATCGCATGTGTGAAACTGGTCTGTATCGGTAGGTATAGTTTCCATAGGAACCAGATTTACTGTAGTTTTTGTCAAAGTATACTTACATAGGAGCGTAGTAGTGATAATTGTAGTAGCTTTGGTAATGTATTTGTTTTAAAAAAAAGTAAGTCAGTCTGTGTTAGCGAGATTCTATATTCGGTTCGGTCGGAAATATTATAACTGAAAGTTTATTTAAAAATAACAAACTCAATTAAATAATTAATAATTAACTAATTCTTTTATTTCAAAAACCTAACCGAAATATATTCGTTGCCATAACGAGGCAAACATAAAATAAGATAAATAAAAAAATAAATTAACTAGTGAGGTAATTTCCTACCCCACATCGGGCTTGTTTCCAGTGACCAGATATTTATTTCGCCATTATCAAACAAGCATTTGTTTCCTACAAACAAACTCTTTTCTCAGTGTAGAGTAGACAGACAGCAAACGTAATTTACTAATTAATACTAATTATTAATTTAGACATTGTGTGTCACGCAATGAATTCAGCAGTTTTTGTACCTGGTTACTATGGTTGCCATGCACGAAATCTCAAATGAATTCCTTGTGAACCTCCCAGAAAACTGGCTTTTATTCATTCTCACATACTTCAACAAAATAATCCAGACAGAAGAGACTCCTACTTCCTGGTCTTCTATCCTATTCTTCATGTTGCACAAAAAAGAAGATTTTGTTAACCCCGCGGATTATCGGCCAATTGCCTTAATAAATGCAATAACCAAATTATTCACTTCAATAATATTTAAGAGGGTATACAAATGAGCTGTGTTAAATAAAAAGCTGCCCAAGTCCCAAGCTGGATTCAGGGAGAAAATGGAACCTTCCGATAACATATTTACCTTAAACACGCTAATGCAAAACAGACTGAGGAACAAAGGTGGCAAGCTATGTGCCCTATTTGTGGATCTAAGGCGTGCATTCGATTCGGTACCACACGAACTTCTTTGGAACAAATTAAATAAGCTAGGTCTTTCCTTCAAGATAATAAATCTTCTAGCCAATCTTTATAGTAAAGCTCAACTCAGAGTCAATACGTCGGATGGTATCACCAATGCGTGCCCAATCACTCAAGGGGTTCTACAAGGTGAAATCATGAGTCCCTTACTCTTCGCCCTCTTCATTTCCTCCTCTCAAGAGGAATAAGAGGCGTGTCACTCAATAATGCAGTTGAAATCATCATGTTCGCCTTCGCGGACGATATGCTCTTTTTGGCTGACTCACCTCTCTGGCATAGAAGGATCATAAAACTATTGGAGGAATACTTTGAATCCACGGTCTAGAAATCAATCTCTCCAAAACGAAAATTATTATTTTTCAAAAGGGACGCTTCGGCCACATAGCAAAACGCTATTCTCCATAAAGGCCATCCGATTGAATTCGCAAAAACCTATACTTACCTTGGTGTAACATTTTCATAATCAGGCCTCTTCAAAATAGCAGCTAAAGAATTCTCAACAAAAGCCAAAAGAGCTACTCCAGAATCCCTCTCTATCCTCAACAAAATAAAAATCATGAACTGGGGTGTCTGTGCGAAGCTGTTTGACGCACTGGTTTCCTCGGTATCACTTTACTCCGCTCCTATTTGGAGCCTTCAATATCTTAATGAGCTTGAGGTGGTCCAGAATAACTTCCTCCGATAGCTACTGCATCTACTAAATAACACTCCAGGATATGCCCTTTGGCACGAAACGGGGCTCACTTCTATGAAAATCAGAATCTTCAAATTATTATTAAGTTTTGTTGAGAGAATTCTGAAACTACCTGATAATAGCTATGCTAAAACGAGCCTCTTAAGAATGCAAGTCCTAGCTAGTAACCCCAAGGCTGACTCAAAATTACTTAGGTATACTTACATTAGTTTAAGAACTTAGTTATTAAGGTTAAATAAAAACTCAAAATAATTACAAAAATATATACTTAGGTATACTTGCATTAGTTTAAAGACTTAGTTATTAATGTTAAATAAAAAAGGTTTATTATTTTTTGCTTTTCAGTTTTTTCGGCGGTTTAATTTTTTTGTTAAAAAGTTTTTATTTTATAATTTTTTGTGGCTATAATCTACTAATTACTACATGCTTAATTTTTGATTACTTTTAAAATAGCTGCCTACCTTACTTTAGCTATTAACTGTTATATAATCGTACTTTAACTATTATTTGTTGTAATATATGTAAATACTTTTAAAAAAACAGGCTTTATATTAGGCGTACGGAAAAGTAATCAAAATTTTTTCAAGCTGGCGAAAAAAGTTTATTTATTAAAGAAATCTTAAATACTAGCAAAGAGCTTCTAAATAACAAGAAGCCTTATCTCATATAACGAAAAATTTTGTATGGCGGGTCGCGATATTGGGACCCGCTCTCTCACAAAATCTTTTCTATCGGATTGGGACCCGCCATCTAGAGTGTAGCAACCGGCCGTGAGAGCCCGCTTTTATTATCGATGGAAACTCTTCCCATTTCTAGGAACCGGCAGCGCGTGGCCTGTGGATGCGTGTAATCCGCGCGCTGATTCCGAGTATTTTATCGAAAAATCACCCCTATTTTCCCGCCCTTAGGGTAGGAATTTGTTTTCCAAATTAATATGGGACGAACTTCGAGGTATACCCTATCCAATAAAAAAAGAATTATCAAAATCGGACTACTCTGTAAAATGTTATGCGTGGTCATACATTACAATCAATGAGTGAACAATCAATCATCCCCTGTTTTTCTACCCTTGGTGTTCGAATTTTTTTTCCAAATTTATATGGGACCAACTTCAGGATATACCCTAATAAAAAAAGAATTATCAAAATCGGACTACTCTGTAAAATGTTATGCGTGATCATACATAAAAAAAAAAATATACGCGTCGACTTGAGAACCTCCTCCGTTTTTTTTCGTCGGTCAAAAAATAATGAACTAAACAACTTTTTCAAATTGCATGTCCCGGCTCATTTTATTTCTTTACTTAAATAGATTAGTCAAGAAAATTAGAATGGAATATTGAGAAAATATTCAAACTAGAAATTACAAATAGGTAAGTATTAAAAATAAAACATATTTAATTTTTATTTCTTAACAAGTGTCTCTATTAATTTTTCCATATATTTTTATTTTTTCTCCTCCCTTTTTTCTACAGTGGGATTCTCTTAGTGCAATCTGCTTTTTATAGTACTCTTCTTTCATTTTTAATGATTTTTCATAGTACTTTTTTAGCCTCCCTAATCTTCTTGAGCTCGACTGCAATGGTATCATTTCGAGTTCTTTTCCTGGGTGTCTCCTCATCTCTGCTTTTCGAACTTTCCCTCATAGTATGTGTTAGGTCAAGCCATACCTACGTGTATGTATTCAAATTTACTTTATACAAACTTGATGCGAAAATTTCACTTACTCTAGGACGAAGCACTATTTTCCAAGTTAGTAGACTCTATGTTTAATAAGCTCTGCTCGTATGTCCTTTTTGTGCCCAACAATTCTTCTGGACACATCGATGGTCTTTTTGAAAGTACTGTATCCATTTCACTGAAATAAAGATATTTAATTAAAATATAAAAATACCAGACATTCACTACACTTTTATTTTGCCCAGTTTAATTATTATTTTGTTTACTTTCTTAAATTGCCTCTCTCTTTGAAACGGCTCTCAATTTCTTTCCACATTTTTTACTTATTTCCAAATCTCGTCGTTTTCCCCACCTTTCCACCCAGCTCCTCGATGCAGGCAAGCAGCAATTTTACTTGGCTATCCAGCTTCTCATTGCTAACTATGTATAATACAGTTTCAGTTGTAATACACTGTATAGTATTTTTAATTATACGTTTTCAGTTTAACTTACAATTTACACTATCCTCGTTGTAGAAATCATCCTTTGAAATTTGAATTAAATTTGTTTTCAACGGAATCCTCCGACATTCCGCTTCCTCTTATTGGTCCAACTCCTGCCTGGGAAAGCGCTGACTCCAACATTCCGGGGTCTAAGTAATATAGTTTTCATAAATGGTTACAAATGTAAGCACAAGTAATTCAAAAGAATGAACTTACTGCTTTCCATCATTTTGAGGGCACACGGAGAGTCGGTTGCAATATCTGGGCCTTCTGCAATCTCCAGTCTTCCTGACGGACCCGGTTGGTTGATATTATTCATTACATACTCCTAAATAACAAATTGCCCTATACTTTACTATAGCCCCCAATGCTCGGACTGCACTGAAATTTTGCAGGTGCCTTCGACTAGGCCTAAAACCGAAGGATCTGAGATAATTTTGGAGCGGCCACCTTTTTTTTCGGAAATTTTTCAACTTTTAATTTTGACATTTCGTCAAGATTCAAGTTGAAAAATCCCGCCGCAAACTCAGATTTCCCGTGCAAAATTTCAATGAAATCCGATTTTGGGGACTCGTTGCACTGTTCCACTGTTCCCCACTGCACATTTTTACCACAATTCACAATTCACAACACTCGTATCGTACTTTAAAACACAATTCGCGACCCGCTCCGACCCGACATGATTTGTTTATTAAAAACCGCCATGGCATCTTCACTTGTTTTCATATGGCTCCACTAACTAACTGCGTCCGTTAATTTTAAGATGTTACCAATGTAAAAAATTGCAATAATATCAAAATATTTGTTTAAATTTTTTGAATATTTGTGGAAATATGTATTAAATTTTTTATATTAATTAACAGTGTTTAATTAAAACTACTTCCTCGCTAAATATTCAATATTTCACTTATCCACTGGAATATATTATTTTTCCCTCTAATCACTCACAAAGGTTTCAGAAATTATTAATAATTATTATAAATTAGAGAAATGGGAGCATATTTTTTATGTGATATACCCCACAAATGCGTGCTTGTCTCCGCGCGAAAAAAAATTATTGATTTTCCCAAATGTGAAAATATATTTTTTATGTGATATACCCCACAAATGCGTACTTGTCTCCGCGCGAAAAAAAATTATTGTTTTTCCCAAATGTGAAAATATATTTTTTATGTGATATACCCCACAAATGCGTGCTTGTCTCCGCGCGAAGTGTTTTTTTCAAAATGTCAATAAGAAGAAATCTTTGTGAGTGATTAGAGGGCAAAATAATATATTCCAGTGGATAAGTGAAATATTGAATATTTAGCGAGGAATTAGTTTTAATTAAACACTGTTAATTAATATGAAAAATTTAATACATATTTCCACAAATATTCAAAAAATTTAAACAAATATTTTGATATTATTGCAATTTTTTACATTGGTAACATCTTAAAATTAACGGACGCAGTTAGTTAGTGGAGCCATATGAAAACAAGTGAAGATGCCATGGCGGTTTTTAATAAACAAATCATGTCGGGTCGGAGCGGGTCGCGAATTGTGTTTTAAAGTGCGATACGAGTGTTGTGAATTGTGAATTGTGGTAAAAATGTGCAGTGGGGAACAGTGGAACAGTGCAACGAGTCCCCAAAATCGGATTTCATTGAAATTTTGCACGGGAAATCTGAGTTTGCGGCGGGATTTTTCAACTTGAATCTTGACGAAATGTCAAAATTAAAAGTTGAAAAATTTCCGAAAAAAAAAGGTGGCCGCTCCAAAATTATCTCAGATCCTTCGGTTTTAGGCCTAGTCGAAGGCACCTGCAAAATTTCAGTGCAGTCCGAGCATTGGGGGCTATACTTCAGGGGCTCCACAAATTGTTTATGTATTTTGAAAATCTCAAATTTATTTAAAATGTTTTTCAATAATTTACTTTTTATCAAATTGGAAACCAAAATGTTTAAAAAAAAATTCCTTAAACTCACTTAAAACGCACGCTTGAGTAAATCCAAAATTAGCACGAATGTCGACAATGACAAATTACAGCTGAGAACTAACAAGCAATCGGTGATTTTATTCAATTTTCTCGGTCTATTTAGCTTGAGTAAAAACCGGTAAAAAAAGTTAGAGGGGAAATGCTGTCAAGAAGTCAATTTTTACTCTCCTTGGAGTTAACAGACAACTTCGAGTACCATGGGAAAAACTTTTGAGTTAACAGACAGACCTAATATTTAAAACTCAAAACGTCCGCAGCCGGCAATTTCGATTATTTTCTGCAGTGAGGAGAAATTGTTTCAGTTAGGTACAGTTTAAAAATCAGTTAAGTGAAATAAATAGTTAATAATGGTGGACGAAGAAAGCAGCTCCTTAAAACGAAAGCGGAGCGGAAATTAGTTGGATGAAATTAAGGCATGTTTTTCTCCATTTGATAGGAATGCATCTTCTTTTGCTCTTAAAAAATAAGCGAATTTGTTTTTATTTTTAGTTCTTGCTGCAGGAGTTAATTAGATATGGAGCGGGTATCAGATACTGAAAATATAAATACTGATAAAAACACCAACCAGGAAAATAAAGCTTCATGGGTTGGTTGTTTGATAGGTCAGCCAATATTCCTTTTCTCAATTAAAATTTCCTTGAAGTTAGCAGATAATGTCGTTGGTACTGTGCTTTGTCTTGAAGGGGTTTTATTGCAATTGTTTTGTACACAAATAGTTATATGCCAAAATTTATGTTTTAGTTTTAACACAATGTGCAACGGGAGTCAACGAACTATACATACTTCAGTTAAAAACCCAATGGGTTATAGTAAAAATGACAGCGAAAAAAGCAAAAGCTGTACAGCGCAGGGGAATTCTGAAGACCAGAGTAACCAGCCGCAGCAGTAGTTGCTGATGATATCAGCTCTTGGTTACCAAATGAGTTTGTAAATTACTTCAACGAGAATAATTACCTCCAAAGGCAATCTTAGTATGTGAGAACCCACCAAAAAGAAGGAAGAAAGGAACCTTAAACGGTTAACAATGAGGAATATAATCAGTTTGCCTCTTTTAACTTATTCCCCCATTTTTAGAGACCATTGCAACCACATAAACCAAATTCTGTTGCAAAAGCAAATATAATGAGAAAATACGGGCTAGGAACCTTGATCTTGCGTATGAAGTTCTGAGGGGGAAATTAAAATTTTATAAAAGAAAAATCAAGAATAAGTTATGTTCTTATTTTATTATTACTCCTAAAATTAAGAGTTATTTTGAATAAAACTCCTAAGAATACAATTGGCTCGCCTTTTATGTTGTTGGCTCAGCACACTATAGCCCAGTCAAATCGTACATAAAAACAGACTAAAATTGCAAAGCGTGATGTAGTTCTAATTTTTTGATATATTGTTAGGACCAGTTAGAGTAGTGTAAACCCAAATTTGCAGCTTCGAAAAACCTGTGCTTCCTGCGTAATACGTGAAAATCTGCAGTTTTTTTATCATAAACTGTGAATTTGTTGAAATTAAATGTTATCACCATTTTTAAAGTACATTAAATTTGCAACAATTTAAGCCCAATCACAGTTCTGTGCCTTCAATAGTTTTCGAGATATGGCCAATTTTGTTCTTCCAAAATTCAATATTTTAATTTTTCTCTCATATCGGTGTAACTGTTCAACCTATGACAAAAGTTATGGAAAATGAATTTCAGTAAATCCATCTGATGATTTTTTGCGAGAAGCTGAATCTGCTATTCCCGAGTCTCTAAAACTGTTACGTAAAACCATCGTACTGAAACACAAATGCCAATATCTCGATGGTTCGAAGAAGAAATGTGTTTCAATAGCTCATGCAATAATTTTTCCCGTCAGACCTATAGCTCATTCCTCTCCTCACTCAAGACGAGTTTTGGTACCTACCTGTACAGGAAAGTTGGGCCAAAACATCTTGTAAACATCTACGCAGCATTGGGATTTTCTTGCAGTTACAGTGATTTATTGGAAGAACAAAAATGGCCATATCTCAAGAACCATTGAAGGCAAAGGACTGTGGTTGGGCTTAAATTGTTGCAAATTTAATTTAATTTGATGTAAAATTGCAATAACGTGTAATATCAACAAATGCACAGTTTATGAGTTATAAGGCAACTGATAAAAAAGCTGCAGATTTTCACGTATTACGCAGGAATCACAGGTTTTTCGAAGCTGCAAATTTGGGTTTACACTACTCTAACTGGTCCTAACAATATATCAAAAAATTAGAACTACATCACGCTTTGCAATTTTAATGTCTAATTTGACTGGGCTACTACCCTCTTGTTGATTACCAACTTTGAACGGCTCATTTCTTGCAGGAATAATCTCTTCTTCATTTGAAATTAATGAATTTTTATTTTTTGATTACGGTGGTCGAAGGGAGGAAAATGATCGGAATGGGATAATATATAAGATTCAAATTTTTGACTTTTTTTTACTATTGTTTTGTTTAAAATTGGAATAATATGTTGATTTGTTAAATAAAATACTAACCTGGAATGGCTTCATTTATTTCTATGGATATATTATGAAGCACAGCTAAAAGAGGCGTTTCCAATGCAGCGTAGTTTGTAATTTGTGCGCTCTGTTCCAAATGGCAGCGAAGCGCATGTTCTTGTGTGCTTCCTGTGTAATACGTGAAAATATGCAGCTTTTTTCAGTTTCAGTTTCAATTCGATTAGAAAATTCCAATCGAATTATTTTGACGTTACGTGCGGAAAATTTAATTAAAGTCAAAGGTAACTAAAATTAATTTATGAAAATTTTAGAAGTTTTATTAAGGAATTTTTATCAAAAAAGAGCTTTTGTAAGCTTCTTTCGATTCGATTTAAACGTTTCTCATGATAGGGTCCTAGGTTTTGTTTTTATGAAACCAAAATGGTGGCCGTAAAATTAAAATGGCGGTAGAGACGAAAAAAAAAATTGCTTACCATATTGAGTGACATATCACTGAATAAGTCCTCAAAATCAAAATCAGAATCATGTTTCCTAGACTATTTTATAGCCATTAGTTCCGTTTAAGAACTACATAACTTGTAAGTAAGATCTCTACATATTTCTAGTTGCGCGTAGGTAATGAATCTGTTGTATTTCCTAAAGTACCTACTAATTGAAAAGACATTATGCAAAAGACAAAGTTGGTCTATATGAAATGCCTAAGAAAAAAATAATACTAGAAAGTCGTCAATAAAAAAAATAAGTAAAAAAAATTAAAAACGCGACTGCATGAAAAGTGAATAAAGATGGAAACAAGATGACGTGGGAACATAGTAGAATGTATAATGGAAATCCTTTTTTGTTCAATTAAAGTAGTCAGGGCCGGCGTTAGGGTAGGGTGCGGTTGGGCGACCGCCCAGGGCGCCGCCGGCTGTAAAGGGGCGCCGCAAGCGATGATCGTGTTTTTTCGTACAAATCTAAGCACTATGACGAAACTCTACGGACGAAAAAAATTCTAAAATAAAAAATTAATCTGAAAACAAGAAAAAGAAACAAACTCTTTGTTTTCGTTAGAAATACTTCCTAAAACTCGCTGCCTTATTTTCCTACATATATGCGCAAAATTACATATCTTTGTTTTAATTGTGCTAGTGTCGCTGAATATAGAAATACAGGCTTTAAAAGCGCTATTTTAACTGCGAAGGAATTGGCTGAGGAACTAGAAATTGAACCTGTGTTTAGAGCTACAACAAGAATTCGACGTGTTAAGCGTCAAGCTGGTGAAAATGCCCACGATGAGCCTATAATTTCTCCAGAAAAAAAATTTGAGGTTGGATTTTTCAACTGTCTTTTGGACACTACATTAATTTCAGTCAGTGAAAGATTTGAACAGTTAAATGAGTATTCGGAATTTTGGTCTTTTTTGCACAATATAAAACAGATTCCGGAAAAACCCGACCTTGTCAAACTCTGTGGTGATCTCCAATTGAAATTAACTATAGACTCTAAATCAGATATTGATGGTTGTATGCTGTGTGATGAACTCGTAAGTCTGAAATCTTTTTTGCCTGATCAGAATGTCAATGTGGTTACTCCTGTTTTTGTTTTAAATTTTATCAAAGATCACAACTTACAAGAACTATATCCAAATGTGTGGATAGCATTGCGAATATTATTGACTATACCTGTAACGGTTGCTAGTGGGGAGAGGAGTTTTTCTAAGCTTAAACTGATGAAAAGCTATCTGCGATCGACAATATCTCAATCTAGATTGACCAACTTGGCAACTTTGTCAATCGAAAATGAAATTGCTGAAAAAATCGACTTTGATACCCTAATAAAAGAGTTCGCCGATAGAAAGGCTAGAAAAGTAAAATTTTATTAGTTTTTTTTTTAATAAATGGTTGCTTCTCTTAATAAATGGTTATTTCATTATATCCTTTGACTTTTTTTTCGTATGGCTTTGAATTGCAGTTAGGGGGCGCCGTAGAAATCTCGCCCAGGGCGCCGGTAGTGCTAAAACCGGCCCTGAAAGTAGTCATATTATTATTATCTGCCTTCAGCCTGCCAATTAAGAGGTGATATGTAGATAAAGTCATTGAATCTGTAAAAAATCATCTAATCAAATATGATAAATAATCGCACGTCGGAGGCATATTTTACTTGCTGCAACTCCTGCTATATTTTTTGTATTTCGAACAAGCATCCATTTGATAGCATAAGTTTTAGAGAGCCCACGATATTTTCTATCCCTTTCCAGTTAATCTTTCAAAACTAAGGCTTATGACTGTTTAAGGCCGAGTATAATGTATGTATGTAATGTAAAGTAGTAAGACTATGCATATTACCGATATAGCCGATAATGTATAGGCTTGTTTCTGTCTTTAAAGTGCAGTTTTTACAAAGTCGATTTTAGATTTCTTAATTAAAATGTTTTATATAAGTTCTCATTTCCTCATGGGCTGCTTTAACGGCAGAACCCAAAAAAGCCTAGAGCTCAGTTCGCTTAAATTTTCAAGCTAATGATTTTTGAATTGTGTTGTTATGTAATGAAATTATCAATATAATGTATGCGCAATATGTGCATGAAATCTTTAACTAACAAGCGATAATAGACAAACGGTTTTGCAAAATTTTGAGATATTTTATAAAGAGGTAGGTAGTATATTTAATATACCACAAAGTGGTAATATTATACAGTTTATTGACTAGTTACTAGATCGTCTTATTTAAATTTGTGAACTTCGTGCGGCATTGTCTTGCAACAGTTGAAACCTTCTGTTTAGTTTTTATTGAAACACCAGACATCCGTGTTTTGGGACAATTACATAACCTTCAGACCTTGAACATAAATATCTCTAAGTGGCCCAATTTTTGCTCGAGCATAACCAAGCAGGCTTCTTCGTGAATTTCGATGAGGTGCTAACCATCTAGCCCCACCCCGAAGTTATGTCAGCGCCCCAGAATCGAAAAAAATATATGAGGTTCCCAAGGTGTGTGCGTTGCAATTCAAATAAGCAATTGTTTACCGGTCCGGTCCACCAACAGCAATCAGCTCCGGCTCGTAAGTGTTTACTCTGGCGCAGGCCGATTACGTGCGATTTTTCACTTTTCGTGTATTCAATTTTTGTCGAAAGATTTTTCCCTCTTCTATGAAAAGCACATAGAAGACTGCAGCGTCTGGTATAAATTTGAAGATACTGAGGGAAACGGAATTATTCATAACCCAAGCATTGTTCCAAGTGGGTAGACGAGGTCCAGCTAATGCCATATTGCGTCTGTGCCGTGAGCTAAGTGTTTAAGTTCGGCCCAAGACAGCCTTATTTCCGTTCTAAAAACTTCGGTCGATTTATTGCGTGGTTTCGATAGACATGACTAAGTTATTGGTGCTTCTTGTAACGGTTAGTAGCTGATGGATCTCTGCCCTTTTTAAGACGGACGTTCCTAATTTTGATACTGATTTGTTTTAGTGTATATTTTGTGAATTGGGCGATGTACTGGGTGAGGAAATTTTGACAAAAGACAAAATCGACGAGACCGATTTAGAGACTGCAGCGACAGGAAAATGTAAGTTTGTTCTGCAGTTCTAGTAGGTAGTAGGTGCTAAATATTCTTTGTTTTGGATAGTGTTTGATCTTGGAAGTTTGTTCAATAAGTATCCCAATTCCGGTTACGGCAGACCGAATTACGGGGGATCATACGGTTCAAATTACGGAGGATCGTACGGAGGATCGTACAGCCCCAATTATGCTTATGGAGGTGGTACCGGGTATCCAACGACGAGTTCTGGTGGATATTACCCATCTACTTGGAGTGGTGGCGGATATCAAGGGTACTATCCCCAAACCTGGTCTGGTAGCTCTGGAGGGGGATATGGAGGATATACAGGAGGCAACAGTGGATATTACCCTGGAGCAGTAGGAGGGGGTTATTACCCGCAAACAGGTGCGGGATATTACCCTGTTAGTACAGGGCGATATTATCCCTCCGGCGGAACCAACTTGTTAGGCGGAGGAGCCTATGGCAGCTACGGTGCATCCGGATACGGAGGCTATGGAGGTAATGGAGGATTAAAATCGTACTATGGTTACTATGATTCAGGATATATTGGTAATCGAAATGTCGGCTACGGCTATTATCCAGGAACAAATCGCTTTGGCTTTTTCCGAGACAGTTATTCATCACAGCCGCCTTATGTGTCCGGGTACAGAGGATATGACTGACGTACGCTTTAAATGTTAATTTCTAAAACCCCTACTTTGTAGCTAACACCGCTTCATATTTTAAATACTTATTTATTATCTAGAAAGAGCTTTCTTGTGGTGCAAAATAATTATTAACCTCCAATTATTAACCGATATCATTCATCAGCAGATAACCATACTTTCAATATTTTCAATTAATTTCGACTTTGAAAGCGTGGAAACCGAACACTAAAAACTTGAGCTTACTAATATACATAAGTACGCCTGAATGCATTCAGTTTTAAACCTATTAATGGTTGTTAAGAAATCCATTTTTAATTTTAACTTACACTTTTAATTCTATCTTTTGTCGTCATTAAATCAATTTATGAAAAATTGATTTTTTCAGCTTTTTAAATAAATGGCACACTTTATGCTTGCTTGTCTCATCGATTACGTCTCATACAGAATATTATACTTTTTCAGGTGGAGCTTACGGATGCCGATACTAGACAGTAGTTGGAAATACATTTTTAGTTTTAAGAAGTACTAGTTGGAATTATTTCTATTTTTTAATTATGCAATTAAATTTTATTTATAAAGATTTAATATTTTTACATGGAATTCTGAAACAGTAAAAAGCTACCTATACTTTTACATTGATTGTCAGGTAGGAGTACCTACACTTGATATGTTGCGAAAAGTGAGTTCTGTTTGTTTCCTTTTTTGGATTTACTTAAGAAGAAAATTTTCAATATTCCAGAATATTCCAACGAGAGATTTTCATCTCGCTCTTAAGACCTAATGTGATTTTTGAACTACTTTATAACATTTTCACCCAGAAGTTTATCAACTTGTTATAGTTTAGCATATCGTCGCTTAAGTTCTGATTCCACGTATGTATGTAAAAAATAATAACTTTTCAGGAGAGTGAAAAAACTGCATAAATTGTCCTTGACCCTGCAAATTAAATGTGCCATACTATGGAAAAGAAATATTCTGCTCTAAAAATATGGTAGAACGCCAGGCTATTTTGTATTTTTTTACGTTTTATATGTGTATTACGAGGGGCGTTTGAAAAGTTCATAGCCTAACGTAGATCGGAACGTCACATTATTCAATAGTAATGGTATAAAATTTCATTCGTTTATTCGCATTCGTTACGATTCCACACGCGATTCCGTCGAAAAAGTAGTGACGGTTTTCATCCCATCGACAGCAGCCTTGACCTTGAAATTGTTGACCTCCTAAGTGGTTTTTAAGCTCTGGAAATAGATAAAAGTCGGATGGAGCTAGATCGAGTGAATACGGGACGTAGGGTAACAATTCAAAGCCACATTGATGGATTTCTGCCATTTTTTCAACCGATGTGTGATGAATTTCATTTTTCAAAAATTGTCACCACTTGCTCGACGGAATCGCGTGTGGAATCGTAACGAATGCAAATAAACGATTGAAATTTTATATCATTACTATTGAATAATGTGGCTTTAATATGAGGGTAGTTTGAAAAATATATGACGTTCCGATCTACGTTTGGCTACGAACTTTTCAAACGGCCCTCGTATAGTGTACTGCTTCCGCAAAATAAGGCAATTATTGGTATTTTCGGCGATGGTATGGTGGTAAAATATTATTCTTTCAAAATTAAGATGCGCTTTTAGTAAAAAAAACAGTAGGTTACCCCATTAACCTGATGATAGAGGATTAAAAAAATATATTATATTTCAATGAAAAATGCGTTTTTGAAAATTGCAAAATCTTAGTTTGCTTCTTAAAATTATATTGAAGTATAGTTATCATTCGGAGACTAACCTAAAAGTTCTTCACTTCATCATCAGTAAACTTTTATAATTTGCCACAAATCGAAAAACTTTCACAAGAAGATCAGTGCGCTAAACCAAAGTTGACTTTTCTAACCAAAGTGCCCTCCTTCATACACCGCGTGACCAACTCTTGTAAATTTGAAAAATGTTCGTTGTTTGATTAAAATACATGTTTAAATGTTATTTGACATTTATCTCGTTTAAATCCTAACAAATTTTTGTGTGTTCAATGCAGTCGATAGTAGTTAACTACAAAAGTTGTTAAATATCTTAAACACTTTTCAGCTTGTTGTGGATTGACAAAAATAAATTGTTACTGTTTATTTTATTTATAAATGCAAAAGATTGTATATATTATTCTTATATAGAGTACATATGCTAAGCGAAGCGATGATCACTGTGAAGTTTTACCATAGATGCACACTTTCAAGAATATATGTTTTAAACCCTTTCGTAAATGGGCTACTAGTTTCGACTGGAGATGTGCTCCGCACAACTGTAACCGGAAAAGTGAAATTGTTTTAGAAGGAGCGATTTTGGTTTTAGAACTGATCAATTCAGTCGAAACATTTCCGTCTGGGCCCAGGACGCGGCATAGATCGCAACGTGTATGCACGTTTCGAAATATCATTTCAACCATGATACTTAATTTGTGCAGCACTTATAAAATCCAGCCATATGGGAATTTTTATCCGGCGGGGTTGAACAATTTTGCAATTTTGGATATTCTACTGCGTTTGGTTGGGTTCCGCTTATATATATACATCTTAATATATAAAACAAAGTCGGGTTTGTTCGAACACTTATAACTCGAGAACGGCTGGACCGATTTTCATGGTTTTTGATTTATTGTATTTGTCTCCGTCCCGAATAGCAGAATAACTATTAAAAACATTGGAAAATTGACGAAAAAATAAAATAAAAGAAAAAAAAATTTCCCATACAAAATGTTCATGGGTTTCATAACTGTCAAACTGCACCAAATTGGACAATTCTTTTTTTGTTGTGTTTGTTATCATCGGGAAAAGGTTTGTATCAAAGAAAAATTGGAAAATCCACCCACTAGATGGCGCTGCTCCAAATCAACTTCTATACCGTTCAACACGGTGAATATTTCAGCGCTATTTATTTTGTTATAACAGGCCAATAGACGGCGCTGTAGTACATCAACTTCTATACCGTTCATCTGATCGTCATGAAAATTGGTATACGTAGATACTTGAACACGGTGAATATTTTAGCGCTATTCACTTTGCCGGGCTTGCCACTAGATGGCGCTCATCAACTTCTGTACCGTTCAACCGATTGTCATGAAAATTTGTAAACGTAGTATTTGAACACGTTGAATATTTTTGAGTTATTCATTTTTTTTGGATTTTTGACCCTCAATCACGCCAAAACAGGTCAAGTGATTTAAATTAAATTTGGAACTCAAGTAGAGAATACCTTGGAGAATATAGGATACCTTTTATTGGCATGCTTCAAAATGGCGGACATTCAAATTTCAAAGATTATGCGATTACCATTTAAATTGGTACTTGGAAGTTTCGGGGTCGCTGATTTCAATTCGACTTCAAGACGGTTGACTGTAATATTTAAAAGTTTATGCGATTTCCACCAAATTTGGTACTTGGAGGTTTTCGGGGTCTCTGATTTCAAACCAGCTGTCAGAATTTACGAATTCAATGTGGCGGATACTAACTAACTAACTTACGTACTAAACTTGATACGTGGGGGTTTCGAGGGGGAGGTTGTCAGGAGTGGATTAGGCTACTTTTTTTCTGCCTGTTTGTCTGTCCGGGCTCATCTTCAAAACAGCTAAACCGATATGAACTTTACAGACATGAAGAGGTGATAAGTAGTAACATAGGCTACTTTTTTGTAATTGTTTAATGTTTACTATTGTTAAAAGTTACGAAATTCTTAAAGCCAGTGATGTGTTTATGGTGACTCACACAAAAATCACTTATCCGGTTGATTAGCAGTAATATATTTATGGTGCGTCATGCAAAAAGTATTTCTGGGAGATAGAAGAAATTCTAAAATCTAAATTTGAAAACGGCAATATTATAATTTTATTAAAGTTTACTTTTATTTTAAGGAGAGTTGTGCCCGGGCAACGCCGGGTGTGGGTCAGCTAGTATACGTATATTTAATTCGTAACAGAAATTGTCTTCCCTTGGATTCCAGCTGATTCCTAATGCTTTGAATGTAGAGATTCCATAAAAAATAGAACAGTTTCTTTGACTACGTCTTCAGGAACTAGATTCTGTAAGACTTCAAGATGATTTGCGGAAAATGTACGCACGCAAATAGAAACCACCTTGATTAAGGGGGGGCTAAGGTTAATTCGTACGAAAAAAGGCATGTTTTTGTGAATTTTTTGTGACGACGCAGTTAAAATCTCTTTGTTAAAACTAATAGTAAGGTAGGAGAACCAAATAAGGCCCGGGCCCTAACAAGGCCCATCTTTCAAATTTCGCGCCAAACGAATTCGGAAGTGCCAAAAGTCTGTGTTATATTTTAGTACCTACAAATCTCAAACGTTCACCCTAATCAGTATTTCTCAAAAGTAAACTTGTGAGTATTTGCATTCATAAAACGTCAGCGAAAGGGCATGCACGGCGAATTTTATAAAAAGCAACTGCAAAACATATAAGTATTTTTATTTATTTTTGAGGAAAAATATATACTTTTTTGTTTTATTTTGTACGTTGTCGTTATATATTATTATTATTATATAGAATGTGTGTTAAAAATTACGATTATTCTTTTATTATCTTAATATTTAGTTATTTATCTAAGATAGTAGAACCAAATAAGGCCCGAGTCCTAACAAGGCCCATCTTTCAAATTTCGCGCCAAACGAAATCGGAAATTTCTCAAATCTGTGTTATAATTTAGTGCCTACAAATCTTAAATGTTCGCCCTATTCAGCTTCGCTCAGAAGTAAACTTGTCAGTGTATCCATTCATAAAACGTTAGCGAAACTGTATGTACGGTCAAATTTTATAAAAATCAACTACAAAACATGAAGTTCATTAATTTTGTTAATTTTTTGTTAGCTCTGTTAGAAAGTAATTATTTTTTGTTGAATTTTGGTAAATCACTTGGGTATTTACAATTAATTTTGATTCAAATTGAATGGGGGCTTTATTAAGACGTATGGGTTCCCTATAAGGCCCAAGGCATGTTTGTTTTTAAATGCTAAAAAGACAGTTAATATTTTAAAAGAGGCTATTATACTAAGGAATTTTCAAAAGGTTATTTAATAAAGAATTTTTATAATAAATTTAAAATCTTTTTATTTTGTAATCCTTTGAGTTATTAAGCAATAACAATAAGGTGGGCCTTATTTGGGTATCCTACCTTACATTAAAGTATGACATTTGAAGAATGTTGTATAAAATTTTCATGAAGAAATATTAAAAAACACGGCAATGACAGCAATTATTCGGACGTGTCTCGGATAAAAGTAGAATTGCGGTGCCCCTCATAACTGGGTGCTGCATCATCCGAAATCAAAAAATCAAAGTTCATTCGTTATATAATAGTTTTCCCCAGGTAACGCTGGGGGGGTTTTTCGAAATTTTAATTTTTCACTTTTTTGGAACACTTTGAAGGGAAAAACGCGAATTTTTGCGAAAAAAATCGACTAATTTGTTATTGTAAAATAAAAATTATTAACAAATTTGAAAAAAACTCTCCAGCGTTACCTCGTAAATTATGTACAGAAATAGTGTTCACAATTTCAAAAGGATCGGAGCAGTAGTTTTGAAGTTATGAGGGGCACCGACTTTGAAAACGTGAGTTGTGGGGAAAACGCTTTAAAGTTTTGAACACCAAAAAATCTGGTATAAAACGTTCATAAGCATGGTATAGAAATACTCGTAACTTCGTCAATTTTGCTTCAATCGACTTGAAATGTTGACACAATATTCTTAAGATATTATGCATTCAATTAAAAATGTAAAAAAAAACATGCCAAAAAAAAATTTAAATACCTTAGCCCCCCCTTAAGTAGCGAAATTAATTCCTTTCGTGATTTTACGGTCTCCTTGAATTGATAAGCATTTTGACGGTTCTGAAATCATTTTTGCTTCATCTTTGGGTAATTGCTGGAGAGTTCTTATAGCTAAATATGGAGCGCAGGAGATTCCAAAGGTAACTTTTAAAAGTTGATCATTTTTTACAGGATTATTTAGATCTGATCTCCACATTATTCCCTGATATTCAGTATCACCAGTGTGTACCCAAATTCGACGATATATTTTCTCTGTATTTGCCGAAAAACCAACTCTAGGAAACCGCCAATCATAACATCGTAAAGTCTTGTTGAAGCGGCGGACCGGTCATTAAGAGCTGATTCAGTGATTTCCATGACAACGTTTGACAGGAAGCATCAAATTCCACTCTTAATTTAGTTATAGAGCTTGCTTCTTAAATAGCGCCGTGATGGGGAAGATAATTGGTTCCAAATGTTACTGTAGAGTGTAGGTTCATTATTTAACCAAGAATGGTTTGTTTTTTCCACAGGGGTGATTTCTTCAACCCTTTATTCCGAATCATGTTTTCTGTATTTAAAAGACGACTCATAGCGATAGTGTAAGAAGAATATAATCCTACTTCTAAGTTAGGTTTGAATGGTAATTGAAAAATGTACGATCCATGGGTTTCCGTTGGTATATCATCCGTTAGATAACGTCGCATAACTTGTCTTCAGGGTTTTCGACGTGAATAATCGAAGGCTCTTCAAGCTCCCAAAATTTTTGAAGGTTAAAATTTAGTTCGACTGTGTTAATCAATGAAACCACTTCAAGCCTGGGACTTTTCGGTACGTGAATGTGAATTTTTCCGAACAAAACCCAAGCGAAAATAGTATTTTGACCTAATGGTCCGATTTTTATTCCCGATTTAAGAGAATTAGAATTTAGAATTAAAAGGTAAATATTTGCTCCAATTAAAATTTCTATTTTATTTGGCATACGATATGTAGGATCGGCTAAAATTAAATTTTCGATATGCTCCCATTTACCTTGTACCAATTCCCTAGATGGCAGTAAGTCCGTCAGCGTGTCAAGAGCTACAGCGTCTGCTTTCACGCTTCGCTTTTCATATGTTGATTTTAAGATATAATACTTTTCACCATTTTCCGTGAGCTAGCTACTTCACTGTTTGCGAGTCCCGTAACTTTAACGAAGGTGTCTCATTTTGAGTTTTAAACGTCGGCAGAGCGAGTTAGTCACATCCGGGGTTTATCAAAGCTCTTGCAATTTGAAGTCCATCTGGCGTTTCAATGTACAATAAAACAGTGGCCTGCAGTTCATGTCTATTTGCCGACAAAAAAAAGTTTTGAGACACTGTAGCTGCTGCTAATTGCTGTTTGTGCTTCGGTTTGTTGGGGCAGGTCATGACGAGCTACTTAACATTTTTTACTTTTATTTGACGCAGGCGGTAGGCTGCTCGCTTGATTTATCAAAAAATCCATGCTACAGCGTGTGGTAGGTACTTTCCTTAACATCGTGAAGTTCTTAAGCACTTATTAAGTGTATGATATTTTGGGCATGAGCGAATGGAGTTATACTCATGACAGAGTTAACATGCTACCTGAGCCATATGAAAATTTTTTTCATCTTATTGTTTTCATCCTCTTTTTTATGTTCATTGGATTTTGGCTTCCCGCCTGATATCGCTTCCAAGGTGCGAAATCTAAGAATTTTTTGAGCTCACTCGATTGAGGCACAACGGTTGTGTGTTGTGTCGCCTATAGATAATTCCCATTATGCGTTTCTGCTAGAAGCTTTTTTACAACCAGGTGAACGATAATGTGATACCAGTGCAAAGTATTAATTTGCACGTTGTTTAGTAATGCAATGCAATCACTAGTTACGTCCAGAAGACATTTCAGAGAATGTGCGGTCTCAACGGAAAGGACCCCGCACAGATTGTATGGAAATCCGGTTTCCGTCAAATTGGCTGATTTTTCAGTATGTTGTGCATTTCAGCTCCCTAATCAAAAGTCTCTATGGCCGCTAAGTCCTAGAAGCCCAGGATTTTGAGATACAGGGTGTAACAAAAGTTCCGAAACGATCGAATATTTCGGAAAGAACACATCGCAACGGAAAACAAAAAAATAGGGGTACAATATTTTTAAAAGAAGTATTCAATTCTACCAACCCTTACCACCACTTCCACCCCTGAGGGCGGGGGTGGGGGTAACTTTTTTTTTCAACCCATTTTTTTTGCAGATTCGGATTCTTCATGAAAAAATACGTAATTTTTGTCTGAAACACTTTTTTGTATTCGACGTAGGTGGCGCTGTATATTCATAAAAAAGAAGAAAATCCTGGGGGCCTTATCATGAAATGCGATACGAAACTAGATACGAACCGAAACTAAATTGCGATACGAATGAGTCTAGCGATCACCGGATTCGTTTGCTACGAATATTCAAAAAGGACTCTAATACAATATTTCACATTTTATAAGTGCGGCAAAATTAAGTGATTGTGAGTTTGGTTTAAAAAAAATGATTAGTGTTGAAGCATATTTTTCTTCGAATAGTGAAGAAGAAAACATTAATGTAAGATTAATTCGAAGAAAACTTCGAGATGTTTCAAATCCCATGGGGCTCCCTGACAAAATGTGAGTATACAAACTTTATTCGTTTCTTAACTGAAATATTTTATGTTACAGCTTTATACAACTATTTAGAGTGTCAAAGCCGGTATTTGTGTACATTTTAAACGAAATAAAAGATGAGTTCAAACCAGGACGTAATTCGGTATCCATTCCGAATTATTTGAAATTATCATCAGTCCTACGCTTTTTTGCGGAAGGAGGATACCAAAGAGGGACGGGGCAAGATTGCTTTGTGGGTATGGCGCAATCAACCATATCAACAAATTTGAAGGAAGTTTTAAACATCATGTCCAGGAAAATCTGTCCAAAATGGATTTCTTATAAAAGAAATTCAGAAGAAAATAATGTATGCAAAGTGAATTTTTATGAAAAGACAAGCTTTCCCGGAGTTATTGGATGTGTCGATGGATCTCATATAAATATAATTAGACCAAAGGAAAATGAGCATTTATTTTATAACAGGAAAGGATATCATAGCTTAAATGCTATGGTGGTAAGATATGAAGTGGAAGTTTTTATATCGTTAACTATTTATTTAAAATTTTTCCTGCGTTGTGCTTCGTTGCTCAAGTAATTGCAATCTTTTGGTGCTATCGTTTTTTTGAATTCGACCTTTTTGCCGACTTACAGCTCTTGTTTGGTATGGTGCTTCATTAACTACATTAGTACTTACAGGATTTTCGTTCTCATCATTTTGGATGTCCTCAAAAATGTCTCGCATAAAACTTTCATCTTCCGTGCCTTCAGTAAATTGAATATATTCCTCTTGCTGCACTCGAGGAATTTCCCTTGTTGTTGACGTATTTATTCTTGATTCTGCAGAACTGCCTCCTCCGAAGGTGTCTCCGTTGACTCCATTTACAGCTTCACGTGTCCCCACCAATTGCATTACACCTTCTTCCAAAGGTGTAAAGCTTAGTATTTTATTTGGAACCCCTCCAGTTCCAGTGATTTGGTTCTTGTTGTGTTGTGCTTCCTTTTTAATATGGAATTTCCAATCACTCCAAACCTAAAAGCAAGGCACAAACAAATAAATTTTTCAACTGCATATTTAAGAAAGTAAAATATGGAAATGGAATAATATTTACGTATTCAAAAATACTTATATTTACCTTTTTCCAACCATCACTGTTTCGTATTGGGGGCCCTGAAGAATTTAGCTCTATTGCTATTTTCTCCCACAAGTTATGCCCTTTTATTTTCGCATCTTTGGTGCATAAAAAACCTTTTGCCAAAGTCGGATTTTTCTGCATCCATTTTAGTAAAATTTCGTATTGCTTTTGCGTTGTAGCTTTTCCCCTTGAAAAAACAATTTTTTTTACCAATTAAACAGTTTTTATAAAAAAATAATTAAGAAAACTTACATTTTTTGATTAATAACGACACACTATTAAACAATTACGAAAACGAAATGCCAAAAACGAGTGCTACATAGTAATCGAAAAAATTTGCGATGGCAATCGTATCGAACCGATTCGAATTCGGATTGCAAGATCGCTTTTTCCGATTTTCGTATGATTTCACTTTGGTATCGCATTTCATGATAAGGCCCCTGATATGCTCGAATATTTCGAATGGGAAATGTCGCACCGAAAAACGAAAAAATAGGGGTAGAATATTTTTCAAAGAAGTATTCAACTGTATCAATACTCACCCCCTTACCCCCTCCACTCGCTGTGAGCGGAAGGAGAGGTGAATGTAACTTTTTTCTTGAAATAAGACAACCCAAATTTTTTGCCTGAATTCTAAACAACGCCATGTGTAGCGAATGCGGAAAAATGTTTTGGACAAAAATTACCAATTTTTTAATGTAGAAACCAAATCTGCAAAAAAAAATGGGTTGAAAAAAAAGTTACCCCCACTCCCGCCCTCAGGGGTGGGGGTGGGGGTAAGAGTTAGTAGAATTGAATACTTCTTTTCAAAATATTGTACCCCTATTTTTTATTTTCCGTTGCGATGTGTTATTTCCGAAATATTCGACCGTTTCGGAACTTTTGTTACACCCTGTATCTCAAAATCCTGGGCTTCTAGGACTTAGCGGCCATAGAGACTTTTGATTAGGGAGCTAAAATACACAACATACTGAAAAATCAGCCAATTTGACGGAAACCGGATTTCCATACAATCTGTGCGGGGTCCTTTATGTTTGAGAGGTGAATGTCTTAAGCAACGATGATACTAGAATAGGTACGTTTGTTTTCTTAGCTTCCTGTCAACGATTTCCCCCGGATGCGTAATTTGCTTGAGTCATAGCAAATTGCTTTATGACATTTGAAGCCTCACCTACCAATGAAATTTTTGAATAGTGAAAATCTTGCACATCCCCAGATTAGGATTTTGGTGAATCACTGCAAGATATAGATCTCGAAAGCTGATACACTCACTATAGTTACCAACAAATTGTTGTAACGAAATTCTGGGCAGATTGGACTGCTCTAATGACGACTCTGAACTGGTACTGGCAATTTGAAAAGTCACCCATGTAACCATTTCGCATTTGCTATGAATACACTTTTGAACTCATAGAAACTTTGCTTCGTTGGCTGAAAAACCTTCATCAAAGATCATGCCAGCCGTTTATACGCGCAACGTAAAACCCATGAGTGCGTCTGGCATGTGGGGTTTTCTTAGTATTCGAGACAAATTTATTCGATGAGAGCCTCTTGAGCTAGAATAATGGATGGTTAATTTGCCATTTTTGGTTTGTAATTCACGTTCACTTAGTTAGGAAACTGGGACTTACCTGATGGATAATAAGGATGGTGTTGGATGCTGCTTTCGGCTCGAATGACCAATGAAAATATTCATCCATCTCGGAAAGGGTTGTCCTAGCTTCCTTTGGCCCCCTAGATTCACAAGCAATCTCCACGCACTCAAAGAGCATCAAGAAATGCAATCAGATAAAACTATAACGTAGACTAAAATTAAAACGAACTGTATTATCATTGAATAACAATTAACACTGAAAAACCTAATAATAATATAATTAATTACAAATTTTAAAATGCTTTAGAACTTAAATCGAATGATTTAGAAGTGGAGACGTGGTTAAGTGTAAGGGTCCTAAAAGAAATTTCGAAATATGTGCAATTAAATATAAAGAGTTAATTGAAATTACTCAGGTTGATGATTGAAGTGAATGAGACTGTTAGTGAGAAAATTGGCTCTTATGCATAAAAACTGAGCAAATGCTCAATCTTGATTTTTCTATAGAAAACCGGAGCTCAATCTCAATTTGGGTGAGATAAAACTCGGGTTTTCTATATAAATATTGAGATTGAGTATTTGCTCAGTTTTTATGCATAAGACCCATTGAGATTGACTGTGACTTTTTGGTGATGGCAGAAAAAAAAGTCAAATAAGTACTGAAATGATTAAAAGTTTAATGATTGACAAGAGACAAACATTTCCCGGTGGTTCGGTGATTGTTGCATAAGATGCCTCTGTGGTGGGTATCTATGTTGGCATTGAAGTGTTATTTACATATTTTTTATATTACAAGCCAATGAAGTGGTGCAGCGCACGTACACATCTATAGGAAAAAGTGGTCTGAAAGTTTAAAGAAATTCCATTCATTCTTATGGGCGACGTCGCAAAAGTGGAAAACAATTCACAGCAGTGTCTAAACTATAGTTCATATCGAAAAATGATTTTCACTCAAGGTTACTGTAAGAAGTTATCCTTGTAATTAATAACACTTTAAATCACCTCTTCGAGCAAAGAATATACAAATTTTGAATATAACCAAAACTCAACACAAGAGCCATGCCCCGGACCACTAAGAAATGTGCGCCAAGAAAGAGAATTGACTCGGAACCGAACCGAAGAATCGGAAAATTCCTTTTTTCGTCGGAAATTCATTAAAGTTTTTGGCCTACATGGAGTAAAAGCCCCTACAATTTTAATTTTTTAAAACTTGTATGTCCCTAGTGTCCAAAGAGTCCGATTGAATGAATTCATCCAGCCTCCATAAGACTAAATGTAGATTTCTCGAACTGTCAGATCACATACGCATACATGCAGGACGCCATTTATGGCTTGTATGCATGGTTTTGCGCTATGTCCCTCTTAGTGATGGACATAAGTTTCCTTCCATGTGATGGATAGGTAATTTAAAGCGTATTTACCGAATATTTACCCAAGTAAAGGGTTTTTATCCAAAAAGATGGGTATTTATTTAAAATCACACATCAGTGTCTGAATTGTTCTAAAACCGTAAATTGCGCGTGAAAATTAACCTAACCCTTTGTTAGTCGATTTTGCTTTATGAAACAAGAGATATGCTCAATTTAATTGACTATTGACTAGCCAAGTTGCAAGTTGCATTGCAACTCTTGAATAAAATCGTCTACTAATTAATGCGTTGAAAATGGGTGGAATTAAAAGTAAAGTTGGGAACTGCTTTAAGAACAATGCTAACGGCAAAGTTAGTCGTAATTTTTGTGACAAGCTTTACTATCTTAATGTGAATAAAATTAAAACACATTTGATTGCATGTGAGAAGAGCCCTTTTAATTTAAAGAAAAGTTTAGAGGATAAGAAAACAGAGATTAATAATTTAAATAGTTCAGAATCCACTTGCATCAGTTCCATTTTAGCTAGTAGTAGTTCCAATTCATTATTGTCTTTATCTTCGAATACATGTGAGGAAAATGTAGGTGTTCTTTAAAACTAAATATAAGAAATACTAGCTGAGTAACCCGGTTTCACCCGGTGTATCGTAAATACTACTTAGTTAAATACTTAAAACTGCTCAATATTCAGATTATAAAGTTTAGTAGTGTTACTAAAATTTTTGGATGTGGTCCATCCAAAACGCATTTTGTACCACAGTCCATATCAGAAGGGCTCATAATCTATTGTGTACTTATTTATTCCCATTGTTAAGTGTTAAATAAATTACTGGGCCATATTGGGTCCGCCATTTTGAATTTCCAAATTCTGATAATAGATTCGAATTTAGTAGCCTCAAAGTATCCTTGATATTCATTTTCACTTAAATTCGTTGAAATTCGGAAATGTTGGTTGTCATATTTGATGCACCATCTTGAATTTTTAAGTTTCAAAAGTATATTCAAAATCAAGACCTTCAAAAATCCGCAGACACCATTTTTCATGGCAATCCCTTGAAATTTACAATTTTCGTCCGCCATCTTGGGCACGCCATTCTGGGTCCCGTGAATAAAAAGAAGTCTATGTCTTAGGTAGGAATGTGTTATGTCTTCATTTAAAAAATTAAAACGATCGGACCAAACGTTCAGGCGTGACTGAGCAACAAACATATTAGCTCGGCTATTTTGAATTACCAAATTTTGTTAGCAGGTTCGAAATTGCCACAGATTTTCCTCTGCACTAATTGACATGAAAATTCTTTTAATTCCCAAAAAATCAGTCGCCATATTGGGTCCGCCATTTTGAATTTCCAAATTCTGATAATTGATTCGAATTTTGTGCCCTTAAAGTACCCTTGGTATAAATTTTCACTTAAACTCCTTGAATTTGGAAATTTTTGGTTGTCATATTTGATCCGCCGTTTTGAATTTTTAAATTTCGAAAGTAGATTTGTATATTCATAATAATCTCCAGATACCAGTTTTCATCGGAATTCCTTGAAATTCACAATTTTTGGCCGCCACCTTGGCCCCGCCATTTTGAATCCCGTGAATAAAAAGTAGCCTATGTCTTAGGTCGCGACTTCAAATATGAAAATGATTGGACCAAGCGTTAAGGCGTGATTGAGTAACAAACGTAATGGTCCCGCCATCTTGAATTTCCAAATTTTGTTAGTAGATTCGAAATTAGTGGCCTCAAGATTCCTATAGTACCAATTTTCAATAAAATTCGTTGAATTTCCAAAATTTTTAGTATATTGGATCCGCCATCTGAAATTTCCAAATTTCGGGCGTAGATTCGCACTCAGGAGCTCCGAAAACCCCCAAATAGAAATTTTCACGGCAATCTCTTGACATTTACAATTTTTGGCCGCCATCTTGGATCCGCTATTTTGAAATATGCGAATAAAAAGTAGCCTATGTCCTTTCTCAGGCTCTAGACTATCCCTATACCAAATTTCATTTAAATCGGTTCAGTAGTGTAGGCGTGATTGCGTAACACACAGACAGACAGAGTTACTTTCGCATTTATAATATTAGTAAGGATTGTAACAAAACTGTTTCAATTATTTCTTAGGAAAACTTTGTTTGCTTGCAAGCAGGGACCGAAAATAATCATAATTTTTCAATTTTTGTTTAAAAAAATCCTGCAACAAGCTGTTGAAAAACCGACTCGGTACTAACTTGGGGGCATATAACTTTACGTCTACTATTGCTATGTGGCCGAAGAAACTTGAATTTTATTTTTCTGATACAGAATATTCTTTAAATGTGATTCGATCAAAAATAAAAATCAAACATGAGTTATATATTTTTTTTCAAATCAAAAATAATGATTAAACTGTATTTTTATCGTTTTCACTCCAAAATAAGTCATTTGTTTAAAATTTTTTTTTTTCATGTGACATGCGACAAGATGTCATGTGTGAAACGTTATATTACATATATTATATAAGTATATATTTTGGGGGATTTTGGGATCACTGTTTTCAGCCCCGCTATCAGAATGGCTTATGTCAAGAATACGGAAACTTCACGGATTTCAGTGAAATTTTGCAGAAACATTTCTATTCTAGTTTCTAGTCTAGCATTCTAGGTTCCGAGATATCGAAAAAATAAAAATCACATTTAATGAATATTCTGTCTTAGAAAAATAAAACTTAAGTTTGAGTGCCAATGATTAATAATAATTTTTTTTTTCGTTAGATATGTATTTATAATAAGAATTAAAACATTATGATTAAATTTAATCTTTTTGATTTTGATCATAATGATTACGGTCCCTGCTTGCAAGGGCAATATGTGTAACGGGATCACCTCTTTCAACGAATTCAACGTGGAACCCACAGCTGGGTGTATGTAAATAATAATTTAATTCAAATTAAATTTTTTTTTCAGTTCATTAAACAAGGCAGCTACCATTGGACTAAAGCTAATTTTATCAAAGGCTCGTTAATATCTAGATTCTAAAAACATCCCTAGGACTAAGTTTTTGTAATGTTATGCCTTCTCTGTAAAGTCAACCGTCGTATGTAGTGCGTACACGGCCGATTTCTCTCATTAGTGTTCAGGTTGGACTTCAAGCAGTGGGATTTAGCTCAGATGTTTAGATCTGATGAATTCGTCCAGAAGTTGTGAGTGCAATGGGGCGAAAACCCTCCACATTGTAGCTTCCCTCGCCCGATTTTGAGATGAACACTATGCTGGCTTTGTGGAACGGAACGTATTCGAAGGCAGTAATCTTTCGACTCATGGAATGAAAATGAAACCTATTGTTCAAATATTCTGGAAAAAGAACCATTTTAATCAGAATTAACACCAATTACATTTAGAATATTGTATAGCTTTAATAACAGCTGAAACACATAAAAACGGAGAAATAGACTTTCTTTCATATAAATTTTTTTTAAATCTCCCATAGAAATTGTAATAATATTTGTTAGTAATTATTCAGAATAATAGCCAATTAATAATTATTAAAAGCATTTTAGATCAACCTACATACATTATTTTCGACTTCATCAGCCTTCATATATTTATTCCGAGTAAAATTGTATCTAATATTGTTTGCTAAATTTTACATGCCACTGTACTCTACTGTACGTTAGTTTTGCCTACTCACTTTAACGCCTTTAAACAATTGATGCACTTAAGGTACCATCACAGTGTAAAATTTTGAAAAAATTATTCTTTTTTTTTGGTCTTATCTTAAAGTACATACTGTTATGCATGTTCCCTCAAAATTTCGAATTGAAATTCGAATTTTTACGGTCGCTACGACCTTTCTAACAAAAAGGAATTAGAGCCAGAGGCTATATGAAGAACCCCTCCTTCAAACTTTAAACGCGTTTATCTCGAAATGGCCTTTTTAAAAACGGTCCGCCCTTTCAGAAGGAAAGTTTCCAAGCTATAACTTTGAAATTTTGACAGAATTTTCTTTATTCCATTCTCCATGCTCCTATGGAAGCTTTTTTTTTTTTAAATCTTCCTATTTTTTCACACGGAAAACTGTTGAAAAAAGGGCTAAATTTGGTACTTTTTACTCAAACCGCCGCCATTTTTTCAATTTAAAAAAAAAAACAAAAAAACCTCCATAGGAGCATAGCGGTTTACCTACAGATTGATCATCTATTTCATTTCTTTTTTTCGGATGAAAACCGCGGCCGCAAACGTGCGTACCAACAGTCAACCTTTTCAAAACAGACTTTTTTGAACAAAAAAAAAATTATTATAAAAAATAAATAAAAATGAAAAAAGAAAAATATTTTTGTATTGTTAAGTAGTGGTATTATTCGTAAAAAAAAAATCATCCTCATTCCCCCATCCTATCCATCCGAAAAACATTTTCAAAAATTGACTATTTTTCGGCCGGTCACACTGTGATGGTACCTTAAAGCTCTTGTACAATATAATGAAAAACAGTAACTGTGTCGCTTTAAACAAAACTGTCAGTCTCATAGCGGTCGACCAATATATAATATTTTATACGCAACTATAAGGGTACGTTCATGGTCGGGCGAATTCGCTCCGCGCGGAGCGGGGCGGATTCGCTAAAAGCGAACAAATATGTATGAACGTAGGGAGCTGTCCAATCTGAAGCGAATTCCGCCGTAGCGAATTCGAGCGAATTGCAGCGGAGAAAGCGACGAGCGAATTGATACAAAAATGTTTGTTTAGTTGAGCGGATTTGCTTCAAAAATTAAAAGTGGTTGTGAGTGCTTACAAATTTAAATAATTAATTTAATTTAATTTTTAATTAAAATAATAATAAAAATTTTATAAATAACATCAAGAGAAGGAATCCCTTATGGGATCTGAAAGTTCTAGATTACCATATAACAGAGAAATAGTGAGAAAATTGTGGTAAGAAAGTACACTATATCATATGCCGAATTTAACGTACAACGAAAATTAAAAAAATTCGATGTTTTTTACATAAAAAAAAGAAAATCGGTTGTCTGTAAAGTCGGTTTACTGACGATAGTTGAACGTGACAACGTCATAAGAAGCCGCAATTATCGTTGCTATAAACAATTGACACCACATTCACTTTTCACTGCACTTCATACTTGACGAAAATATGTAAATGTATTATTGTATAGCAGCTGTCCACGCGGACGCATCGCTCGCTCAAGTAGGAGAGAGACAGATGTCGAACGCTACCGAACGCTACCGAACGCGGAGGCCGATTGTGCTCTGTGATTGTGATTGTGTGATTGTGCTTTGTCGCTTGTTCCGCGCTCTCGCTTGCACTTCAAGCCTTAAATGGAACGCCTCAGAGCGAGGTAACGCCGCATGAGTCATGTTTTTTCGTGCGTGCAACCGGCTCAATCGAATTATAAGACGTTGTCACGTCAATATGTAACAGCTATTTCTCTGGTTTTTGAAGCGAAGCTTTTATACGGACGTTCGAGCGCTTCCTATAAGGACATTCGGGCGCTCGCTGCGCGGCCACTCTATCCGTGCTAAGCGTCAGACGTCAATAGCGTTAAGGCCCGCGCCCATAGGGTCCGGAATTTGTGCGGAATTTGCTCGACTCCGGTAAGCTTAAAGCTATTGACGTCCGGAAATCAGAGGTATCGCCCATAGAATCTGGAATTTCTGCGGCAAGCTTTATCTCTCAAAGGCAAATGAAGACTAAAAAACAATCAAGACGCAAATTTTATTGAAAAGAAAACGATGGATGTTTGATTTTATTGCAGGAAAGGCGCCGCTTTTATGTGCGAACCATTATATCTGGTCACTGACAGGACTGCTAGCGAAGACCCAAACCTTTTGAGCAAACCACGCCAATTAAAATGCTCAAAAACCCGCACAATTATGTTTAAATGCAACTAAATAACAAATAATTAAATTGCCACGAACCGATTTCTGTTATATCTCGGGATCAGTAGTCCAGTGTTTAATATTTCAAAATGTTTTAAAAGTTTAGAAACTCTCGCTGGAAGCTTTCCTTGCCGCATGTAGTACGGATTCCGGACTCTATGGGCGCGGGCCTTTAGGTTATTTATAAGAAAAGTAAAAACAAATTCTTTTAAGAGTTTAACTTAAAACTTTTTTAAAAACAATTGTTTGGAATATGTGGTTTACAATCTTATAAGATCCTTATACGAATCAAAACCAGTCGAGATTCTGTATACAAGTTTCAAAAGTTAATGGGCCATATTTTCGAATCCGACGGAAATCAAATCCGATCGGAAAGTAGGAAATTTCTAATCAGAATGGAATATTTAAGAAGATTTTTAAGAATCGAGCTCTCTAAGAAGTGTCAGCTTACTTGTGAATTTCCTACAATCCGGTCGGATTTGATTTCCGTTGGATTCGAGAGGTCCAATGACTTTATATTAAGTTGATATTATACCTTTATAAGAACTATACTTAGCTTTTTGCAATTTACTGGATGCATTTTTGCCCAGCAAATAAAATGTCAATCTATTGTATAACAACCGCGCTTGTTATTATAACTTTAGTCAGAAATATCTTGTAGTTAATTTGAATAGTACTTTTTGGTAAAAGTTTTAAAGAAGAACAATACTGCAGTAAGTTCTTATAAGTGTCGAATAAAGGTGAAAGAGAAGAATTGTTTATTATAGTAATCTTAAAAAATTATTTAATAAAAACGTGCTCTTTCATTTCTCTAATAACAGCAATTTACACGAGAAAATTCATAAAGTATTCTTAAAAACACTTTTAAAAAGACAACAACAACCGGCCATTTTTAGTTGTCGTTGAAAAAAAAATGCAGAAAGGGTATTCGTTATCAATTAGGTTTGAAAATAAAATATTTAGTGTGAAAGCTTCGCTTCTTTCGGGCGTCTCTAGACGGCACTGTTGTTATTTTGTTATATTTATTAATATTCCGAAAAATATAGTTAGGTACCTTAAAGTTAGTGAGAGTCTTTCTATGGGTCCAATGGGAGATTTTGTATTCCTCCCATTTTTTCGAATTTTCGATTCGAAAAAAGAATAGGGCCCATAAATATTTTTTAGCAATAACATTCGTCTGATTTTTCTTCGTATTATCCTTGATTATCACTCAATTCTTGAACTGAAGTGGGTAACGCGAAATCGCTTTACTATGAAATATCAAAGTGGCGATTTCGCATAGAGAAACGAGAATTAGCGATTTGAACGAATTCGCGCCGCTCCGCGCGGAGCGAATCCGCTCGACCATGAACGTACCCTAAGTCGTGCCAATATTGCAAACAACACTTTCTGATGTAAACGTAGCTCATCTACAATGTGAGATTGCAAACTAATAGCATCTTATGATTGAAGGCTAATATTTTTAAGAAAGTAGGCAATTTTCATCAAAAGTAAAGAATGTGGAATTTTCGATGAGTAGTGAAATAAGTAAAAAAAACTTTGAATTAAAATAAGGTGGAAATAGCCCCTTTTGAATTGACACTTCTTACTTTAGCGCGATCATAAGATTGATGAATGATTCTACAAAATCCCATTCTACGAAGAATTTTAAAAATTCCAAAGTTAACAAATCATTTGATACTGAAGCTGTAATTTCGGTTTCTTTTTCAAATGTCTTCTCAACCTTGGTATTTCTAGGAGAAGTTCTGCTTCTGATATCACTTCATAAAAATATGTAAATTTGAATGTAGCTTTTTTCAACTCTTCCATGCCCGTCAGAACCAAAGTATTTCTTTTAGTTTTAGTAAGTATGTTTGAATCGCCCTACCCACCGTCCTCCCCTAGTTACATTGTTGCATAATATACAAGAACTAAATTTCCAATTCAGCTATAGTTATTTTTGTCCACTCAACTCGTCCTTGCTTAGGAGGAATTCACTACATTATGTAAGTTATTATATTCACGTATGCATGTTTTCTTTTGAATTAGGCACATAGGTAATGATTTGGTAAAAAGTATTCCATCATTACCTTTTAAATTTTAAGAAAGTTGTAAATCAAAATTATCTATGTATTATTTTCATATCGTGCTGTTCGCAATGTCTTCCAACCAGCATAAATAATAAGTGCGGAATGTAGAAAATAGCTATCTTTAAATTTATGCTAAGGACAAGGCGATAAATTGTTTGAATCACGTTACGAGCCACAGCTTCCAAAAATATCCTCGGCATAACTGCGCGAAAATATATTCAATTATACGGAGTGCTTAAAAACTCCATTACTACAAATGGTCAGAAATAATTATGTACATATTTTTGTGAAGGATAAACGCGAACATTGCCCTTATCACGGATAGGAAGGACAATGGGCATTTTTGTATGAAACAATTACCCACGCCGAACAAAAATAAAATTAGATTAAAAGGATAGGTAATTACATCTAGATTACAATGGTATAGGTCGCATTTCTGTGGGAAATGGGAATAACGAGAAAATGAACATAAAAAATCCAAACAAAAACTTAATATTTTTCTACTTTTATTAAAAAATTAATATTTTTCTACTTTTTTTAAAGGAATGAAAAAGAAAAAACATATTTTTCTATTTGAATTTATTCTGCTGCATTCAAGTCCATCATTATTTCTAAAAACGCTGCGGGTGCTTGAAATGCGTCTAGATATGTATCTAGCATAAGATAAAAAATATGGTCCACTCAAATTGTACATAAAAACGGGCTAAAATTGCAAAGCAAACAATATTGATTTTTTGGAAGAACAAAAATGGCCGTATCTTGAAAACCATTGAAGGCACAGGACTGTGGTAGGGCTTATATTGTTGCAAATTTAATGTACTTTAAAAATGGTAAGAACATTTATTATCAACAAATGCACAGTTTATGAGTTATAAGGCAACTGAAAAAAAACTGCAGATTTTCACGTATTACGAAGGAAGCACAGGTTTTTCGAAGCTGCAAATTTGGGTTTACACTACTCTAACTGGTCCTAACAATACATATATAAAAAAAATTAGAACTACATCACGCTTTGCAATTTTAATGTCTAATTTAACTGGGCTAATATACTGCACTGACGATTTGCGCGCAACTCCTAAGAGTGCGGCGGCCGTGAATACAGGAAAAGTAATATTACTCTATGTAGACTTTGTCTTCCCTGCAGTCCTGGATTTGTCAGTACGTACATATGTCTAATATTATTTTGCTCTAATATGACGGGACTGTATTCGCCGTGTTATTAATACATTATTTTCTGCCAAACTCCCTGTGATGATATAATTATATTAGGTCCTTGAATAAGTTCTCGCTGTTTACTAACAGATAGCATTGCCAGGATTTTGTGCATGTAGTTTCAGATGGTAACGCATCTAGAAAGAAGTACTATTAGTAAGCTCAAACTCCAGTGTAAACGAGGTTTTATTTTCTTAATTCTAAAAATGTCAAGTCTTGTTACGAATAAGCGTCATTTGCGGGAACTTTTGATTTCACCTTTCTAATTTAAAAAAATCGTCAGCTGCGGCGCATTGATTGCTTGTGGAAGCATATAGTGGGACTGCTTCAAGTAAGACAAGTAGTCCTGAATGATTCCAAAAGTTTAGGAATGGGGAATTTGACATGGAAGACATTTTGTGTATTTGGTAGGATCAGCTTGTTGTCGTGTATTATGAGTTGCTCAAACCGGGCGAAACCATTACCGGAGCTCTCTATTAAACACAATCAATGAGATTGAACTGAGCACTCAAGGAAAAACTCGTCCATTACTACTCCAGGCATAAAAAGTTATTCTTCCACATGATAATGCTCGTCCGCATGTTGCGGTATCAGTGAAAACCTTTTTAGAAATACTTAATTCGGAAGTCCTACATCCCCCGCTGTATTCATTAGACATTACTCCTTTCGACTATCACTTATTCCATTCGATTGCACATGGCCTGGCTAAGCAGCGCTTCTATTCTTATGAAGATACCAAAAAATAGGTCGATTTTTGGATAGTCTCAAAAGACGAGTAATTTTTCCGAGATGGAATTCATATGCTACCAGAAAGATGGGAGGAAGGAGTGTTAAGTAATGAACAATACTTTGAGTGATATGTTCTTAACCACATACTTTAAATAAAACATTGACTTTTACTAAAAAACAGCGAGAACTTATTCAAGGACCTAATATTATATAGACTCCTCGTTTGGCCGCATACGCTGAAAAGAAATAAATTCTTTGTTTTATTTTTAAAAGAGAAGTAAAATAAACACAACAACGAAAGTAGGTTCTCGGCTGATCTGGATACAAAAACTAAAACATAACAACAGAAATTCCTTATTGGTTTATTAAGTACCAAATTATTGACATGACTGGCACAGAAATATTGCGCTTCTTTTTGGAACACATTTCTCATGAGCCCAAACCATTTCGCATTGCAAACATGGGATCCATTTAATTAAGATCTTGTCCTCATTCCAACATTTATTGCAAAAGTTGCAGACAGCTTCCTTGGATATTGGAACATCCGGAAATTCTTCCCCGTCATCAGAGTCTTGGAACTTAATACTTTCTTCGGCGTCACTAGATGATTTATCATTTTAGGAACGCGATTTATTTTTGCAGTTTTTTTAATTGCTTTCGTTTATTTGCCGCTATTCGTTCGATGCTTGCTGCTAAATCTTGCTTATACATATGGAGAAGTTGTTAAAATAGTTGCTTTTGACTTTCGCCCTCTATTGCTAGCTACAGGTCTTTTTAGTTTCGGAGGTGGAGATATTTCCCAAGATGTAATATAAGAAGGCGATGAACTTTGTTTAGAAGAGGGAGAAATAAAGGTCGCTGTGTTTGTACTTGGAATATTTTTGAATGATGGCAAAGTTTTGCAGGTTTGCATAGTATATTGTGCAGCTAAGGGAGGAAGACAGCGCGGAGGTACCTGGCTTGTACTTGCGACGTCTGCAAATGATGGTAAAACTTCGGAGCTTTGCGTATAACCTTCAGCATCTCCTTGCATTGTTGATTCTTCCAAATCATGGGCCATTTCACCAGCTATGAAGTCAGCGTCCGAAAATATATTCTTATCAAAGGGATAAATACCTGTTGTCGTAAAGCCATGGCTGGCAATCTGACCGGTCTGGACTCTTAGATATGTATGCTTTGGTAAATATCCCAACGAGGTCATATGGTGTAACTTTCCGAGCGTGTTCGCGAGGAAAGCGTCTTATCTCGTCGTTGTATTTTATGCGTCGGTTGCATTTTATGCGTCGAATGTGGTGGAAGAGAAATTATAACCACGCCGTTTTGACGAGCAAGATACAACAATTCTATATTGCGGGTGTGGGTATAATGCCCATCCAATATCAGTAGTACTGGTTGGTCCTTTAATGGTTTTGTATGATTTAAAAAATGTTTTAACTATTTTGTAAATCTAGGTATTTGAACCCATCCAGACAAATTGCATGAGGATTGTGAACCTGGTGGCGAGTCCTTCATTAAACGAGGATTTTTATTTTTTCGTGGAAAAATAAAATATGGGGGAAAAAAAATTAAAATTGACAGTTATAGGAGTACTTATAGCAATTATACCAATTACACTAATTATATTAACTGATTTGTTTGGTAATCAATTTTCCACAACTAAATTCAGCCACGCAAAAACTCATCCGCCGTATAGCAAAAAAAAAGTCGAGTACACGTAATCCACTTTTCATGCATCTGATAGAAAACATTACTGAGTTTGATTCTATTAGAGCATGCATTGGTTTTTTCCTTCCTTCCGTTAAAGTGAACATCGTTATCAGAGTTCACTTTGTTTCCGAGAAAACTGTCTGTACCACATTACCCGCCTATACCACAATACCCGAAGTTCCTCTAATATAGCCGTCTGTGCATACGATTAAAAATGGTTTCACTTGGTTGCGGAACTTGTGTAGACTATATGTTTTGCTCTGAAGAAGAAAATTAGCACTTTTTTGCACGTATATATACGTTCCGCCACACACAACAATGGCCGCAGGTTTATCCTGGTTACCTCCGAAAATATGACTCGGGATAGATAAGTTTCGAGCCACTACATTTTCTCTTTGTTCAGTCTTAAGATCCTGAGTTTGTATTTCAACCAGTACTTTGTAACATTTCATTGTTTAGCTGCAATAAGGATTTCATTGTTTAGCCACCATGATTATTTGTTTGTAAATTCCAAATTTTGTGACCAAACCATTTTTGTGAACCGTCAGCATAGCCTCTCTTCGCACGACACAAACTCGCCTATACATTGGTTAGTTAGAATAAACAAGTTTCAAATTGATCCATGTCCATCTCGCGGCTTACATTTCGTCCAGCGCAAGTTTATGATGCACCACCAAGCAAATAGCTATTTGCTTGGTGGTTGCACCTACTTGAGATTTTCCCACCGTGCGTCGCCGCGCCGCTGCCATCAGCAATTCGTTATCTGCAGGGCGAAGAAGTGTCGTTGCAGACTGCCTTTATGCTGACGGTGAGATGTTCCTTTTTGTAAAAAACCTAGTTTATAAATAGAGCAGTTGAGAAATAAATTGGCATTCGGCCAGTGATTATTGAGAAAAGAAGATTGAATATTTTATACCAAGTTCCCACCAACTCAGTTAGTTAATATTTTACACCAAGTTCCAGCCAAATTAGTGATTTGCCACCAAGCGCCGTCACCGCAAGAGGACAACCAGTGCGAAGTTTAAGTTTTTTTTTTTTTTTTTGATTTCCCTTGACCGTGCCCAGGTGTTGTACCTGCGCACCATTCACCAATTGTGCGGTAAAAGTACCCCACATCGAATCTGAGTTTTTTTTGCGTGTTGTGTAGTGCGGGAGACAAAATAGTTTTCTCGCTATATAAACACTCTTGTTATATGATCCAGATCCAAATGGCGCGGAACAAACTCTTCAGACAAACATTCTCGAGCTATTTGCAGTTTTCGTTCTAGCGTTTTTCTCGATATTATAACATCGACGTTGTACGCTCGGCTGGTTCACCAGTTCTTATTTTGACTATATAGAATCCTAAAACAGTAGCAGGATTGTTGTTTCTATCACGAAGAGAAGGTGTTTGATTTAAAACAGCGTTGAGCTGTATAAAAATGTAGTTCGTTGTCATCAATCTCTTCAATATTTTCGAAGTCTAACTGATTTCTTCGTTCAAATCTCCATTCATACAAATTCCCCCAATTCCCCCTAAGGGGACTCCTGTTGGCTTATTGGCGTTAATTTTTTTTATTTATTGGTATGTTGTTTTTTAAATGTTTATTTATTTAATTATTTAACTATTTATTGAGCGTGTGCCGTTTGCTGACAAAAACAGGGGTTCTCTAGGGAGCCCCTGTTGGCTGTGTGGATGAGGACGGATGTCTGGGCGGAGTGTGCCAACAAAAACAGGAGTTCCCTAGGGAGCTCCTGTTGGCTGTGTGAGTGTTGACGGATGTCTGAGTGGTGTGTATGTTGCCTGGCGAGGCATTGCCCCCGTCGGGATCGAGTGCCCTCGTCAGCAGAGCGGAGGCAGGGCTGACAACAGTGGGTTTTCCCTCGGGAGCTTCCGCTGGCTCAAATTGGGGGCGCCGACAAAGGCAGGGGTCTCTTAGGGGACTTCTGCTAGCTGTGTGAATGAGACGGATGCTTTTGTCAGAAAGGTGTGTGCCTCCTTGCGAGGCGGGTTTATAGGGCTCCAACCTGAAGTAATGTTTTGAAAGATGGTTCCGGGGTGGAGTTCCTGGAGGAGGGGAGCGGGGTTTTAGCCGGTAGGCGTGGCCATGGCCAGGGAGCCCGGCACAGGGGTGGCTTCGGTCTCCCCACTTCCCTAAAAAAAAAAAGAAAAAAAAAAAGCTTTTGCATATTAAGTTGTTCTTCCCAGTTTTTGTTTACCAAGTGCGGATGGCAAACTCGAGCAAGTTTCGGTATGAAAAGTTTATGATTACGAAGTAAATGTAACCTGAAGTTTTCTATTTCGTGGACTTCCTTTTCTTGTACTTCTTGGAGTAGCGTGTTTTGAATTTGCTGGAATAATTCTTCTTGTACTTGCTGGTGTAACGGGTTTCGTACTTGTTCGGCTTGCAATGCACGATAAAATCTCAGCCAACAAGGATTGTATATTGACAGTGTACCATCCAAAGCAATTTGCAACAAAGTTTTTCCACGGTTATTAACATACCAACAACACAAAAAAAATGAATCAACAACATATAATAATAATAAATATCCTGGGACATCTCACATACGGTCATCTGATTCCATAGTATGCAGAGCCTGCATTATGTGTACCAAATAATAAACATATTTAAATAGATAAATAACCCAGACACAGCACAGAGGAACATGTTCATTGCTCATCACACAAATATGTGCCGGATGGGAATCGGATAAGACGGCAGGAATCGTATCGCTGAGCCAATCTGGTCGTCAATATTAATGGCACTACTGACTGACTATTAAGTATATGAATCTTTCAAAATGACGATGACGGGTGAAAAACATTGGTCGTGCGGGGACGGCAATTTATATTCAGCATTGAATGTAAACATGCCCTAAAAACAAAGTAAAACTACCTACCTATAAAATCACGTCAATCTATGGTTCCGTTGCGACGACACAAAACTTTAGCCTTTATAATAGAAGTAGGAATTTAATAAAAGCAAAAATATTAAGGAACTTACCTCCCATGGCATTATTTCTTGTAATAATAGTTCTGCATAGTCATAGAAACTTTCAAAAAAGAATTGTGTAAGCAGGTGTTTTCTACGGCGTAGAATAGATCGTTCACACGACATACAATTATTTTGTCGTTACATTTTTCAACAAAATCCAATCCGAAAGCAAGCAAAGTCCAGAAAACAAGCAGTAATGAGGGGCCATTACCTACACTTGAACTCGAAAAAGCCATTGATTACAATCACCAGTCTACAAATTTTTTGTTTTTTTTTCTGTCCTTGGAAGGATATAATAGGTGTTTTTGATAGGACATTTTCGGTAGATTACGAATCCGAAAATAAAAATATTCCAGCACGTCAGGTGTTTGAGTAATAACAGTAAGAAAAGTGAAAGAATTCTTATTTTGGCAGTGTCCGCTTCTTTTATGCCTCTATATTAACGACCTTTCTAATGTGGTGAAAGATGTTTCCGTACATATTTATGCGGATGATGTACAAAATTTATTTGCGTCGTCCTATAGGTATGATTGAGGATTGCGTATGCCGTGTCAATGATGACCTGGATCGCATATATGACTGGAATGTAATGGATTAGTAATAAATCCATCGAAATGTAACGCTATTGCCTTATACAGAAGTGATATTGACGCTAATTCCTTGCCACCTGTTACGTGCAATTCGAAGTGCATAGATTACGTTACATCAGTCAAGAGCCTTGGGATAGTACTGAACAATAAAATGACATGCGTGTATGCGATCACGTAAGTGCCATTCTGCGTAAGGTGTATGGCAGTTTGCGCCAATTGTGGGTTAGGTCCAGCATCCTTTCTGTAAGCCTTCGAAAACGACTGGCTAAGGCTCTTATCATGCCGCACTTCACATATGGCAATGTTGTATTCCCATCACTTGATGCGACGTGCAAAAAAAGACTAACTGTACCCTTCAATGATGTATTGCGCTTCGTATACAATCTGACCAGGCGTAGTCACATGTCCCAGTATATCACTTCACTCCTAGGTTTTCCTCTACTAGCCTATTTGAAACGACACAGGCTGAAATTCTTGCATAAAGTAGTATACGTTCAACAGCCCTCGTACCTATTTGAAAGGTTAAAATTTATGAGCTCATCGCGACATCTAAATTTGTTTATCCCTCATTACAAATCTCGATTCGAGGAGCGATCTTTCTTCGTCCAGTGCGTGCGGGATTGGAATCTGCTGCCTGTCGGTATTCAGAGAGCGACGTCCAGCGGATCATTCTTAAAATTACTACAATCCTCTGATCTTTCTTTAGTTTGATCGATATTTTCTTAATTTGAATAAAAACGCCTTTAAGCACGGATTTAATTTAATTTAATTTTACTTAATTTTAACTCTAATTTTGAATGAATTGTTAGTTTGTTTGAATTCTTTAATTTTAAGTTTCTGAATTTTTTTTTCTCTTTTTCCTCTATAAGTTTAACTTTTGCTTTAGATTTATATATTTTGCTCATTTTCACTTTGTTTTCTCCTTCTTTTTTTCAATTTGTTTTCTTTTGGTTTGTTAATATTCTTCCCATATTTATTTTCCAATTGAATTTTGTACATTTAAGAACTTGTTCTTTGTACTTTGACTCAATAAATTTATTATCATTATCTCAACTGGCTCGATATGAGAAAGGCTCTCTTGATTGCCGATGAAAGACTTAACGAGGATCCAACTGGACTCAACATGATAGCTACCCAACGATTAGTTGAGCAGTATCCAGTGATAGTGAGCCGACACTTCATGGTTCGAATGAACGCTCTAATTAGATTTGTGACAAATAACCATGAAGTATTTGGAGGTCGAGTTATGGTTGGTGAATGGAAAACTACCCATCATTTGAAACAAAAGAAGGAATTTAATTACTAGATGAAGTATGCTGTTGTCAATTGCCATCGGAAGAAGAAGATCCAGAACTCCATGAAATTGTCAAGAAGAGTCAGATACATCGCCACACTCACATATGCAAGAAAAATAATACGCATTGCCGCTTCGCATACCCTCGACAAGAGTGCACTGAGACACGTGTGATAGAACATTCGTCAGACGAATTCATACGCAACAGAGGTAGAATATGCTTACTGAAGCGTCGCAAGGAAGATAAGTTGGTCAATAACTATAACCCGGCACTCCTAAGGTTATGGAAAGAAAATATGGATATCCAGCCATGTATGTATGTATATATCGAAATCTGAGCCTACACAGCTTGGCTCGCGCATAGCACAGGCAATCCGACAAATATGCATGCAAATCATGAAAGAACGACAAGTTTCAGGATGTGAGAGCGCCTTCACATTGTGTCATCTGAATCTTCGAGACAGCACAAGGAAATGTACCTTCGTTAATACCCGAAAGCCTGAACACAGATACAAGGTATTGAAGTTTGACCAATCTGACAGGGCTACAGGATTCTGCGATTACATCTTTGAAAGATATGTAAAACGACCAGCTGTACATACAGATTATGACTTCAAAAACATGAGCTTGCAAAAGTTAGCAATGCTATTTGAACCGCACTATCGCAAGCGACAAGACGAAGATGAAGAGAGTGTTGATCAGCATGTAAATGGAAGAGAGTCAGCACAACGAAACCGACTGATAACGCTTAATGACAACACTCAAATGATAATACGAAAAGTTCCAGCAGTGGTACGAGTACCATACTTTGTTGTAACGTCCGATTCAGAAAATTACTACTATAGCCTGCTAGTTCAATACATACATATATTTCGCGATAAAAGTGAGCTGTTTGGAGAATTTAATACAGCACGTCAGGCATTGCTAGCAAATGAACAACGTATTAGACAACTGAGTGAACATATGGTATCGAGAACGTGACCGACAATTAGAAACTGCTTGGTTGAAGCATTCGACATTCTAGATCAAGAGCCACCACCTCTGATACATTAAATTGAAGAGGAAGAGTTTCCCGAACAACCAATGAACGATAATCAGTTCCATACAGCACAGACAGCAATGAATGCTGGACAAAAAGACATCTTCATAGATGTAACTCGTTGCATCCGGGAGCAACAAAATGGCAGTATTGAACGCCTGAGAAAGTTTATAACCGGCAATGCCGGAACTGGAAATACCTTCCTCTTCAAGTTGCTCAAAGAACAGTGCAATCGATGCTACGGAAAGTCAGTAGTTAAAGTTTGTGCGTTGACTGGAGTAGCAGCCCGTATTGTTCAAGGCTCAACATTACACAGCAGTCTGAAACTATGTACTAGTACAGATGCCAATGCTAACTGGAGCATACCTGAGAATATGACGGCTGCAGTGGAAAGATACTCTGTTCCTCTTCATAGATGAAATATCAATGGTCCCATACGAAATGTTATTTATTTATTTAATCCAATTTGTTTACAAAGCACAATTACAATATTTGCCCTTACAATACATAAGTACAAATAGTCTATACTGTAAACCCTACAGAGATATGAAAATATCTGTGCGTAGGATTGGATATCTTATTATTAAACTAAAAAGAAAACTTATAAGCTAAAAAAAAAAAATAACAAGAAATAAAATATTTATTATTCATCCAAAAACAAAAAACATTAAAATTATAATGTATTAGCAAAAAGTAAAAACTCTGTAAGTGACATATCGCAAGATTTACTTAAGACTAGTTCTTAGAGAATATGTAATATTAAATATTCAATAAGATCCATTCTTTACATTTTCTTTTTGTCATTTTTATAGTACATAGTGTTTTAAGTTCTTTAGGAAGCATATTATAAAGATTAATAGCTTTAATATAACTATCTTTGCTGCCTACTGATTTACAAATTTTGGGCAGCAAAATACTTTTGTTTCTAGTAATACTGTTTGATGTTGTATATTGATACTTTAATTCATTATAATAATAAGTGAGAGATTCTAAGGCAAACAGTTGGTTTAAATTAAGTGGTGTTTTACCTATTAAGAATTGATTATTGCAAATGATTTTTAATAATTTAGATTGTAAGTTTCGCAACATAGTTTTATGAGATGGTATACATCCACCCCAAGCAATAATTCCATAGTTAATAATACTATAAAAGAAGGCATAGTATATCGTTAATAATGTTTCAGTTAACATAATTTTGGATATCTTATAAAATAGAAAACTTAGGTATTTAGTTTTTTAAATAATATATTGAATATGGTTCCCCCACATGAGTCTGTAGTCTAGAAGAACTCCAAGATATTTGCAAGACTCAACTCTGTCAATAATAAAGCCGTTAATTTCAATGTTTATGTTTTGTGGTATACTGTTGCAATAATTACCAAAAGTAATGTAAACAGTTTTATCAATATTAAGAGATAGTTCACTCAAAGCCAACCAATCAGATATTGATTTAAGGTAGGTGTTCATTTTTACTTCGACAAGATGCCAAGTTGTGTCCGCAGATATAACTGCTGTATCATCAGCAAAAGATATAACAATGTCTTTAGGCATAGATACTAATAGATCGTTTATATATAGAATAAAAAATAACGGCCCAAGAATTGATCCTTGTGGAACACCCGTTTTAACGATCTGAAAATCGCTCATACAATCATTAACTTTAACACGTTGATGCCTGTTATCCAAATAGTTAGCAATCAATTTATGAGCACTACCTCTAATACCGTAGTTATATAATTTGTCTAATAAAATCTTTTGATTAACCGTATCAAACGCTTTTGCTAGGTCTAAAAAAGTTACTGCGATAGGTTGGCTTTTATCAAGATTTTCATAAATCACGTTGGTTAAGTAATTCAAGGCATTTTTGGTTCCTAGATTTTTCATGAAGCCAAACTGTTTAGGAGATAAAATGTCTGACTTTTTGATGAATCCTAGAATTCTAATATATAAAATTTTTTCAAAAATTTTGGCTACATTTGAAATCAATGATATTGGCCTATAGTTCGAGATTATATGGCTATCCCCAGATTTAAATATTGGTTTTATATCAGCACTCTTAAGGGCATCAGGCCACGTCGAGCTTTCAATACTGAGGTTTATAATGTGAACCAGAGGCACAACAATATAAAAAGATAACATTTTAATCACTTTAGTACTGATATTATCTATGCCACCATTTTTCAATTTCATTTTATCAATGAAATTGAGTATACTTCAGAATTATTTGTAGGTGAGATGAAGATTGTTCTAGTATTCATTTTTGGTAAGATAAGAGTAGAATCACGTGGGTTTTGAATTTTTTTACTTAGTTCCGATCCTATATTCGAAAAGTAAGAATTCATTAAATTTGCAATAACCTTTGGTTCATAAATTTTTTGGTTATGAGTGTCAAGAACGTACGAAATTTATTTTTTTTTTTTCTTTTATTACCAATAATACTGTTAACTATGTTCCACAAGTTTCTAGCATTTGGAGTACTAGATTTAACTCTATTACGATCGTATAGTAATTTGGCTGATTTAATGACCTTATCTAATATTTTAGTATACTTTTTGTACTCGCTCTTTAAGATGCTATTATCAGGGTTTGTTTTCATCAATGCATTTTTGTATAGGTTGTATAAGTTTATTAGTAGCTAAATTTGGGTCAGATACATGCAATATTGAAAACCAGTTCTGAGTAGCAGCAATCCTGTTCAATCTATTATAGTTAATAGGGACAAACCGCTGTGACTCAGGCATCTTTTTAATCTCTTTTACCGATAGAAATAAAGGGTAGTGATCGGTAAAAAGATTTTCGTATTTGAAAGATGAGGATTCAATTGAGGTGGATTTATAAAAAATGTTATCTATGCATGAACCTTCATTAACATTTGAGACAGATGGTCTAGTGATGCTACGGAAACCTGGCATAAAACCTCTTTCCAATAGATTATTAAGGTGCTCTTGACCTAATATATCCATATCAATCAAATCTATATTGAAATCACCAATTAATATGTGGTTTTTAGTATTTTTGGTTCTATTTAAATAGTTTTTAAGCTCATAGATAAATTCTGGTTTTGGCAGATCATGAGCTCTATAAAGAGAAGAAATTACTAATTCTTTATTATTTTCTAGTTGAAATGTCGATTTCAATAATGTAAGTCTACCTTGATTAGAAACAGTAGTTTCCTCCTTAACATTATCTTTGATATACACTACAACACCATCCGTAATATTAATATTACTGTTATTATAATACATATTATAACCTTCTAAGAAAAACAGCTGATGATGCTCCAGTACTCTTGTTTCAGTACATACAATGACACAAGGCTTAATTTCAATGCTTTCAATAAAAACTTGTAGTTTGTTAAAGTTGGCATTTAGACTCCTAATATTTACAAGTAATATATTTTCATCATTTACTTTAATGTATTCATTGAGAGCCCAGAAACTATGAAAAATTTTTTCATTATTTAGTAGATCGTCTTGTATATATTCAATAAAATCGAAGTTTGATTCCATTATGATTGAATTAGGAAGAAGTACTTTGAAGACCTGCTTTTTGTCTTGTTAAAATTGTAAATTTAATTATTTTATTAGATTTTTGTTGTACCACCAGAATTTCTTTATTACCATCAGTAGCAGGAGTTAATGAATTGTTATCACAGTTATTAGTCCTGTCCTGTTAAAGGTCATGGTCTGTACTCTACTAAGTGATATGGGTGGTTAGCGTGTGTTGACATTAGTTTACTTCTCTAGAATATAGGGTACTTAGTACGGCGAATACATATGATTGAATGATTGCTACGGCGGATTCGAGTACTAATAGTGCTATCTGTGCAATAATTAATAGTGCTATAATTGAGTGGGGAAGGGCGGGACCTGTATTTCCTAGAAGAGTTAGTAATAAGTGTCTTGCGATTATGTTTGCTGCAAGCCGAACGGCCAGTGTTCCTGGCCGGATTATGTTACTGATTGTTTCAATACATACTATAAATGGTATTAGTACGGCTGGTGTTCCTTGTGGTACTAGGTGAGCAAATATGTGTTGGGTATTATTCAATCATCCGTAGATGGCGACTTCAATCCGATGTAGGCAGGTATAGTAAGTTTCACTGTATATGCAGTATTAGATATGATAATATTAATCTTTTTCTTTAATATTTCACATGCTTGCGTGTCACCAGCTCGATGATTTGTGCTATATGAATGACCATATGTTTGGTTCGCATATGCACAATTCGCACATGAAATAACTTTAACACACTCTTTTGAAAGATGATTTTCAGCACAGAAGGCACATTTCGGCTGATTGGTACACTTTTTGGCACTATGATTAAAACGAGAGCATTTGGAACATATAGAAATGTTAACTGCATCAAAGGCCTTCAAACACTGGTATCCTATATAAATTTTAAATTTGTTATCAGCAATATTTTCGTAGAGATCCGATGATGTATGATATGTATGATAGATTCCAGGCTGAAGCAGTTGAAGAATAATGAAGAAGTATTTGGCGGTAATAATGCACTGCGCTTCAGTGACCTGCTACAATTACCACCAGTTAGAGGAAACCAAGTATTTGACCAGCCTGAGATATTGATACCAGCAACGCATCTATGGCAACTGTTCGGATTGGTTAAATTAATAGAGAATATGAGACAACAAGGAAGCACAACATTCATCGACATGTTGAATGCATTGAGAATTGGTGAGCTCCGAGCTGAACACTTTGCAGTACTCGAGAAGAAGCAACCGGAAAATTCTCGATTGAAAAGGCTTTTCGAATATATCCAACGAATGAGCAAGTAAATGCACATAACAAAGCAATACTCGAACACTTCAGATTAGCAGGAGTGCGAATCTACAAAATCAAAGCCCAAGATCAAATTATCGATGCCACCCGAAGAATTGATAGCATCACATTACACCGCATCATACCTAGCGACATCAATCAGACAGGAGGCTTACCTAAGGAATTGGAAATATTTGAAGGAACTAAAATAATGCTACGATCCATTATTGATGTATCTAAAGGACTTGTAAATGGCGAAATAGGATTCATCGCTGAAATTATCTGGCCAAATTTTAGATTAGATCGACTGTATGCAGAAGATATACCATCAATACGTGTAAACTTTGGAAATGATGGCATACATGTAATATAACCAAAGTCAATACAGTTCCTGGCAAAGTGTTACGGAACCGCTGAAAGAAGAATGCTACCAGTCATACTATCATGGGCATCAACAGTACATAAGATGCAAGGAAGTACTGTGGACTATGCTGTTGTATACCTGGGATCAAAGCTATTCGCAAATGGTCAAGCTCTTAGTAGAATTAGATCGCCAGAAGGACTTCAGATCGAGGAATTGGATAACTCGAAACTGACTGGAAAGAAGCCATGCAATAATAATGCATTGAAAGAAATGGACAGAATGCGAAATATACAGACAGAATAAAAAAATTTCAAAAAACCAAAAAGTAAAAAAAAAAATTACATAATAAAAAAAAATGTTAAAAAAAAGCTTTTATTTAACAATAAAATATAAAAATATACTAAAAAGGTAAAAATAAGTTTTTGCCAAAGTAAATTTAGGCTGAAAATAATATTTTTATAAAGTAATCCCTCAGTTTTAATATTTTGGATTAATGAAGGGTCTAAGCTTATCAATTTTGGGTCTAAAATATATTTTAACCAAAATATACCTTTAACGTATTTCTTCATGGTATTTCTGCATTCGTATGACTATAAATAAAAGCTTGGGCACTCATTAGATATTAAAATTATAAAATAGCAGTAGTGAAACGAAGCGAAATATTGTGCGATTTTCAGCATCATTTCGCTTCTTTCTGTCAAATTTGTACTCCCGGCGCGAAAACTCAGAGACACACTTTCCGCGGAAAAATTAAAAGAAAAGAGGACGCGGCAATTACCTTCAGCCCCGCGGGATAAATCGACACAGGATCGACCTGAGCCTGAATAGAGTCCTTAATTTGCTCTTTGAAAATCAATCACCCCTGGAAAACTTTATGCTCTCGATATATCCGGGATCGCAAATGAAACGCCGGTTATTATGATATGGACACTTTATTGTCGCAGGAATCCATTAATTAATAACAAAATTAATACAGTTAAATTTGCCGGGCGTCCAGAATTCAAATACGATTTGACGAACTTAACAACGGATACAACAATAAAAATAATTGCTGATTTACTAAATTTTGTGCTCAGAATACTCTAAAATTTTCTTAACTCTTTTAGGAAAAACTCGCCAAAAACCACAGTCTGCTTGCTCGCTGCACAGGTCACTTGCAAGATGGCCTAGTTCATCGCCCGCGCGGAGATTCCACCCTTGACCTTGCCTGGTTTTCTCCTTAGACGCTAGGGGGGGAGCTGTACTCAAATTTTCCCTGCAAAAGGTAAGATTGTACTTTCTACGAATAAAACAATGAATCTTTTTTTTTCTATTGCAGGGCTTCCACCAGTACCCCCTCCCCCCCCCCCCCCCCCCACGAAAATGCCCTCAGCTCTGAATCTTGGGAATTGGTGCAGTATCCTAGGTGGACGGACTTCAGCTCCGTTAATCCCAATTAACACGAGAAGTGTCGTGTCCAGTAATTCGTTTTTTTTTCGTTTCTTGTTTTTATTTATCGCGTATATTTTCTTTATTTTATTTTTATGGTGCGCGATATGGAGCCAACCGATTCCGGTGCACTATCGCGGTCTTTTTCGGCGGATCCTTCGGGTCTCGGGTGATTTTGTAGTTTACGTCGTTGACGACCTCGAGCACACGGTAGGGTCCGTCCCGGTCCCGTTGTAGTTTTGGGCAGCGCCCTTTCCTGCGCTTCGGATTATGGAGTCATACGAGGTCAGCGATCTTAAAGAGGTTGCCTTTCGCTGACAGGTCATACCGCTGGTTCATGGCTTCGCTGGCCGCACGGAGGTTCATTCGGGTGAAGTCGTGCGCCTTTTGCAGCCGTTCGTGAAGTCGTTCTAAATACTCACGTAAATTTTCCACCGGCTCTTCAGGCGGCTCGCCAGTTATGAGCTGCAGCGGTAAATCCCGTCCGAAGTTTAATAGGGCCGGTGTTTACTCCACATTGGAGGTCGACAAGGGTCTCAGTCTGTCCTGGCAACTGTAGGGTGCGTAGGGCAGTACTCACTGGGGTATCGAAGGGCCTCTTGTGGAGCGGGACTAATTTCAGGTCAACCGTGAGTAACCCTGAGCGGAGATCCAAATAGCAGTGATGTTGAGTGAGGAAGTCCATGCCCAATATGAATTCGTCGGAGATGGACGCTGCTATGATTTCGTGTGTGGTCGAAAAATCCGCAAATTGGGGGTGCGGTTCGATTTTTCAAGCATGGCTGGATGTAGCATCATGATACACTCGACCCCGTTGATTTTAGCGGTGATAGAGGCCGCTTCAACCCCGAGAACTCGGATCGAGATTGTAAGGGGGACTGATTTCCCCACTAATTTCTGCCTTTTCGGATCAGTGGGCCCTAGTTTCCCGACGTTCTCGGAGATAGAGGGTCAACGAAAGCCGGTGGAGGTGCGGTGATCGTGACATCTCCTGTCGAGGCCTGCTAGCTATCAGCCGAGACGTCAACAGGTCTAAAAGGGCGAGGGTTTTTTCTTCCTGACAAGTAGGGTATGCCTTCAACGGGTTTTCCTCCGGGCCCGGTGAGATTCACGGGACTCGATCGCGATCCGTTCCGGCTAACATCAAAGACCTTTCTCTCGCCCCTCCGCAAGGAAGAGAACAACTTTTCGGGGTTGTTCTTTAAGATTTCCATGGCGTGCACGAAAATGTCTTTCCCGGTCGTCTCTCGTTATGAAGCCATACCGTTTTTTCACCCCGAACCAATGGACGGTTCCTCCCACTTGTCGTTTCACGATAGCGCGGAGAGCGAGTTTTGGGCATAGTGGTTTGCGGCGGAGTCTTTCTCGCTTGGTTTTTTAACCGCTCGGGTTTTCTTGGGAGCTCGTTTTTTGGGAAGGCCTAGACTTCGTTTCTTGATCCTAGCAAAGTTGGTTTCCCGACTGCTGCGAACTTCCTGCCTTTTGCGAGTTCACTGAGTTTCAGGAATTTCGTCCAACTCTTCTATGGGGAAGTATCGGGCCCCAATACGGCCGCAGTGGAATGCGCGGCCGGTCTAGCCTTTGAGAGAGGGGAGAAAGAATGTTGCAGCAACTTAACGGTGTTGCTGAACTCGCGAAGTGGGTGGCAGGGGACCCGGTCAGCGAAGCGCCCTCCACAGCTGATCGCAAATTTTGAAGCTGCAAAATTCGAACAGCTGCTTTCTACGGTTTGGGGCTTTTACCTGTTCTTGTTCAAATTTATTCTCCCGGCACGACGACGATTGAAAGAGAAAACTCATTTATCTATTTACATATAGTTGCAGTCTCGCAGTTCCTGCAAATAAAAACAACAAAATTAATTAATTTGTTTAGAACCACCATTAATAGAATTACTTACAGGGAAGTTTTTAGTACACCGCTTACGTTTAAGGACCACCGTGCGGCAGATCAAGGCCGGAAAAAGCGATGCGGCCATCGACGTCATGTTAAAGTTGGAAGCCGAGCGAGTAAGAGGACTGCGACAGCGCTTAAAAAGGAAAAAGAAAATTAGTCTATTAATTTTTATTTAACTTTCCTGATAAAGTTGTGAAGAATTAGTTCAAGCAGTAGTTCCTGTTGAGTTGTTGTTGTTGTTGGTGAGTTCAATTGCAGTAATTAAAGACGTGCTGTCCCCTCGCTGCTGGTTGTCCGTGCGGCGCCTTTGCTGATTAACCCTAAAAAGAAAAGAGACACGCCATCACTACCTGGTAGCTAATACCTTTTGCACTGCACCACTAAATCACTACTTGCACTACACGGCACAATTAATCGACATTGTGTGAAAGGGACAATATCTTGGTTGTCGCCTTCCCTTTCCCTCTTATGGGAAAATATTTAATTAAATTATTTGCAATTTTTTGCACTAATTGGCGAATTTCTCCATAATGGGGCAATACCGCCAAATTCGCCGCCTGCAAATTGCCCTGATCGGGATGTCACAAGATGGCTGACAGTTGTGGTGATCTTTTAATCTCATCAGTTCGTCGCGGGTGTTTTTAGTGAATTTTTAGTGTATCCTGTGTGTTTGTGCCTTGTCTTCAATAAATGTGTTTTTCTGGTAAGTATTCTTGTACTTTCTTTACTTTTGTCCTGTGAAATCTGTGTGAATTATGTAAAATTCATCAAATTTGTTTATGTCCTGGCAGCTGTCAAATGTAATTGTTTCTTGCTATTTTCCTTGTATTAATTCAAATTTGTGCAAAAATTTCAGTAAAAATTAATTCAGCGTAATTTGTTTATGTCCGATTCCATAGTTGTAGCTTAAGCTCTGGCTTAGTTAAGCCTCAGAAATTGGTTTACGCTTCAGCTTAAATTAATACCGTTCCACAGATGATTTTTACATGCCGCTTAACAAAACTGAGCTTAAAGATGAACCGCGATTATTATAGGACACTGTGCCTGTCATTCTTGTTTTTTTATAGAAGTGATACACCTGTGAGTAGATTTTTCTTTGTTGTTTAATATATATGTACATATTTGTGGTGACTTAAAATGGATAATATAGAAAAAAATAAGAAAAGAAGCCCAAATTGGTTAATTAATCGCAACTCCAAAAATTAATTAATTCAAGCAAGCGGGAACAGAATCAATCTCACACAAAATTAACATTTCTCGGCGATAAGCCTCACGGCTTAGAGTTAAGCGCTCAAATTTCGCAGTTTAAGAGAAAAACCTCCACTGTGGAACACCAAAAATAGTTAAGCGGAAGCTTAACTCAACTTCGAGGTTTAAGCTTTCACTGTGGAATCGGGCATTGGTGTAATAGTTCATTTTGTGGCAGGAGGGAATTGAAGTTAATGCATGTATTAACATGCAGAATTTCCTCATGTATTTGTTGTTGTTGTTGTTGTGCCGCCAGGAATTTGTTTATGTTTGTGCTAATTCAATTGTAACTCAACTTTTCATTTATTTGCTTATTTTATTTTATTTCAGAGTTGATTTCGAGGACTCCCGAGGACTATCTGTTGTGTCTCCGTGTACAGAGAAGTATTCCGCAAATGTTTTATTTTTTAAATAATGATGCTCTCTTTTTTTTCAGGGGTGTTTTGAACAGACGTCAAAACGACTCGTCTGTTTACAATAATTAGACGTTAAGGCCGGGTACACATTACATTTCTTCCCCTTCCCGGGTAAGATTTTCCAGTAATGCGGGAAAATCTGTCACGCTGGACATCTTCGATCGATACATATTTCATACATTCATTTTCTTTCTTCCTTCTTTAAATGTTTATTTTTTTAGGGGGACTATCTATTCAAACCAATACTTAATATCTTGTATTTTTCTCTTTCTCCCTTTGCCCGTCTTCATCTACCGGTTCTTTTGCAGTGAATGGAAATACCATTAGACTGTTTAAGCTGGCAATTCGAATAATTCAAGCAGCGAATGGAATGTGCCATTAAATCTACTTGAACTGTCGTAATATATAACGAAATATTAGAGTATCTTCGCGGTTAATATTTTATCTACATTATTCGATGATATTTTCGCGCGTTAAAATTGATTGCGACTTAGATTGTTAGTTACTTGTGATAGACGATAGATAGATAGAAGAAAGTGTAGTAATCACTAAAGAGGAATCAGGTGAACAGAGCATGAACACTTTTAGGTGTTAGATGGTCTATTTCTTGTACCTGTTAAAGTGGGATGCGTCACGATGAACAGTGGAATCTGTTAAACTCGTCATCTCACAACAATTATGACTTCAGAATGGTGAACAGCGAACGCCGTTGGAACCATTGCCTGTGATAAGTCTAAAGTGGAAACTAAGTGGATTTAAAACGGTGACTTTGAAGAGAAAGCTTTTAAGTGGGTCAAGTGGCCAAGTACTTTCGGTGGAAAACCAAAACTCCTTAACAAACAACGCAGCGCACGCATGAATCATAACGAGAGTTATTTTTTATTAACGCAATTATACTTATGTACATATATATATATATTTTTTTTTAACTATATCAATTCATTAAATTAAATTCAGTTTTATGTAAATTTAACTTGATTTCTTAAAATTATTTAATGATATTTGGAATTTATTCTATAAATCTTAGAATTTAGAAGGTATTTCAATTTATTAAATAATATTTAAAATTTAGTCTTAAATTCTTAGAACGCGGGAAGTACTTCAAATTATTTAATGATATTTTGAAACAAAATCAGCCCTCAATGTTAAGACAAAATCAGCCCTCAACATCAATAAAAAATCAGCCCACAACATCAAGTAAAAAACCAACCCTCAATATCAAGACAAAATCAGCCCTCAACGTCAAAACAAAATCAGCCCTCAACGTCAAGACAAAATCAACCCTCAACGTCAAAACAAAATCAGCCCTCAACGTCAAGACCAAATCAGCCCTCAACATCAAGACAAAATCAGCCCTTAACATCAAGGGCTAACGAAGGATCAAAATATGATGAAAATATTTCAACATCCACTACACCTACCATCAGGGATATTGACGAGCCTCATTCTAGGGTTTCATTACCGTATATTTTAAATGCTAGCCAAATTGACAACCAACCTGCCATGACTTCCACATCAACAAAGAATACTGGTGAACCAACAGTTCCACAGCCATTATTTTTTAATCAAAGTGAGACGGAACCTTCAACATCCACCACAATTATAACTACCAATGAACCTTGCAGTGCATTTCATTTTGAACCTAAAGATATAATGCCTTTCCCGAAAGCAAAAAAGACTACAAGATCTAACGTCAAGCGAGGAAAAATAGCAACTATTGCGTCATCGTCCTATCGCCTTGAACTGCAAACTGCTCGAAAAAACAGGCTAAAAAGATTAAAAAACACTTAGTTCGAAGAAAGACCCAAGACCTTCAAAAAAAGGAATAGCAGAAAAGAAGACCAAAAAAAGAAAATCAGGAAGGAAGAAAGTGAAAATAGACTACAAATTTCAAAAAAAGGGAAGGCAAGCAAAAAATCTAATGTAAAAAGATCAAAAACTAAGAAAAATGATAGTTCGTCTGATGAAGATGACGCTAAGTGTCTGTACTGTTCGTATTTGTACTGAGAATCAAGCGGAGGTTGGGTGCAATGTCAAAAAGTCGTTTATGGGCACACTGCGCTTGCGCAGGAGTAGAGGATGAGGATGATGAGACAGTCTTTTTATGTCAAAAATGTGCTGCCTGATTAATTTTACTTATGACCAATAAACGGAAATTGGGCAAAAAAATGCAAAATGTTAATTTTCAATACATTTCTTTACGATCCCCATCAAAATACTAGCAATCTGCGACGATGCATTGATGCCAAAGCTTATAATCCAATTTTCCATGCACTTTTCATAGGCTTGCAAAGGTTATGGCCTTTAACTCTCGCAGCGAATACTCTTTAATGGCATCAATCGTCTCAAAGCGCGGTTCTCTTAATGGCAATTTCAGACTTGGGAAAAGAAAAAAGTTCACCGGGGCATGGTCTGGAGAATGCGGTGCTTAGCTGATCACATTAGTCGATGTTTTGGCCAAAAACTCCGAAACAATTTGGACAAAATTCAGTGTTTTTGAGACGAGGCGAGCAGCGACACGTTTCATGATCAAAACATTTATCAAAATGTGTTCTGCCGATCCATATGAGATACTCAATAACACAGGAAGCTCTCGGATTGGTACACATCGATTTTCTAACACGATTGCTTTACCGATTCTATGTTTTCTTCGGTAACTAACATTGTTGGGCATCCAGTATGTTCATCATCATCCAAGAATTCACGACCGTCTTTGAACCTCGAACGACTCGCCAAAGGCCTTTTTTAAACATTTTCAATGATTTGAAAAATTTGAGACACGCTTGTTTTTCCAATTTTTTATCCATTGTAATAAAATCGCCGCAAACCAATTTTTCGACTCATTCAAACAGACGCTTACAGAATACTAAACATCCGATCGTCGTTAAACTTTTACAGATTGCCAAAGAGTGCTTCCAACATGACTACAACAATTTTATAACGATTGGTGCAGCAAGCGCATTTCAAATTAGAAATTCCCGTTTATTTTTGATCATAAGTATGTAAGTCCGTTTTGCCTTCATGTGTCGTTTTACCTCACTCATGAAGGCAAAACGGAAATATTTAAGGTATTATAAATCATCTAATATCTTCATTGTTTGTGATTGTATCAAAGTCTGATTCGTATGTTCCGTGAGCGGCACCTCTTATGTTGTCCGTTACCTAAAACGGAAAAGAACATTATGTTAATGTAACTTAAAACACTGAATTATATCACTTACCTGAAATTACTGAATAAACCACATAAATTGTTGGCGATTACAGTCTCAGCATTGCCGTTAATTGCACCTGAAAAGATATGGATAAATTGATCCAAAATACTTACCTGGAAGTTGCGACATCCATGATCCGTCCGCCAGAAGATCCCGAAGACATCCTTCCAGGCACAACTAAAACACTTTCACAGCACTCGCGACGATATTTCGCACGAATTTTATAAAAACAAATCGCGCCGACCGCCGAAAACTTGAACTGTCATTTGATAGCAGAACTTTGAAGTTGCGCGCGTCTACGAACATGGACTTGCTCCGAAACCGTCCTAAGAAATTAAGGAGCGTTGCACAATCGTAAATTTAGACCGCGCTATGAAATTATTAATAAAATTACTATTTCTCATTTAAACAATGAGTGGGAAAGAGACGGACGTGGAAGCGAAACGCAAGATAAAGGTTGACGACTTTTTCAAATTTACGTCCCACACGGGTCACCAGCGCTGCCAGAGAAAAGGAGCGAAGTGAAATTGCAACAAGAATTTGTGAAGGAAGGAAGTTATTTCAGCGCAACCTTTAGTTCCACGCAACCGAGGCAGGCCAAAATTTTGTGGAGACCGGCTCTGGGCCCTATAAAAGGACCCGATTTGGCAAGGAAATCACTTCTTCTTTCTCGACAGGCTCAACAGGATAGTTTATAGAACGAGTGCGGATATTTTTGCAAGGTACACTTAAGGTGGTAAACTTTGTGAATGTTCCAACCTCCCGCGACTTCGGATAGTTCTTTCCTTTGCTCTCCTCACTTTTAAATTTTCAGTTTTTCACACACGTATGTATATAATATAGAGTTCACAATGTTGATTACTTTTACTTTGAAGAAGTTTAATAAAATGAATAGTTTCTTTTCTATACTTGTTTTTTGTTAAGTGGTCCGTTTTGCCTTGCTTTCCCCTACAAGAAAAAGAAAAAGAATATATAAATAATGCAGCAAATCAAATCAATGCTTCGGAACTTCTCGAATTCATTACGTACCTTGCATGTATATAAACATGATGAAATTTTTCTAACTCTTAGAATTTATAAAAAATTCACAAAAACGAAAGATATGAAATCTGGCGGTTACCAGATAAGGAGTTTTGTACACTGTTAACATTAACACACCGGGCACCTGTCAGTGTATTAGTTGCAGGCTTTACATTCCTTCTTGGAATGCCCACTCACTCACTGCCGCCGATGAAGGCGCTGCAGTTCCCTGGGCTTCTGGAGTGTGGTGTGCGCAGTGAAATTTTTGTTGAACTTATAAATCTACTTAGGGAATGTCTCCTGCAAAAATCCCTGACATGCAGTCTATTAACTGTACTTAACGCTATTCTGGATGCCAGGACCATCCAGGTCTTAAGAAAAAAAGGGAAAAATTTGGCAAAGATAAAATTTTATTATAAACGTGGTGAAAATGTCTTACTAAACAAGAGGTACATTGACCGCGTATAGACTAAGCGGCACATTTGTGTCCTGTAGCTACCAGAGAAGCTGGCCAGATGCCTGAAGAAAAAAAAGCGGCCAAGTGCGAGTCGGACTCGCCCATGAAGGGTTCCGTAGCAGAAAGTAACATAAATATAAAAGTTCTTGTAATTCGTTGTAACTTTGGTCGATGTTTTAATAATAGTGTATTTTTTTTAAATTAAGTTATTGATAAGTAAACATTATAATTAGGTACCTAAATGGTGGTTTATGTTTATGAAATTAAATGTTTTTTTTTTATTTTTATATTTGAGTTGGTTGAATGAAAGGTAAATTGCGGTTTACGATTTATGACGTATTAAAAAAAAACTACTTACTAGATCTCGTTCAAACCAATTTTCGGTGGAAGTTTGCATGGTAATGTACATCATATATTTTTTTTAGTTTTATCATTCTCTTATTTTAGAAGTTACAGGGGGGGGACACACATTTTACCACTTTGGAAGTGTCTCTCGCGCAAACTATTCAGTTAAGAAAAAAATGATATTAGAAACCTCAATATCATTTTTGAAGACCTATCCATAGATACCCCACACGTATGGGTTTGATGAAAAAAAATTTTTGAGTTACTGTTCTAAGTATGGGGGACGCCCAAATTTTTTTTTCTATTTTTGTGTGAAAATCTTAATGCGGTTCACAGAATACATCTACTTACCAAGTTTCAACAGTATAGTTCTTATAGTTTCGGAAAAAGTGGCTGTGACATACGGACGGACAGACAGACAGACATGACGAATCCATAAGGGTTCCGTTTTTTGCTATTTGGCTACGGAACCCTAAAAAGTGTAAAGTTGCGGAATTACAAAAGGGATACGTCGACCACGAAACTTTAAGCGGTACATTTATGCCCTATCGTTAACCAGAGAAGCTGGCCGGATACCTTTTGAGGGCCACCGATAATTGTCTTATAATTCTTTGTCAATGAATTCGGATATCCCAGCTGATTTTAAATCTTTAATATGCCGTAGACCACAATTTTTACTTTGATCATCTTCTAACTCGTATACCAATTTCGATCTTTTAGATACTACTTTGCATCTTATATACTTTGGAGCTAATTTTGCGGAGAAATAGTTTTGGGCATCTGACAGAACGAAATTTCTTTTGTATACTATGTCGCCAACATTAAATTTTACATTAACTTTCCCCGGTATGATTTTAATAATCGAGTTGATATATCGTTATAGACGCTATAAAGTTTGTCAAGGAATTTAGATCGTTTCTCATAAACAAGTTCAGTGCTTTCGGTCGGTTTTTCATCAAAAGCATAATGATCTGAGCCGGCGAATGTAAATTCGTGACCATGATTTTTAAAAAATGGTGAATATCCTGTAACTGCATTTACCGCGGTTCTTAGTGCGACTGTAATTTTGGAAATTTGTTGAGCTTGTGATTGTCCTGAATATACGAACGAAGAGCACCTCCTATTACTTTATTCCAACGCTCGGTGAAGTTATTACGAGGGTGATAGCGGCAGTTTAACCAGGAATTTGGGAACATCGTAGTCGTTTAGTAATTGACGAAATTCTCTTGAATCAAACTGCTTCCCATTGTCGGTTATTAGGTACTATTTCTGGAACACCAAATTCTAAAAATACTCTATTCTACTAATACCCTATTCTACTACTTTTCGAACTGTTGCATTTCGTAAAGGTATTAGTATCGGATACTTCGTGAACCAATTGGTTGACCTATGAAAAGGTCCCATAAAGTCTATAGCGATCATCTGCCAAGGTCTGGATATATTTTTATATTTCCTCATTTTGCCTTGAGCAGGTTTAGTTGGAGATTTGGATTGCAAACAAACATGACAGTTTTTAACATATTTGACCACGTCCTGAACCACGCCTGGTCAGTAATAACGGTCAAGTATCCGATTTTTAGTTTTTGCAACGCCTAAATGCGCCGAAAGAGGGTTATCGTGACATTCGTATAGCACTTGTTACCGCTTACTTTCAGGGAAAACCAATTTCCATCTATCATCAACGACTTTGTTAAATGTTAGAGGTCTTATAAACAGGTTGTCATCATGAATTTTCCAATTCTTCATGCGTTGAGGATTTTCTTCCACTCTTTTTCTCATTTGGAAAAACCATTTGTCCTCCGAACTTGGTTCACAATCTAGTAAACAAACATCCGTGGATCTAGATAGGGCGTCAGGAACAATATGGTTTTTACCCTTTACATGTGAGATTTCAAAGTCATATTGTTGCAGTTTCAAAACCCATCGAGCCTACCAAGATTTAATGTTTGATAAGCCATACCAAAGATGAATGATCGGTTTGAATAAAAAACTTATAGCCTTCGAGATAGCACCTCAACTTTTCCACTGCGAACACAACGCTTAGGCATTCTTTCTCTGTAACTGTGTAATTTAGTTCAGCTCCGCGTAGTTTTCGGATGATCGTCACCAGACTCCGTTTTCTGTACAAACACTGCCCTATCGCAAAATTGGATGCATCGCATTGCAGGAAAAAGGGTCGAGTAAAATCTGGGTTAGCCAACAACGGAGCTTCAACTAATTTTGTTTTCAGTGTAATGAAAGCTTTTTCTGCATTATAATTCCAATTAATGGGTCTACCTTTGACACTATTCTTAGTTAAATCGTGCAGTGGTGCATCTGTTTCAGCAAAATTGGGTGCGAAGCGTCTGTACCAAGAAGCCAGACCTATAAATCGTTTCAACTCGGTGTAATTTTTTGGCCTTGGGAATTCAAGCATTGCTTGGACTTTTTCTGGGTCTGTCCTTATTCCCTTTGCGTCAACAACAAAGCCAAGGTATTTCAAATAAGATCTTAGAAATTGACATTTTCCTAAATTAATGGTAAGGTTAGCTTCGCTTAGTCTCCTCGCTACCCTGGTTAAAGCTCTAATATGTTCCTCAAAAGACAGACACAATTATAAATCGTCTAGATAGGTGAATACATTTTCTTCACTAGGAGTAAACAAAAGATCCATAAGGCGTTGTTGAGTTGCAGCACTATTACAGAGGCCAAATGGCATAACTTTAAACTGCCATAAGCCGTGACCGGGTACGCTGAAAGCTGTTTTCTCTTTGGATCTCTCACTTAGGGGTATTTGCCAGAATGCATCTTTTAAATCGATAGATGACAGATATTTCGCGTTACCCAATTTGTTTAAAATCTCAGAGATTCGTGGAAGGGGGTAAGCACATTTTATAGTTACTTGATTCAATTTTCGGCTATTAATACACAACCGGTCTTTGCCATTCCCCTTTTTCACCAATACAACTGGGGAACACCAAGGGCTCACTGAAGGCTCGATTACATCCAGCCTTTTCATGCGTTCAAGTTCTTTGCCAAGCCTTTGTGCAACCGCTGGCGAAACTTGATAACCGCGTTGTACGATTGGCTGCGAATCACCAGTGTCTATATCGTGCTCTAGAAACGTAGTTCTGCCTAACTTTTCAGAACAAAGATGGTCGTATTCTTTTAAGCAGGTTTTAAGCCGATGTTCCCGATTATGGCTGTTATTTAGTTCGTGATTGGTCTCGAAGCTGCAACAAGACCAACGACATTTAACGTTCTTCAACGAAATTTTGAACGTCTTCCAAACGTTTACACCAAATATGAAACCTTGGTTCAAAGTGGGAATTGCTAATGCTTCGATTACTGCGAACTTATGATCCAGTTGTACTGGTAAGTAAAACGCTCTAGCTACTTTGTGAGGAGTACTATGTATCAACTGTCTTAATGTTAACTGATTTGAATCTTTGCATAATTAGGCCTAACTGATTTAACATTCTAATGCTTTGTTTTCCAACGATAGTTTTGCTAGCTCCGCTATCTAATAAGCCTTGGATGGTAGGATTTAAAATTTTAACTTCAACAGTTGGCCTTTCATCATCTCTATTATGGGAAAGATTGTTATTAAGAAACGTGGACTTTATAAAAGGTTGGGCGTTCCTGTCCACTGCAGACCGTCCAAAATTTAGTTTTCCTGAGGGTGGTTTGAGTTGTCGTCTCGGAAACGAACTCTTCGACTAGGACTCACACTTTGAGGTCTACTCGAACGGCTTGACGAAGGACTTTGGCTGCGGTTTCTGGCCTCATTCCAATTCGCATTTTGTAGTCTTTGAGGCTTACTTTGATAGTGCACTGTATTTTTATGGATATTTTCAGGGTTTCTTTGATAGGTGTAATTTTGGACATCGTGGTCATAATTACTAAACTTATTACGGGACTCATAATAATTATCAGATGTTCGATTACTGTTAGGGTAATTGTATCTTTAACGTTCTTCAGAGTTAGGACGATCACTAAAAAATTTGTCTGATACACTTCTATCAGAACTTAAATCTCTAGCTATACGTAGCTTATATGTTGTTCTGAGTATGGCTTTCGAAACGGATTACGACTGTAGTTTTCGTACTGGTTTGGATAACAATTTCTGCCATTAGGCATATTTGAAAAATTATTATGGAAAATCTGGCTTGGGTTGGGTCAGGTTTAAAAAAGCGTCGCTCTGCATATCCTACAGATCTAGCATTGAATTCAGCCTGTGCTTCGCTTTCTTCGATTTTTTTACAAGCCGAAGATAACTTGTCTACTGTATCAAATTCCAACAGAGAAACAGCTCTCAAATATCACGGTAATAAGTTATCAGAAGGCACATGTTGTAAACGCATAAATTGGTCTTCTATGAACGCAATGAATTGGGTCACGGTTTCAGTTTGCTTTTGTTTACTACTTCTGATAAACTCTAATAGTTTTTCGGATTGCCTATGACGTTCAAATTCGTTGAGGAAGCTTTCTAAAAATTGCTGGTAGGTTTGGAATGAATTACGCTTCCGTCTAAACCATTTAAGAGCAGTACCCTCAAGAATGTCGGAAATAGATTGAAGTAATTCTTTACCAGATACATGACGGGAAAGGGAAAAATCTGCCACTCTTTGTAAAAATTCCGAAGCAGATTGCCTGCGATCATTGCCAGAGAACGAAATTTTCCATTTATACAATTGGGGTAATGACTTATGGTCTTTACGTGTTTCTGGAAGGTTTTGAGGGACAATTATTGATGAAACATTGTCAGACTTACCTATAGAACAATGCGAATTCAACCCATCCTTAGAATTCGTAGAACCTGAAGCGATTAAGACTCTTGGAATTAAATGGCAACCCAGTGAGGATTATTTTTTCTTTACCATCACGATAAACGGCGGAGAAATCGTTACCAAAAGAAAAATCCTTCCAGTAGTAGCGAACCTTTATGACCCTTTAGGATGGATAGCTCCAGTAATTATAGTTGCCAAAATGCTGATACAAACTTTATGGATGGCTGGAATACAGTGGGATGAGGAGGCACCTCCAACGATAACGCAACAATGGCAAAAGTTTATGGATGATATTAAAGGCTTGGAGCAATTAAGGATTCCCAGATGGGTCAATTGGTCAAGTACGGCCATGAGTGTCCAGCTACATGGATTTTGCGATGCATCCATAAGAGCATATGCAGCAACAGTCTATTTACGTGTGGAGAGTAAGGATAGTATCATAAATTGCAAACTGTTGTCAGCAAAAACCAGGGTTGCACCAATTAAGCCTATTACTTTACCGCGTTTGGAGCTTAATGGAGCATTATTGCTATCAAGGCTTTTCAAATCCACCATCGCTGATGTGGAACTTTCAAACATTCCAATTTTCGCTTGGACAGACTCCACTATAACATTACAGTGGATTCAGCAACGTCCATCTAAGTGGAAGACCTATGTTGCTAACCGCCTTGCCGAAATCCAGGAAAAATTGGCGCCTACATGTTGGCGACATGTTAGCGCAAATTCAAATCCGGCAGATTTAGGTTCCCGTGGATGTACTGCTGCAGAATTAATACAAAGCAAACTAGGGTGGAATGGACCTCCATGGCTTATAAAAAATCCAAAGGAATGGCCACAGATGATACGACCTGCAGCCTCAACAAAATTAGAAGCCAAAAATTCGTTAGTTATAGCATGCTTCACAAATTTAGACGATACACTTTTGTTAAGGTACTCTTCTCTGATTAAGTTAATAAGGATAACAGCGATGATGTTACGTTTTATTTATAATATCCTAAACCCTGAAAATAAAAGGATAGGTTGGATAACCAGTGCGGAATTAAATGAAGTTGAAAATAAATTAAATATGATTGTCTCCTTCGACCGGTACCTTCACCTTGCCGTGGTGGAGGAGCTTGCGCGCATCGATGATTGACTGAGCTATGTCGACGGCAGCAGGGTGCTGCCGGCAGGGTCTCCCATGTCGAACAGGTCAGTCTTGAGGCGCCAGACGAAGAAGGGTAACCAAAAAGCACCATGGAAGGCAAGCCTAAGGAATTAGAGTCTGCACGGGGTAACCAGCCTGTTGCTGCGAATCCTCCCGCTGTACAAGCGGCCGGGGCTAGGAGTGTGCAGGTCCCACTTCCATGCACTGCCGAGGTGGCGAGTCCAGGCCAAGGAGGAAGTTCTCTACTGGACTCCGATGATAGAATGTCGCAAGACGGACTATCATCGATTGGCACATTGACACAGTCAATGGAGAGCCTTCTTTTGGAGCAGGAAAGGATCGGAAAGCAGCCCGCTGTTACTACGGTTAATCCTGTTCCCACCACGGACAACATCACTCCCCCTCCAACTAACACCCAGAAAAAGGAGGGGTTGTCCAAACGACAGCTGCGACGGCTGAGGAGTAAGCAGAACAGAGCTAAGGCAGAGGAAGCGAAAGCCGACTTCGTCAAGGGTTCTATCCCTTCCTCCTCGACTCCGGTGGCAACAGCCACCAAAAGAGGTAGGTCGGAGGAGGACTCATCCACTCCGAGCACCTCGGCTGGTGTGGGTTGCGCTGGAGTAGCCAAAAAACCACCTACGCAGCCAATGAGCAAAAATAAACGGAGGAAAGTCATTGTATTGTATGGCAGTACTATCGGCCGTGCGAACGCGCACTACGATCATCTGCTCGTATCTGTCATGTGGGCGCGCCCCCTAGGAATGACACAGTTGTCAGATAACCACCGCCGAGTCCGCACGCCGAGCTATAATTTTAGTTTTAGTATTGTATCCAACTAATTATTGAATTGGCCAGAATAAACGGCATATTAATATTAATTTGAACCCGCGTTTTAACCCATTAAGTCCGGGAAGAGCAAAATTTTCATATGATGTTTGAGACTTATTTTCTGCCATAAAAAATTGAAATAAAAAATTCCAAACATACCTACTCTACTATTTTTGAGGTCGCTCTTTCGATTGGTGCAGTCAGATTTGCATAATAATGACTTTAAAAACCAATATGGCGCATTTTAAATAAAAAAAGTAACAAAATTTTATGCGTTTTGTTTTTTGTGAGTCTTTTTCGCATCAATAAAGTTAATGAATCGATGCCGAACCACAACCAGAAGTGCACGGAATATTTAAACTATTACTAGGAATAGTTTTTTTTTTGCTTTGAATCAACCTAACCTCTTCACGACATCAATATGTAAAAAAATGAACGTTATTTGATAAATGATGAATATTATTAATAAAATTCACAATTCTAACGGCATAATTGTCCCAAAAATATATATATGTAAGGGGTTTTTGAGGTCGCTGATCACGAATTTGAGGTCAGATTTTCAAAATTCAAAATGGCGGATCCAACATGGCCGAGCAAATTTCATAAAATGCTTCAAAATTACGAAAAAAATATGTATAGGGGGGTTTTTGAGGTCGCTGATCACGAATTTGAGGTTAGATTTTGAAAATTCAAAATGGCGGATCAAATATGGCCGACCAAATTTCATAAAATGCTTCAAAATTACGAAAAAATATGTATAGGGGTTTTTTGAGGTCGCTGATCACGAATTTGAGGTTAAATTTTCAAAATTCAAAATGGCGGATCCAATATGGCCGACCAAATTTCATAAAATGCTTCAAAATTACGAAAACATATGTATAGGGGGTTTTTGAGGTCGCTGATCACGAATTTGAGGTCCGATTTTCAAAATTCAAAATGGCGGATCCAATATGGCCGACCAAATTTCATAAAATGCTTCCAAATTACGAAAAAATATGTATAGGGGTTTTTTGAGGTCGCTGATCACGAATTTGAGGTTAGATTTTCAAAATTCAAAATGGCGGATCCAATATGGCCGACCAAATTTCATAAAATGCTTCAAAATTACGAAAACATATGTATAGGGGGTTTTTGAGGTCGCTGATCACGAATTTGAGGTTAGATTTTGAAAATTCAAAATGGCGGATCCAATATGGCCGACCAAATTTCATAAAATGCTTCAAAATTACGAAAACATATGTATAGGGGGTTTTTGAGGTCGCTGATCACGAATTTGAGGTTAGATATTCAAATTTCAAAATGGCGGATCCAATATGGCCGACCAAATTTCATAAAATGCTTCAAAATTACGAAAAAATATGTATAGGGGTTTTTTGAGGTCGCTGATCACGAATTTGAGGTTAGATTTTGAAAATTCAAAATGGCGGATCCAACATGGCCGACCAAATTTCATAAAATGCTTCAAAATTACGAAAACATATGTATAGGGGGGTTTTTGAGGTCGCTGATCACGAATTTGAGGTTAGATTTTCAAAATTCAAAATGGCGGATCCAATATGGCCGACCAAATTTCATAAAATGCTTCAAAATTACGAAAAAATATGTATAGGGGTTTTTGAGGTCGCTGATCACGAATTTGAGGTTAGATTTTCAAAATTCAAAATGGCGGATCCAATATGGCCGACCAAATTTCATAAAATGCTTCAAAATTACGAAAACATATGTATAGGGGGTTTTTGAGGTCGCTGATCACGAATTTGAGGTTAGATTTTCAAAATTCAAAATGGCGGATCCAATATGGCCGACCAAATTTCATAAAATGCTTCAAAATTACGAAAAAATATGTATAGGGGTTTTTTGAGGTCGCTGATCACGAATTTGAGGTTAAATTTTCAAAATTCAAAATGGCGGATCCAATATGGCCGACCAAATTTCATAAAATGCTTCAAAATTACGAAATCATATGTATAGGGGGTTTTTGAGGTCGCTGATCACGAATTTGAGGTTAGATTTTGAAAATTCAAAATGGCGGATCCAAAATGGCCAACCAAATTTCATGAAATGACTGAAACTCATGCGATAATGTCTATTATACGGGGAGTTTTACGCTAGAGAATTCGTTGTTTCCGTCCGTTAGCTATTTTATGTAAACGTTTCCTAACTGGTACCATAGACAAACTAGATACATAGATGTCCAGTCGCATGCAAAATTTTGCGCCACAGAAAATCAAAATCACACTTCCGAAGTAAAGCTCTAGACGGCCGAAGTAAAGCTCTTTTGCGAGCGACGCTAGTTTGCGCTCTTCTCTCTTTGTTTGTTGATCTAAAATGCCAGACACCCTCTTCCAAGTTACGCACACCACATTAGCCGTCTCGTATATAATTCCTTGCCTGTGTAAGCCTGCGTGAGTGGCATAAACCAACAGAGAAGAGCGCAAACTCGCGTCGCTTGCAAAAGAGCTTTCCTTCGGCCGTGTAGAGCTTTACTTTGGCCGTGTAGAGCTTTACTTCGGCGCAAAATCTTACAAGCGACTATGCATCTAGTTTGTCTATGCTGGTACCTTCCTTCCTTCCAAACTGGAACCTTGTAAAACCATTATATTTTTAGTCTTTGCCAATAAAAGTAATTTATTTTCGGCTCGCTTTTTTTCCACTCGCACCTATTATTACTTGAAACATGGCACCAAAACGCAAAAGAAAGTCAACAACTAATCATGCGAATTATGAGGTTGACTCATCAGATGATACTTATGATCAAATTATACTCCTTCCAAATTCAAATGATTCTGGAAGCTCTGATGAAGAATCTGATAATGATCACGAGGGTACTGTTATAGATGAAATTCTGTCCGAGTATTCATACACAAAAGTATCTAGGTCATACGATGATAACCAAAAAAAATTAGAAAAAGATCATGTATACGTTTGGGTTGACGGTGAGAGGAAATATAACAATGAACTAATAAATGAATGTTTTCTCAATGAAAATCAAATAAAATCTCTTCGTAAATCTTCGCATGTTCAACTATTTGAACACTTTTTTTCAATAGAAATGAAAAATTATATAGTGGAAGCCACCAAAGAGAATGGGTATACTTTGAATTTTGATGATTTGAATACTTATTTAGGAATTCTCATTTTATCAAGTTTCAACAAACGTAAATCTCAAAAAGATTTTTGGTCACTCGACCCTCTTTTATGTTGTGATATAGTTCGATCTGCCATGTCACGTGATACTTTTCTTAAAATAAAATCGAAAATAAAATATTCAAAAATTAGCGACGAAAAAAAAGATGATAAAACTTGGCGAGTTCGGATATTGCTGGACAAATTTCGGAAACATATTCAAAAATTTGGTTTTTTTGAATCCGCGTTATCGGTCGACGAAATGATGGCTAAGTCTTACGCCAGAACCAGCTTGAAGCAATTCATTCGCGGAAAACCGATACGATTCGGTTTGAAATTTTGGGGACTTTGTTCAGCAAACGGATATTTATTTGATTTCGATCTGTACTGTGGAAAGGGATCACAATAACATAGGACCATCAGCTTAGTTCAAGCTTCAGAGAAAATTAATCTCTTGCATGAAACTGATCATCATTTGGCCCGGTGTTAGTAATAACACCCACCAAACCGTCACATGCAAAACGATCAAACAACGACTTTTTTAACACATGCTTGCTAATACAATTATTAAACAAATCGGCATGCATATTAACATTCAAACACATACGATTACTGGGTTGGAAGTACCCATAGTTAGTTCGAGATGTACTAATTTGGAACAAAGGTACATTTCTAAGGTTATGAGGATTCTGTCTGGGAATGAATAAGGTTCTCAAAGACGGAGAAACAACTATACCATTAACCACAAGTAGATAAACTAAACAAATGCGCCCTCGGTACAAAAGTTGTCATGCACCTATTGCATACATTTTTCAAAAATACACCCTCTTCTGATATATCGAAATATCATTTGTATCATGACAATTATTTTACTAGCGTTGATCTCATGTTACACCTGCAAAAATTAGGATTGAAATCTACAGGAACTATTCGAGATGACATAATATCAGCTAAAAACATAATTGATAAAAAAGCTCCCAGAGGCACATTTGTTGCAAAACATGATCAAAAGAGTGGAATCAATTATATTAGTGTGATGGATTCTAAACAGGTCTCTATAGCTTCATCAGCTACAGGAGTGAATCCAATGTTGTCTTTAAAAAGATATAGTGCAAAAGATCATTCAAAAAAATCTATTCCATTCCCCAACGCTTTTCATGTTTATAATCGATTCATGGGTGGAGTAGATCTCCACGACAGCCACTGCAACAACGTACAGACATTTATACGGAGTAAACAGTGGACTCATGTAGTTTTTATACGTCTAATTCAAGCCGCCATAACAAATGCACTTGTGATTCATAATTTGTCGAATGTTGAATCTGAAAAGATTGGTACAAAACAAATTGCTATGAGTGTTGCTAGGCATTATTTGGATATTGGACAGAAGAGGTATACAAAAAAACATGAGCTTTGTCACAAAACTAGTCAAAAAAAAATATTCCACGAAGGAATGCGTTTTTCGCACACGTATATACTTCTGCACGTGTGATTTGTATTTTTGTAAAAAATGTAGAGACACATTTCATAAAGTTCTTCCACAAAAAATGAAAAAATAAAACAAAACAACTTCTTGTAATGTATATATGAATGAAAAAAATAAAAATAAAAAACAACACAAGAAAGACAACAAAAAAAGACTCTTTCCGTCCACCTCCACGTGGTTTGAGTCGGGAAACGTTTATGAAACGGCTAACGGACGGAAACAACAAATTCTCTAGCGTAAACTCCCCGTATAATAGACATTATCGCATGAGTTTCAGTCATTTCATGAAATTTGGTTGGCCATATTGGATCCGCCATTTTGAATTTTGAAAATCTGACCTCAAATTCGTGATCAGCGACCTCAAAAACCCCCTATACATATTTTTTCGTAATTTTGAAGCATTTTATGAAATTTGGTCGGCCATATTGGATCCGCCATTTTGAATTTTGAAAATTTAACCTCAAATTCGTGATCAGCGACCTCAAAAAACCCCTATACATATTTTTTCGTAATTTTGAAGCATTTTATGAAATTTGGTCGGCCATATTTGATCCGCCATTTTGAATTTTCAAAATCAAACCTCAAATTCGTGATCAGCGACCTCAAAAACCCCCTATACATATTTTTTTCGTAATTTTGAAGCATTTTATGAAATTTGGTCGGCCATGTTGGATCCGCCATTTTGAATTTTGAAAATCTGACCTCAAATTCGTGATCAGCGACCTCAAAAACCCCCTATACATATGTTTTCGTAATTTTGAAGCATTTTATGAAATTTGGTCGGCCATATTGGATCCGCCATTTTGAATTTTGAAAATTTAACCTCAAATTCGTGATCAGCGACCTCAAAAAACCCCTATACATATTTTTTCGTAATTTTGAAGCATTTTATGAAATTTGGTCGGCCATATTTGATCCGCCATTTTGAATTTTCAAAATCTAACCTCAAATTCGTGATCAGCGACCTCAAAAACCCCCCTATACATATTTTTTTCGTAATTTTGAAGCATTTTATGAAATTTGCTCGGCCATGTTGGATCCGCCATTTTGAATTTTGAAAATCTGACCTCAAATTCGTGATCAGCGACCTCAAAAACCCCTTACATATATATATTTTTGGGACAATTATACCGTTAGAATTGTGAATTTTATTAATAATATTCATCATTTATCAAATAACGTTCATTTTTTTACATATTGATGTCGTGAAGAGGTTAGGTTGATTCAAAGCAAAAAAAAAATATTCCTAGTAATAGTTTAGATATTCCGTGCACTTCTGGTTGTGGTTTGGCATCGATTCAGTAACTTTATTGATGCGAAAAAGACACAAAAAACAAAACGCAAAAAATTTTGTTACTTTTTTTATTTAAAATGTGCCATATTGGTTTTTAAAGTCATTATTATGCAAATCTGACTGCACCAATCGAAAGAGCGACCTCAAAAATAGTAGAGTAGGTATGTTTGGAATTTTTTATTTCAATTTTTTATGGAAGAAAATAAGTCTCAAACATCATATGAAAATTTTGCTCTTCCCGGACTTAATGGGTTAAACAATAAACTGGCGACGAGGACGGGATGCCGGTCATTTGCCCAGTAGGTTCGCTGAAATCACAAGTCAGCACGTGCCGCGCCGCATCAGCTCTCGTGCAGGTTATCTGACAGCATCTCCCCCATCCACCTAGGATTTAACTGGATTAATTGCCAATCCAGACAAGCTGGAAGCTAAGCAGCCGGGGACAGTTAAATTGGAGCCCGACATCAACCCACATCGACTTGTCGAATGCAAAGAACTGGACATCGTACCTCCAGCGTTTTGAATATTTTCTCGCAGCTAACAGTATCACCGAGGAAGCAAGAAAGGTAGCAGTATTTCTTACCATATTTGGGGCACCCCTCTTTGATCTATTGAGGTCATTGGTGTCCCCAAAAGCCGTAAGTGAGCTCAAATTTTCTGAAATCACGAAGACTCTTACTGACCATTTTTCGCCCCGCCAATCGGAAATCGCTGCTTTTTATACCTTTTTTAAGCGCGACCAGCTACCAGACGAGAAATTTGCCGACTACTTAGCGGAAATTCGAAGGTTGTCCATCGATTGTAAGTTCGGGTAGTCTTTAAATCGGATGTTACGTGATCGCCTCGTATGCGGACTGCGTGACGAGGCACTGCAGCGCCTTCTACTCGCAGAAAAGGATCTTACGCTGCAAAAGGTAATCGACAAGGGGACAATAGCAGAGTCAGCGATCGTGAGTAAAAAGAATTTCTTGTCTCCTACCCATCAAAAAGCAAAACTACCTTGCAATGGTTGCGGCGGTCAACACAGTAGGTCGTCATGCCCACACTTAAATACGGTGTGCTCCAACTGTGGAACTAAGGGGCACCTTGCCCGGGTTTGTCGCTCGAAGACATCGACGACGTCAACGCCCCATCGAAACAAATCAGTTGCAAGGGGGTCAAAAGCAAAGAGTCATCACGACGTCGGTAAAAACGCATCCAAAACGATCCATCAGGTCTCATAGCCCACTGGAATCAAGCGCAACACGGAGGTTAACATAAATGGTAGGTCTTTCGTGCTTGAAGTGGATTCAGGCTCAAATTACACCATAATATCTGAGGGCCTTTTCAAACAATATTTATCGGAACCGTCCATACCCAAGTTGTGCGAGAGCGACCTCCAGTTAGTGGATTTCCAAAAAAACCGAATTCCGGTCTGTGGAGTGGCTGACGTTGCGGTGGAGTATAATGGTCGACCTGAACAAGTTTTGCCCCTAGTCGTAGTAAAAGGAAATAGACCAAGCATTTTGGGGTGTAACTGGTTTACACCACTGGGAATAAGTCTTCAGGGTGTACATTCCGTGCGAAAATGTAGTAGCCTCGACACGGTAGTAGAAAAATATTAGGAGTTGTTCAGCAAGGAACTCGGCTGCTACAAGGGTCCACCTATTCGTCTGCAGGTGAATGAATCGATCGCCCCCATCCGACTCCTACCCAGGAAGATTCCACTGGCTATCAAGCCAAAAGTTGAAGAAGAACTTAGCAAACTCATTGCGCAGGGTATTCTCGAACCAATTGAATACTCCGACTGGGCAACCCCCATCGTTCCAGTAGTAAAAAGCGATGGCAGCATCAGAATTTGCGGGGACTATAAGTCTACGGTTAATAAAGCAATTAAACCCCATTGCTTCCAAATTCCCTCAGTAAACGATCTCCTCACGGGCCTTGCAGGAGGACAACTGTTTGCGAAACTCGACCCAGCCCAAGCGTATCAGCAGCTAACAGTTGACGATTTTTCGTCTATGTTGCAAACGATCACCACGCATAAGGGTTCCTTCCGTGTTAGGCGACTGCAATTTGGCATATCATCTGCCCCGGGCATCTTCCAGTCGCTTATCGTGAACCTGCTTGGCGACATGCAGGGAGTATTACCATACTTCGACGACATAATGTTTACGGGAAGTACCGAGGATGAGTTCGCTGCTCGACTCGACAAGGTACTCAGACGCCTGCAACAGGCAGGTCTGCGACTCAAAAAGGAGAAGTGCCTTTTCGGCCTCTTCTCTGTGGAGTTTTTGGGGTATAAAATTGACCCTCTGGGCATCCGGCCCACAGACGATAAAATCGCAGCCATCAAGAACGCTCCAGTGCCAGAGGACAAGCGCCAGCTACAAGCTTTTTTGGGTTTATTAAATTTCTATCATACATTCCTTCCAGAAAAGGCAGCAATCGCCGAGCCGCTGCACCGCTTATTGGACAAGGACCGTAAATGGAGTTGGGCCGCACAACACCAACGCGCTTTTGACAAGCTCAAGTCACTCTTGTCATCGGACAGTCTGCTCGTCCACTACAGCGAGAAGCTTGCCCTAATGTTGGTATGCGATGCATCACCGTATGGTATCGGCGTCGTATTGGCTCATCGAATGGACGATGGAACCGAGAAACTTGTCGCGTTCTACTCCCGCACCCTCTCTAAGGCAGAGCGCAACTACTCGCAGATTGACCGGGAAGCCGTTGCTATAATTGCTGGAGTAAAGAAGTTCCACAATTTCCTGTATGGTCGACACTTCACTATAGTAACCGACCATCGGCCACTAATCAGTTTGTTTAGCCATCTTAAACAAACACCAGCAATCATATCGAATCAAATGTTGCGAAGGCGACTTATCTTAAACGCATACGACTATGAAATAGTCCACCGATCGGGTACTAAAATGGGTAATGCCGATGCATTCAGCAGACTTCCGCTCCCATCGGCACAAGACTGCGATTATGATCGAAGCTACTCCGATGTGCTAATGATAGAAACATTAGACGAACCAGTGCTTAGCCCTGCAGACATCGCAAAGATGACATCGAAAGACCCCACCTACGCTCAAGTCCTCAGCTGGGCGTTAAGGGGGTGGCCAGGAAATCGTCCGCCAGACAAGTTCAAGGCATTCCTTGCTCGGAAGGATGAAATATCAGCTCTAAAGGGATGTCTCCTCCGAGGAGATAGAATCATCGTCCCACCTGCGGGACAAAAGAGAATTCTGAACGCGTTGCATTCAGGGCATCCGGGCATCGTGCAAATGAAGGCACTCGCTCGCAGCTATGTTTGGTGGCCGAACATAGACCGCGACATCGAGGTCTCGGTATAGTCATGCAATGCATGTCAGCAATCTCGTGGAGAAGCACCTCGTACTCAAGTTCACCCTTGGGAAACAACAAAAAGGCCATGGTCTCGCCTGCACATAGATTTCGCGGGTCCTTTTCAGGGCTCTATATTCTTCATCCTAGTGGACTCGTAATCCAAATGGCTGGAAGTACAACCGGTGCATTCGACCTCCGCAAGATCCGCAATCCAGATTCTCCGACAACATTTCGCAACACATGGATTGCCCGAAGTAATTGTGTCGGTCAACGGGGCTACGTTCTCATCGGCAGAGTTCAGGGAATTCTGCGGGAATGGACAGGCGGAGATTATGGTTAAGAAGGCGAAGGATTTCTTAAAGAAGGTTCCGCAAGGGGACCTACATGTGCGGTTAACGAGATTCCTTCTCACTCAACACGCGACCCCTTGCACTAGCACCAAACGTTCTCCAGCTGAACTACTATTCAACAGAAGGATTCGGACGTTCTTTGACCAACTGCATCCGGAGACCGTCGGTGTAAATAATAAGCAATACCCGTTGGAAACAGGATCGATTACCAAGCCCGTGCGACATTACGACGTCGGAAGCGAGGTGTGGGTTCGCAATTACGCAAGCGGTGGTCTGAAGTGGATACCGGGAGTAATTGCAGCTAAAACAGGTCCTGTATCATATAAGGCTAAACTGGAATCCGGAACTATATTGAGACGCCATGTGGACCAAATTCGACCAAGATTAGCCGCGACCGAATTATATGGATCAAGTGATGATGGCGACAACATGGAAGCACCGAACAGCAAAACGGATACTCATAATTCAGCACCGACAGTACTGGGACTGCTCGAGATGATTCCACACAGTCAGCTTCCCCGGCTACCTGTTCCGAGGGAAACTTGCCTCGCAGATCACCTCGGCTGCTGGAGAAGTTTGAGCGCCAGGATGCCTTATCCGGGCGTTAAGGGGTGTATTGTATCGCACTACTATCGGCCGTGCGAACGCGCCCTACGATCATCTGCTCGTATCTGTCATGTGGGCGCGCCCCCTAGGAATGACACAGTTGTCAGATAACCACCGCCGAGTCCGCACGCCGAGCTCTAATTTTAGTTTTAGTATTGTATCCAACTAATTATTGAATTGTAATTGGCCAGAATAAACGGCATATTAATATTAATTTGAACCCGCGTTTTAAACAATAAAGTCATTAAGACCGGTCTCTCAGTACAAGGCTCACCGGACGAGGTAAAGGGGAAACGCGATCCTCGTACCGGGTCGTTAGAGGGTGCGGCTCCGTCGGCGTCGGGCTCAAAGACAACGGCTGGGGGGGGGGGGGGGGGGGGGGTGGAAAAAGCTTCGCTGAGGCGGCTTCCCAAGCTCTAGTCGTTGTAATTGAGGCCGACAACCCACAAAAGGAAATATCCCAACGACATGTAACTTTTGTGGAGGACCACATCTGGAAGCTCTTGGGAGAGACCAAAGAGTCACCCAGGTTTGAGGTTTGAAGTTCAATGCACGAATGAACATTCCCTCAAATGGCTGCTTTCCAATGTGGCAAAATTTCCAGCTTGCGACGGCATCAAATTTTCGGCTACAAAAGGTAGCGACATGCCTAAGCTGGTTCGGGCAGTAGTTTGGATCCCAGGCCCTCGCAAGGCACCTGGTGAAATCTTTGCCCGTCTCCGTAACCAGAACCCGGGACTGGGGACTAAATACTGGCGCATTCGTGCGTTCAGCAGCAAGAGGAAGAACCCTGGTGATCCGGAAGGTTCCACTCTTGCTCTGGGCGTAGACACGGAGTCGCTGAAAGTCCTGGAGTCTGTTTACGGGCTTCGTCCTCATTTAGGTTTTGGGAGAGTGAAATTTCACGTTGCCAAAAAATAAATGCGGACAACGAGTGAGATACGGAGCAGTTGATTATCATGTCCACTGACTTGAATATCACTCCAATCAACCTGCAGCACAGTAAATCGGCTACTGCTATTCTCAGTGGAAGGTTAAGTAAACTGCGGACATTCCCCCAAATAACACTAATACAGGAACCATGGATATGTAGAAAGCGTATCTGCAGTCTCGGTATGGTCAATTGGGGGCAACTCTTTCACTTCGAAAGAACGGAACGATCGCGGGCATGCGTGTTCGTATCGAACACAATTGAGGCCACGATGTTGAGGCAATTTTGCAGCCAAGACGTCGTCGCGGTGAAAGTATCCTACAAGATCTCGGGGACTAGACATGAGGCCGTTATTGTCTCAGCCTATTTACCCTACGACTCCATTAGTCCACCTCCCTCACGAGAACTTATGGAAATTGTAAGATACACAGAATCTAATAATTTAGGTCTGCTGATTGGTTGTGATGCCAATGCCCAGCATACCATATGGGGTAGTAGCAAATGCAATCCCAGAGGAGAAAAATTATTAGACTTCATTCTGTCGCACGATCTCGTGGTTAACAATGTGGGCAACGATCCAACTTTTGTCACGAGTAGGCGACAGGAGGTAATTGACTTGACACTTACTAACAGGAAGATGTCTAACTTCATTACTAACTGGCGAGTTCTAGACGAAGAATCTCTCTCGGACCACAGATACCTAAATTACAGGATAGCTATTGATGACATATACATCCCGGCTGGACGTAATCCAAGGAAGACTGACTGGGACAGGTACAAACAAATTCTTTCGGAGAAAGAAATCCATGTACCGAAGCTCCGAACAACTAAAGACATTGAGGATGAGACTCAGAAATTGAGTCTGTTCGAGATTCTAATTTGTCTTTCTCGACGCCGCCACTGTATCCTCAACGATCTGCAGGATCCCTCTACCGCCGTAGAGATGACCAGAGATCTTCGCCCACCCACCAAAGTGATCGGCAAGTACCGCTCGCATTACACTCTAACAAGTAGAGTCAATGGAGAGATAGTGCAGCATCACCTACGGATCTTCGCCTCCTTATCACCGATAAGCGGACCGAACGCCAGATGCCCAGTCGAGCAGAGGACGAGCCCAACAGCAGTAGCCAGCCAAAAGCAGTAACCAGCCCAACAGCAGATAGCCAGACCAACCGTAACATCTATAGCAGCAACATTATACATTTGGCAATAAAACTAATTGGAACAGTTGAAAATTAAAGTGTAGTAAAGTAGTGCTTCAGTTTCCCATTTTTTCCTACTCCCAAAAGAACATTTGGTCCTTTCGAAGCCGGATAGTAAAGAAAAAATGGTAAGTGAAAAATTTGCACATTAATTCATTTCCATATAAAATTGCAAAAAAACAAAGGTGAAAATAATATAATAGAATAAAGTGTAGAGCTTTTTCATTATTCTATCTCGCTGATGCCCATCTGATCATTTATAACGTGCCTCATTAGTGCGGTTTTAGTTTTAGTCGGAGTCTAACGGTGGTACACCAATTCGTTCAACACGTGTCCACATCGAAGTGCAAAAATATGATAAATTATTATTTATTATTATCAAAAATTAAAGCGTTTTAAGTGCGTGCTCAAAAAAAAAAAAAAAATTTGCGTCACCAACGTAACATAATAAAATTATTATATTCTTTTAAGATTTTGATCGTTCGTTATATTTGCCGTACCGGGTATCTATCCGGTTTGGTTGCTGTTGCATTGCGGTATTTTCTCCTCGTTTACTTTGGATTAAAATTTAATTTGCGTACATTGGTTAAATAAAAAGGAGTTACTTTATTCTTAAATTTAATTTAACCCATTTCGAACGAAAATTTATTAAGCATTAACATAAATCCTTGTCGTTCGTAGTCGCGAATCTATTTCCGAGTTTTATCCCGCTTATGTACATATTTTGCCTTTTTTTCTAAATGGCTGAAGTAGAGGATTTGGTCAAAGAGCAAGAGGCTCTTCGTGAACAGTTGGAAAAATTTATAATTAATTTCAAAAAATCTCCAAAAGATCGTTTGTCTAACGCTGGACATATAAAAGGGCGCATTGAAGCAGTTAAAGAGATTTGCGAAGAGTTTTGTTCTAACGATAGGTCAATCCGCATAAATGCTACCGCTGAAGAAAGGCAGTGTGAATATTTCACGGAAGATATTTTCGACCAAGTAGAAACAAAATATTTCGACTGCATAGGTAACCTCAATGATTTATTGGGAAAATTAAATCAAGCCTTGCCATCTCCGCATCAACAAGGTGATGCCGGAATATCCTTACCCCCCCCTACAGAAGGTCATGAGGCAGTATTATCCTCAACATTGCAACATACCGCCACACCAATAAGCCTTCGACATACTCGAAATAACGCCGACAATGACGCAGCTTACAATGAAATAAAGCTTCCTCGAATATCAATACCAAAATTTTCTGGTGATTATGGTGGCTGGCCCTCCTTTTATGACTTGTTCCGCTCAATGATCCATCAGAATGATAAAATTCCACCTGTACAAAAAATGCACTATTTAAAGGGTTGTCTGGTGGAGGAGGCAGAGCAACTCATTCGTAACTTAAATATTACTCACGACAATTATAGCATTGCGTGGGATATGTTGTGTAAGCGTTATCAAAATCCTCGTGCGTTAGTTCATTACAACTTAAAACGTTTATTCTCCCAACCATATATACACTCGGAAAATAGTTCTCAGATTAGAAAACTCCTTGACTGCACTGGTGAATGTCTTGCTGCGTTGCAGAATTTGGATATAAAAGTTGATGAGTGGGATCCTTTAGTCAACTATCTTGTAGTTGAACGCTTACCCTTAGAAACCCGACAATTGTGGGAACATACCCTTGGTTCCGCAACGTCTATTCCCAAGCTCAAAACACTCTGTGAATTTCTCGAAGGCAGGTTTAGAACTTTGGAATCCCTACCCAACAACAAATCTCAGAAGGCCCCCTTTCGCTCTCAAGAACAGAAAGCCCGCTCATACCACATCACGAATTTTAAATGCCCTATGTGTATTCTCTCTCATCCTCTCAAAAGTTGTACAAGGTTTGGTAAGCTCAGCCCACAGGAAAGACTGAAGATAGTTTCATCGAAGTCTTTATGCTATAATTGTCTCGCCCACAGTCACTTAGCTGCTCAGTGTCCAAGTACACAAAATTGTAGAATTTGCAACAAGCGTCATAATTCTCTCCTCCACATTTCCGATAGTTCCAAGAACATTGGGAAAACAGAACCATCTCCCGAACGGAACGTCTCCCAACCCAGCACTTCGTCTTCAGCTTTAAATACTTATTTTTCCCAGCGGAAAAAGGATGTTCTACTCGCAACAATGCTAGTAAGAGCTTTCTCAAAAATCGGAGAACCCCATATCCTTCGTGCCTTAGTAGACCTCGGTTCACAAGCAACATTTGTGACGCAATCGGTGGTCCAACGGCTAGGCTTAAAGTGCTTTGCCAAAGCAAATCAAATTACTGGACTCGGCAACTCGCTTACTGCTCAATCTAAAAGCTCAGTTAATTTCAGAATTTATCCCCACACTTCAAGTAGTCTTAGTGTCGAGTTAAACGCTGTAGTATTGGATACACTAACCGATTTTCTGCCCCCTCGGCAAATTAATGCCTCACTGTGCTCTCACCTTAATAGTCTAACTCTTGCGGACCCTTCGTATACTAAGCCAGGAAAAATCGACATTATACTTGATGCTGCAGTTCATGGACAAATAATTGCGAATGGTTTAATTAGAGGTAAACCAGGTACCCCCGTCGCACAAAACACCACATTTGGGTGGATTGTGTTTGGAGAAATTCCTTCAGAAAATAAGTACCCGTCGTCTAATAAGGACTCCTATCTTTCCGCTAATTTTTGTAGTCAAATTAAGGAATGCGATCTCTTAAAACGCTTCTGGGAGCTTGAAGAAATTTCCCCTACTCCGTCTCAAACTACAGAAGACCTTTTCTGTGAAGAGCATTTTACTAACACACACTCGCGAACCCCAGAAGGCAGATATATAGTAAAGCTCCCCTTTGATCCCTCGATAAAAAATGACCCACAGTTTGAAGGCTCTCGTGATATAGCCCTAAAGCGATATAAATTGTTAGAGAAACGGCTGGACAAAATCCCCTCTGTGAAACTGGATTATTTCGAATGTCTCAATGAATATTTAGATTTAGAACAAATGGAAAAAATTCCTACAACCGAACTCAAAGCGTCAAATCCCAAAACTTATTATTTGCCTCACCATGCCGTTTTCAAGGCAGAGAGTGCAACCACGAAAACCCGCATAGTTTTTGATGCTAGCTGCAAGGCACCATGCGGCTATAGCTTAAACGATTTGCTACTCTCAGGTCCTCCGCTTCAACGCGACATCACTTTGCTTCTTTTTGAATGGCGACAAAAGAAATATGTCTTTACAGCTGATATAGCACGAATGTATCGCCAAATACTCATTGACCCCTGCGATCGTGATTATCAGAGAATAATCTGGTGTCACTCTCCCTTACCTGACGAAGATTTTCGGCTGCGAACTGTTACATTTGGAGTTCGATGTGCGCCTTTCTTAGCCATTCGGACCATGCATCAGCTTGCAAAAGACGAAAGTAAGCTTTTCCCCACAGGAGCTCATATTTTAGAAAATGATATGTACGTGGATGACGTTTTATCTGGTGCCCATACAATACAAGAAACTATAGAGGCAAGAAATCAAATATACGAGATTCTAAAACAAGGAAAATTTGACTTGCGCAAATGGGCTGCAAACGATGTAAGGGTCTTAAAGGACATTCCTGAATCTGACCAATTATCTGTACCGTCGGTACTTTTCTCGAAAGATAATTATGTGAAAACTCTTGGGGTAGTATGGAAACCCTCGCAAGATATCTTCTCATATGATTCCCACTTAAAGCTCTCTGAGCCTCCATTCACCAAAAGAAATATTTTATCCACGATTGCTCAAATTTACGACCCCCTTGGGTGGTTAGCGCCTATAACCGTAATATCCAAAATTATTCTACAGTCTTTATGGAAAAGAGGTCTTGAATGGGATGAAGAAATTCCTGACGACATAAAAGAAAAGTGGTCACGGCACCTTCATGTTTTAAGTCAATTAAAAACAATCTCTATTCCCCGATTTCTAGAAACAGGCCCAGAAACTATTATACAATTGCATGGGTTTTGCGACGCCTCCGAGCTTGCTTACGGAGCAGCAATTTAGCGATCACAAAATAGCAAAGACCAAATTACCTCCCACTTGATCAGTGCTAAAACCAAGGTCGCACCCACTCAGCCAGTGACCTTACCGAGATTAGAACTTTGTGGGGCAGTCTTATTATCAAGATTGTTGAAAAAATTTCGCGGCTCTGTTCAGTCATCTAATGTTAGAATTTTCGCTTGGACAGATTCCACTATTGTTTTATCGTATCGCAAAAACGATTTTTTCCTGAAGAAATTTCTTGTTTACTTAATAAAAGAGCTATTCCTCCGTCCAGTAAAATATTAGAATTGACCCCCTTTCTTGATAGTAATAACATAATGCGGGTGGGAGGTAGGTTACACAATGCGCCGATTCCTTATAATCAAAAACACCCTATAATTTTGCCCCCGAAAAGTCATTTGGCCAAACTCTTTATAAGAGACGCTCATTTTTCATGCCTACATGGAGGTCCTACCCTGACCATGTCGATTTTAAGAAAATCTATTTGGATACCGAATGGCCGTAGTGTAGTCAAAGGATGCCTGCGTAAGTGTGTGATCTGCTTTAAACAGTTGAGCAAGGTTCAAAATCAATTAATGGGATCTTTACCCTCTCCCCGTGTAACTCCATCTCGACCCTTTAGCAACACAGGCGTGGATTATGCAGGACCATTCAATCTCCGAATTTCTCGTACTCGCGGTAGCCGTACATATAAAGGATATCTTTCGATATTCATATGCCTCTGTACTAAAGCCATCCATATTGAGGTCGTTAGTGACCTCACGACAGAAGCCTTCTTAGCAGCCTTCACTCGTTTTATTTCACGGCGCGGTTTATGCCAGAATGTGTATTCTGATTGCGGGACAAATTTTGTAGGAGCTCGTAATAAACTTCTAACGCGAACTAAAAATGCTAATAACCGTCAGGAACTAGAAATTGATCAAGTGCACGAAGACAACCTTAAAAGGGCATATGATTTGGCAACCCAGAAGGCTGCACATGCAGTGAATGTGAAGGGCATTCAGTGGCATTTTAATCCACCTTCTTCTCCCCACTTTGGCGGGTTGTGGGAGGCAGGAGTAAAATCCACCAAGTATCATCTTAAACGAGTTGTTGGAAATACCCCCCTAACATATGAAGAAATGTCTACGCTGGTAACCCAAATAGAAGCGTGCTTAAACTCTCGCCCACTTTGCCCCCTCACAGACGATGTGAATGATCTTCGAGTCCTAACGCCAGGACATTTTTTGATTGGGGACGCCCTTTTAGCACCGCCTGAAGATGATTTCCTAAATTCTAAAATCTGTTCTCTTAGTAGATGGAATTTTATCCAAAGGTTAAAACAAGAATTTTGGAAAATTTGGCATGAGGAGTACTTAACGCGAATGCAGCAACGGCCTAAATGGGCGAAAAGATCTGAAAATCTTAAAATAGGAGATATCGTGTTATTAAAAGATGAAAGAGTACCCAGTGGTAACTGGGCATTGGGCAGAATCACTAAAACGTATCCCGGTAATGATAATCTAGTGCGAGTCGTTGACGTCAAAACCGCAACCGGCGAATTTAAACGCCCAATCGCGAAATTGTGTTTGCTACCGGTAGATTCCTATATGGACTAATATCTTAATTATTTATTGTTACATATCAGACTGGCACTGGACTAAAGCTAGATAATGCTAAAACCTTTCCACTTTAAAAAACAAAAAAAAAAACCGTTGAATTTGAATTTCTGAACTTGCATTTTGTATTATGAATTCTAAATTAAATATAGATATGTGCAAATTTTTCTTTATCATAATGAACATATTCCGGTCCTCCATATATTATTCAAACTTATTCCACTACCATATTTTCTCCTTCTCGAGCACTGCTGACGTCATTAGCACATTCACTGTTCCGGTCCAACAAAGCAGAAGTCCAAGACGTAACACTCAGACGTTCCAATCAGAAGAGCCAGGATGCCTCAACATTAACATTTTCTCCATCTCTATCTCAACAACCGAGCCTAAGGAATCTCATTGCCATTAGCATGCCAAGGCGGGGAGGATGTTCGAGATTCTAATTTGTCTTTCTCGACGCCGCCACTGTATCCTCAACGATCTGCAGGATCCCTCTACCGCCGTAGAGATGACCAGAGATCTTCGCCCACCCACCACAGTGATCGGCAAGTACCGCTCGCATTACACTCTAACAAGTAGAGTCAATGGAGAGATAGTGCAGAATCACCTACGGATCTTCGCCTCCTTATCACCGATAAGCGGACCGAACGCCAGTTGCCCAGTCGAGCAGAGGACGAGCCCAACAGCAGTAGCCAGCCAAAAGCAGTAACCAGCCCAACAGCAGATAGCCAGACCAACCGTAACATCTATAGCAGCAACATTATACATTTGGCAATAAAACTAATTGGAACAGTTGAAAATTAAAGTGTAGTAAAGTAGTGCTTCAGTTTCCCATTTTTTCCTACTCCCAAAAGAACAGAGTCGGATGCGGTAAAAGTGTCCCTTGATGGAACAGCAATCTCTCGAGGCTCAGGAAAAATACCAGGAAGCTTCTGAATAGGGCACTAAAAACCCAAAAAGAAGATGACTGGACGGCCTATAGAACCCTACAGCGCGAATATAAGTACGAGATAAGAACTTCCAAGGTCTCATCTTATAGAAGATACTGTGAGGAATTGGTAGGAATGAGAGAATCAGCTAGGTTATATAAAGTCTTTCAGAAGGACAACACAGCCAAACTGAATTCTCTCCGCAAATCTGACGGTGGATATACGGGTTCCAAACAGGAAGCCTTTGAGATCCTGGTTCAAACCCACTTTCCAGGCAGTCACAAGATTCAAATGAATCAAAGTTTAGAAAGGTATCCAGAAAGGGTCACCATTACTAGACAGGACAGATATATAGCATCGAAAGTTGTGACGGAGGAGAAGATCGAATATGCTTTGTCCTCCTTCGAAAACTATAAGACCCCAGGTCTGGATGGTATATACCCGGCTATGCTAAAAGCAGGAGGCCATTCCCTAGGTTCAGCACTAAAGAAGATATTTAGGGCCTGTTTAACCTGGGGATATATTCCAACTGCATGGCGTAAGGTCGGAGTAGTTTTCATTCCCAAACCAGGCAAGGAAGACTATGCTCTGGCGAAAAGTTTCAGACCAATCAGCTTGACATCGTTCCTGTTGAAATGCCTGGAACGTCTGGTAGAAAAACAACATTAGAGGAGAGACGTTGAGACGGCATCCCCTCAATGAACACCAGCATGCCTATAGGAGCGGTAGATCCTGCGAGTCCGCATTGCACGATCTAGTATCTAAGATAGAAAGTGCTTCGGACGAGGGGCTCTATGCTCTCGGGGGTTTTGTTGACATTGAGGGAGCCTTCGATAACGCCACGTTTCCATCGATGTGTAACGCTGCCACTGCATATGGGGTAGGTACCGTGCTCGTAAGATGGATCTACTCTATGCTATCTCAGAGACTACTTTTCGCAGAATGCGACACCGACACGGTAATGAAAGTAGAGAAAGGCTGTCCGCAAGGAGGGTTTCTCTCCCCATTACTGTGGTGTTTCCTAGTAGACTCACTTTTGGACGAACTGCAAAGTCTAAATATACACATACAGGCGTACGCTGATGATGTGTGTGCACTAGTTTGTGGCAACTCACTTAGGGTCTTCTGTAGTAAGATGCAGAAAACCCTGGATAAAATCCAGAACTGGTGTGAGAGACATGGGTTATCAGTAAATCCTCTGAAAACAACACTTGTGTTGTTCACTAGGAAAAGAAAACTCGATAACCTTAAGCTCCCAACTTTGAAAGGTGTAACCATTCAACTCTCCAAAGAAGTGAAATATCTAGGGGCTATTCTAGATAGCAAACTGACTTGGAAGGCTCATGTCGAACACAAAGCATCTCGAGCTTTGAATGCCTTCTGGAAATGCAGGAGAGCTTTTGGGAAGACATGGGGTCTAAAACCCGCTATTGTGCACTGGATGTACACAGCCATAATTAGGCCCATAATCACGTATGCGACAGTGGTCTGGTGGGGTAGAACGGAGATAAAAACTACCTGTTCTACCCTTAACAGAGTACAGAGGGAAGTTTGCATAAGGATAACAGGAGCCTTCAGCTCGACCTCTGGTGCGCCTCTCAACGCAATGCTTAATTTGCAGCCCTTGGACCTCGCAATCCAGGAAGAGGCAATGAAAGCTATATGTCGACTAAAAAAGTGTAGACTATGGCATGATGGACATGCTATCGGACATGGCGTCTTATCTCGAAGGCTTGAAGAGCACTGCGCTCCTTTTAGCATGCCGATGGATGACATGACGCAAATTAGCATGTTCCGAAGAGGATTCCAGATAAATTTTCCGGTAAGGGAAGAATGGGATGATCCCAACAAATTACTGGATGGATTAACTGATATCTTCTACACAGACGGATCGAAGACCTTAACTGGTACGGGCGTTGGATGGTATTTGAACGAAGGAGTCAAATACAGTATATCACTCGGAACAACCGCAACGGTTTTTCAAGTCGAAGTATTCGCCATTCGAAAGAGGGCGCAAGCTCTCCTCCTCTGGGACCGGAGCCCATCATTGGTGTCAGCTTTACAGAGTTGAAAAACTGGATAACTAGATCCATGGACTCAATACATGGCCAGAGATGGTCCAATATATCAACCTGTAAATTCACCAAATGGTTCATCAGCCGTCCAGACATAATAACGCAAAACTTTTACTTAGCTTAGGTAGGAAAGATGACGCTCACGGGACATAACACATGCGGCAAGCATCTGAACACCTTAGGGATCATCAGCGACTCAACGTGTCCTTCGTGTGGGGAGGACGAGGACAGTACGGAGCACTTCCTCTGTAACTGCCCGGCGTTCTCCCGTGCGCGCAGGACGACGTTTGGCGCTGATGTAATGAGAATGGAAGACTTCAATTCTCAATCTCTATCTGATCTCTATCTTATGTTCTTAGTTTCGTCAAGATGACTAAAAAATTCGGATAGGGTAGGGGACGAGTGCAATGGACCGTGGTCTTAGCGCTCGAGGCTAACGCCTCCCCCTTTCTCCTTAAGATTAATTAATTAATAATTATGATTGTACAAAAATCGGAATTTGGAGAAGACTATGTGAGATTAAAAAATAATAAACAACTTCTTCCGAAAAGTAATTTATTAACATTGAATTCAGATTCAGATTCAGATGGGCTAATGAAAGTAGGCGGTAGATTACAAAATGCAAAATTATCTTATGCAATAAAACATCCAATAATTCTACCCTACAATCATCATTTGACTACGTTCGTAATAGACAAGGTTCATTTAAATAACCTGCATGGAGGACCTACGTTATTTTTAAATACCAGTCGTAATAAGTACTGGATTGTAAATGGCAAAAGAGCTATCGTTAAAAGATTACACCAATGCGTCACTTGTGCACGATATAAAAAAGTTACAAATAATCAACTTATGGGAAATCTTCCAGCTCCAAGAATTAATGTAACGAAGGCATTTACTCATGTTGGCATTGATTATGCAGGTCCTGTGTTTATGAAAACTTCACCGCATAAATGTACTCGGAAATACAAAGGATATATTTGTTTATTCATATGTATGGCGACTAAGGCTATACATTTGGAACTAGTTTCGGATCTAACATCTCAAGCATTCGTAGCAGCAGTCAGAAGATTTGTAGCTCGTAGAGGATTATGTACCGATATTTATTCCGACTGCGGTACTAACTTCGTCGGGGGGAAAAAACAATTAGATCAGGATTTGGAAACAGCAATACATAAGAGAAGTGGACAAGCAGGCTGGTCAAATATTAGCTTCACACGGGATAAAATGGCATTTCAACCCTTCTGCTTCACCACACTTTGGCGGGCTTTGGGAAGAGGGGGTAAAGTGAGTTAAGTTTAATTTATCTAAAACCCTCGCTGGAACGCCGTGTACTTATGAAGAATTAACAACGCTACTCTCGCAAGTTGAAGCATGCCTAAACTCTCGACCCTTGTGTACCATTAATAATGATATTGATGATCTTCAAGTGTTAACACCGGGACATTTCTTGATAGGTCAATCTCTTTTAGCTATTACTGAGCCAGAAACATTAAGTGCACTTCCAGCGCAGCAGCGTTGGAGATATATCCAGGCATTTACACATCAATTGTGGAACAAATGGAAAAAGGAATATCTCCACCGATGACAACAAAGACCAAAATGGTTGTTTACACAAGCAAATTTAAATGTTGGAGACCTCCGACACATTGGCCCCTTGGAGTAATCAAGGAAGTATACCCGGGCAAGGACGGCTTGATAAGAGTAGTGAAGCTACGTACTCAAAATAATGAATTTACACGCCCAATACACAAGATCCACCGAAAATTCGCAGGGCTCTGACGCATGACTGTTCTGAAATTTACGTGCCGTCATGTCCTGTGATGTTGTTTTGTGTTCATTTCATGTTTGATTTGCGCTAATAGAATTTCTATTTCAGATGGATTCATACAACGAAGATTTTCTTGAAATTTTTGAAGAAGTGGATCTTGGTCTGACGGATGATAGGACACACTTTTTCGCCGATCCTCCTAGACGCTTGGAAACAAAAGATTCTACAGTTGATGTCAGCAAAGCTCCTCGGAATAGCAGCCAGGAACAGTCTTCTACATCAGGTCATATGTTCACCGAAGGAAATGAGGCAGGCCCATCCTTTTACGTCAACGGTTTGACTAGGCGCTTGATGGACATTGAGAAGCTACGCTGTTCTACTACCCTGAAGAAAATGGAGATGAGGATTGATAATGACATCCAACGTTTTCTTACCAAGGAGGGCGAAGATATTTACATAAGCAAAAAGGTTTTGAAAAGAATTGATTTAAAAAAAATTCAAACGAGCAAAAGCAGTTTCATTGTCAATTTGCCAGACTGTTTCCAAGTAAAATTAAAGGTAAAGTCAGATGGATCTGTAATATTTTCTGGTCATAAGAGGAAGAAGAGAGAATTTAAACCAAAAAAAGGCAAATATAAAAAATTCCAATAATATAACGTTATGTTGAACTAAGTAGTTCAACGGAGGGGAGAAATGTTTAAGTTATCCTTACCTAAATGAAAGAACAATTTGAATTTTTTATTTTTTATTTTTTTAATAATAATGAATTTACTTACCTGAACTTTTAGATATTCTTTTTTATTTTATTTTCTCGATGCTCCTTGGGCCTAGCCTAGCATCCTAGACGATTTTTCTAAAATAAAAGAAGAAAAATTAGCATAATGCTCGAATACATAATTTATGTGTGTATTTACCTGAAAAACATTGCTGCAAATATTTTAACACTTCAAACTCAAGGTACAATCAGGGCTAATTATCTGAAATGAAAAGAATTTATTGATTAGTTTAAAGTTTTTAATCGAATTTAAATTGATTTGTTTACTTACCCAGTTTGACAGTTCTCCATAGAAGTGAGATTTCCGGATAAAATTATTCCCATACCAACAATTTCACTGGGAAGAAAGGTTGGGATTTAGGGATTTTAGGGAATGGGAAATTTAATGAAATTAATATTTTTTTAGATAATTTGATAATTAAAACGTATTAATTACTTAACCTTACATATCCGGCAAGACAGAGAGGCGTAACATTAAAAAGAAATAAAACGATTTCATAAATTTCCAAAATTTCCATGATCCAAATTCTTAGTACTGCCACACTTGCCATTTGGATATTTAGACTTGAAGCAATCCTTTATACTTATATTGGAATTTTTAAAACAGAATTTGTTGAATTTAAGCTAAATTAAATTTGCTAATACGTTTTATGTATACAAATAATAAACTCTTCGCATCTTATTAGTACTTACTTTAAATAATAGCTGCGTCTTTTTCACAACGGGTCTGATTCTGGGTTTACTAGGAAATATTGCGTTGAATTGAAATTTATGAATAGTTACCCTTATCGAACTTTATTTTATTTCGTGAACATATAATCGAATTGCCTGGATTTATACCTACTTTGCGTCAAAAATGTAATCCAAAAATTTATCTGGTTCAGGGTTTGAATTTTGAATGGGCAAATATCAAGGCAATTTGATGCGTTTTTCGCAAAACTTAAAATCTTTATATAATTGGCTGTTTTTTTCATTCAATTCAATGAAAAATTTCCTAGTAAACCCAGAACCAGATCCGTTGTGAGAAAAACGCAGCTATTGAAACCGGCCAGAATTTTGTTATAACAAATTCCACAAAACACATTCCACATATGAATTATCAACTTAACTTGATGGCAGTGCTGGTAATCACTGGAATTTTGCTCTATAAAAGTCAGTTACCGACTGGAGAATTTTACTCTTTGCGAAATTGTGCTCGGTTAAGGTATTAATTTGTTCTCGGCGATTCGATTTTTTCTTTTTCAGCATTTGTGCGCCATTGAAGTTGACAAGGGTGAAGTATCAAACTATATTTATATAGAAGGTTTGGTACAACTTATGTTAACGGTGTTGGCATTAAATTTTTCTATTACATTATTAATTAAATTTATTTATAAAATGTATTTGGAAGTTATCCTTTGGTGTAAGTAATAAACCGTGCTTAAGCAGAAGGTGTTATTACGGCTGGATAACGCTTCATTTAATTGAATTTCTTAATTTTAATTTTCACTTTGTAGCAGGAAAGGATATCACAATAAACGCCGTAAATTCAAGCTTAAATCAAATTTTTTATTTAACCGCTACACATTCCCCACAAAAAACCGAACCGGTTCTAATTGTGTTTGTGCTTGGCCCAAATATCAAGTCGATAAAAGTGATTTCAGGGCAGTACTTTCCACCTAAACGTGTTCCTAGGCTAGGACCAAGAAGACACATTGAGGAAGAGAAAGAATGACCGCTGCGGTTAATGCCTAATCTCCATAGAAAACCAGACCAACCAACCAAACCAAAAATGTCTGCAGCTCTTTCACTCGCATTGTAATTTTTGTCACCTGTCTCGCTCATTTTGGTCATCACCCGCTAGCTTTTTCGTCTGTGTGAGTTAAGCCAATTGTAATTGCCACATTCAATTCAGCGCATTTAGTACAGGTTTAGTACTTGAAAATTTCTAAATGTCAAAAATAAATTGAGGTTAAATCAGTTTTGGTGTTATGCCAAGCTGCCAAGCTGCCAAGCGCCAATTGCAAAATTTTTTTATCAAAAGAAATGCCTTTTAATTGGACTGGTAAGTAAAATTGTGTTGTATATTATATATATATTTAACAAATTATTTATATTTTCAGAGGAACTGCAAGAGATGCTGGCAGAACTCATTGCCGGGTATCCCTCCCTTTGGGATAAGAGAAGTGCCGACTACAAACGAAACGACAAAAATGACCAGATATGGGGCCACATCGGTCAATGTATTTCGTGTACAGGTTTGTAAAAATGTATGAAGTAAGTTAAAAAACAAATAATTATTAAAATAATTGTTAAAGGTGCGGAAGCCGAACATCAGTTCGTCCTTTTGAGGAGGCGGTAATGCGCCACAGACAAAAGAGACAGGAAGTGAAAAGTGGGTCTGCGGCATGCTTTGCAAAAGGATTTTTTTTGGCAGACAAGATGCTTTTCCTAGATCCTGTTTTAAAAAGAAGGAGGTAATTTTTAATATTTCACAGTTTAATTTAATTTGAAAACTCAAACAAGATTTTTCAGTGCCTTTGACAGCTTAAAAGTTTCAACTCCTCCACCTAATACGTCGTCACCTTCTACTTCTCAAGAAACTGCTCCACCTACTACGTCGTCACCATCAAACTCCCAACAAACTCCTCCCTCCTTTACTCCTCCAATAGATGGCAATATTCATTACGACAGTAATGAATGGCCAGACAATTTTGCTAACCCTACACCCTCAACTTCTTCGTCACATCCTTCCCAATCCTTCTTTCCTAGCCCCTTCCAACAAACCCCTTCCACCACATCTAGAATTTTAATTCCTCCTCCTAGTCCTAGTCCTCCGTATTCCAATTCCCAATCGCCGCATGAAAGCACCCGGATGCGACCAACACAAGCATCCCAAATTAGGCGGCGCATGCACGATGAGAGCGTGGAAGCATTTAGAGCCATTCGGGAGGCAGCGGAAAAGGCCTCAAGACTGCTGGAAGCACCAACAACTGCAGCATCACCAATACAGGGAACATATCCTGATGAAGTTTATGAAAAAAAATTCGTTGACTTCATGAAGTACGCGTTAAGCACACTTAGTGGTGAGAAAAAACAATTTTAGAAAACATGCTAGAAATGTATGTTAATATAAGCAGAGAATAAACTTCTTTCTTTATATATATATTTTGTTTACTTTTCTGTCCGCTTCTTTTTCCCCCAGTTCTTTTTCAGGTAAAGTTAAATAAAAAACTCCAAATTTTTTCTAAGGAGGAAAAGCCTTAGGCATAAAAGCCTCCTGATTTATTTTATCTAACAACTCTTTACATTTTTCCTTATATAATATACTTATACTACGCCTACTAAATTATATAATATACCTTCGTGCTGGGTGGTCGTGCTGGTCAAGTGCTGTTGGCTGGGATTAAAACTAAGCTGTCCCGTAGATTTCTACTTACCTGCTGAATTGTGTAAATTAAATTATTAAAGCTGTGTACAAAACTCTTAAATATGATTATATGTAGTTACCTTGAATTAATTTTAAATCCTAACTTGCGAATCCTGTTAACATTTATGAAATACTTATAATTCCCACATACATATTGCATTTTTCAACTTACTTCGCTATGTATATGGCTATTAACAATCATTTCTTTATTGTTGTTTCTAATTTGAGTAGCCCGAGATGTGGTGTTTCTGGCACCCAAACGAAGGTTCGTGGGAATATCCTCCAAACGACTTCCCCTCGCTTCCACCCGCCATTGTCCATCAATGCGGTTCCCATCCACATAGCGGTCTAAAAAGGTGTCTGCTATGTATGGACTTCCTGGAGATGACAATAAATTGTGCAGCATCACTGTTTCGGCGTTTTCAGGAAGAACTGCAAGCGGTCCCGAAAATACTCTCCAGCGTGCTGCCAAAATTCCGAAGCTGTTTTCTATAAAACAACGACCTTTTGATAACTCCCGGTTATGCAACATCTTGTCCGTAGGCAAATTTCTGCCACTGAAAGGTGTCATCAAATAGGGCTTCAATGGAAAGGCAGCATCTCCAACTAAGAAGTATGGAACCAGAAAACTGATCCCATTAACCGGCGTAGCATTTGGCAATGGTATGGAACCGTTTTCAAATGCTTCGCCAATCAAACTGTTCCTGAATATGCCGCCATCTGACTCTGAGCCATATGCCCCGACATTAAGCACGGTTTATTACTTACACCAAAGGATAACTTCCAAATACATTTTATAAATAAATTTAATTAATAATGTAAAAATTTAATGCCAACACCGTTAATATAAGTTGTACCAAACCTTCTATATAAATATAGTTTGATACTTCACCCTTGTCAACTTCAATGGCATGGCGCACAAATGCTGAAAAAGAAAAAATCGAATCGCCGAGAACAAATTAATACTTTGACCGAGCACAATTTCGCAAAGAGTAAAATTCTCCAGTCGGTAACTGCATTTTATAGAGCAAAATTCCAGTGATTACCAGCACTGCCATCAAGTTAAGTTGATAATTTATATGTGGAATGTGTTTTGTTGAATTTGTTATAACAAAATTCTGGCCGGTTTCAATATTTAAAGTAAGTACTAATAAGATGCGAAGAGTTTATTATTTGTATACATGAAATGTATTAGCAAATTTAATTTAGCTTAAATTCAACAAATTCTGTTTTAAAAATTCCAATATAAGTATAAAGGATTGCTTCAAGTCTAAATATCCAAATGGCAAGTGTGGCAGTACTAAGAATTTGGATCATGGAAATTTTGGAAATTTATGAAATCGTTTTATTTCTTTCTAATGTTACGCCTCTCTGTCTTGCCGGATATGGAAGGTTAGGTAATTAATACTTTTTAATTATCAAATTAATTAAAATTAATTAAAAAAAATATTAATTTAATTAAATTTCCCGTTCCCCAAAATCCCTAAATCACGACCTTTCTTCACAGGGAAATTGTTGGTATGGAAATATTTTTATCCGGAAATCTCACTTCTATGGAGAACTGTCAAACTAGGTAAGTAAAAAAATCCATTTAATTTCGATTAAAAACTTTAAATTAATCAATAAATTCTTTTTATTTCAGATAATTAGCCCTGATTGTACCTAAAGGGGACTGCTGGCAGCAGTTTGAAGTGCTAAAATATTTGCAGCAATGTTTTTCAGGTAAGTACATACATAAATTATGTATTCGAGCATTATGCTAATTTTTCTTCTTTTATTTTAGAAAAATCGTCTAGGGTGTTAGGCTGGGCCCAAGGAGCATCGAAAAAATAAAATAAAAAAATATCTAAAAGTTCAGGTAAGTAAATTCATTATTATTAAAACAAAAAAAAAAAAACAAAAAAATTAAAAATTCAAATTATTCTTTAGGTAAGGATAACTTAAACAGTTTTAATAGAATGTCTAGTACAAAAAAGTCCAATCCGGTAATTTTAATCACTCTTTAGATTCAATATTCAAAATCACTTTTATTTTGACACACCGATTTTACATTTGTCATTCAACTGACTGACATTTCACAACTACATTGATGATAATGTGTGCAGATGTGATTTTTTAGCAACTCAGCCAAGTGGTTTTGTGATTTTGGTTTGGTTGGTTTTTTATGGAGATTAGGCATAAGTGACGGTGTGATGCGCTTCCATGCAATCTGGCCCATTGAGGCGCTGACACGAGATGCAATATGTTCAATAATATCCTCCTCTGTAATATCCGGGTGTACTCGTTAAACGAAGATCTGTCGCTGGATCTTAGCGCGGCGAATGGCTCGTTTGGTGGTAGTAAGGCCATAAGTAACTGCATCAGTCTGAGAAAGCAAGCAAGGGGATGACTCAGCAACTGGATCCGAAAAGCCATCAACTGGGGCCGGAGTTGGTGCTATCGGCTTGCGAGACTTAGCAAGCTTGGCCTCGCGTCGCTTAGCGGGTCGTATCGATTTCGTAGAGCAGGGCTGCTCAGAGGCGAGGTCGACTGGGGAGACCTGGGAAACCTCTAGGGTGGAAAGGCACGTAGGAGTAGAGCCCTCGCCAGTCACCATCGAAACTACAGGTGGCTACAGTCTCCGCAGCGGGTCAAGGGACTATTCACGTCAGAGGCAATCGTGCGCATCAACTCTGAATTAAGCGAAGCAGTGTTATTCCAAGAGCCGACATCAGTCTTTAATTGTTTAATACCCCGTCGTATATCGTCGAGCACTGGCATGGTAGAAGGCGAACTCGTAGACGCAGACTGGGAGCTCTCAGCAAGACGCTCCTGCATGTCATCAATAGAAGCTGAAGCAGATGATATCGAATTGGAGATGGTGTGGAGTTTGGATAACATATCCGACGAGTTGGTATGGAGTAGAGCAGTTGAGTCCAGAATTTTGTCCAGCTTTTGATGAATAAGAGTCATGTCATCCGAGAGTAACTGAGGGCCGCCGATGTTAGCAGAGATGGAGGTCATCTTCATGGCAATAATACATTGCTCGCTGAAAATTTTGTCCGCAGAAGAACTGACGCAGCGCAGGACATGGCAGGGCTTGAAAAAGATGTGACAAAAAAGACAAACCAGATTTACGTAAATTGTTGAGGGCCACTGGTTAGTGACGACCGAAACCAGTCCCCAGAAGCAGCAAGAAAAGGCGGAGGGCGGGTCGTTTGGAGCCCAGGAAACACCGGGATCATGTCACCGCTCGAATGATCCAGGAGGAAAAGCGATGTCGCACAACCTCAATATACAGGCAACTGAGGTAGACCGGGAAAGAATGCGAGAGATCAGGAGTGTAGATCAAAATGCCTCGGCAGAGGCATGTGCTAAATAAAATACCCTTAAAAAAAGGCGATCCAGCGCAGGAAATCAGGCTCGCCGACAAAAAGCCGGGTCAGAATTAACCAGGAGCCAATATCAGGATAAAGCTGCTACTCGGCAAAGAAACTCCAGCAGCCGATGGAACAGGCCGCGGAAACAAAGACGTCACGGACAAAACAGTCGAAAAAAAATTAAGACTTATGCTATGGACAAACTGTTGCAATTGAACTAGTTCCTGACGTCACGTTCGATATCTAGGAACCAGTTCAATTAGTAGTGTAACATCTATTCGATTCTGAACTGATTCTATTCTATTATTCTATGAGTGCTACGACCTGAAAATAATTTATTTAATTGCAAAAAACTTATAAACACAGGTTGAAGTGATAAGGAGGCGAGTCGAAACTACAACAAAAAGATAGAAAAAGCCGAAATATTCATGTCTTTAGTACTCTATTTGTACACTACTGGCGCTGAGAGCAGTAAAGGTTGTACAAATTCAGTTTGAACTAGTTCAATTGTGCGAATTTTGAGAATCAGTTCATATGGGACTTTTGCATGGCCTACGTGATTCTAACGTCAGGAACTAGTTCAATTGCTGTAGTCTGTCTATAGCTTAACTAGCAAAATCACAAGAGATATAGCAAAGCATGAGCAAACGCTGAAGCTGTCAACTGTCAACTTCGATATACTTTCCGCGGTAAAAAAAAATAAAATAAAAGAGGGCACGGCACTGTTCAGGAACCTCACCTGAAAATAAATAAATTAAATAACCATATAATAAAGTACAAGTTACCTGAACCCTGGACACAAAACATAGCACCGTTCCCCTGGTCGCTGAAGGAATTTATATGCAATGCACTGTAAATACATTAAAATGAATTATATTAACTTACATAAAGCTTGCATTGACATTAATTCCCACAACATGAATAGCCCAAAACCAAACTTAAGACAGTTACACTACATAAATTAAAAAATAACCTACCCAAACTCGCACTGGCATTCCCAATTTGGCTGTGTTTATAAACTAAAAGATCACTGAACATAATTAATGGCAAGAAGCCAAATACGAAATTGTACTAGAACCTTGCGGCAAATTCGAGAATTTGTTTAGTTTGCAATTCCAGAGGAGAAAGGATTGTGTAGGGTTCAACTACACAATGAAACTTCAGGTTTTTAGTTCAAATTCAATTTAATAATTTATTGAGACACGTTCTCTCGAGCACGACTGTTACAGGAATGAATATGGCGGGCTCGCCGCGTAAAGCAACATTTTGTTTAGACTCGAGTCAGGGATGCCATCAACGATATATTGGATTATATCGGTCTCCTCGATGTCTCCCAACGCCGCAATCTCCTGCATCGTCAGCACGTACTGCTGCAGTGTCTCCTCGCTTCCTACGGCGTCTCAGCTGACTGTGAATGTCTGCTCGGATGACGCTTCTTCTGAATTCCAACAGCAGCGCCTGCTTCAAACCAGACCAAGACACAATGGATGTCGTGCGCAGAAACATTTTTGCAGTCCCGGTCAATAGCCGCTTGCCATACGCCAACCTCATCCGCGCGTCCCAACCTAACACGTCGGCCGACTCCTCAAAGCCGCTTATCCACTTCTCTATGGGATAGTGGTCATCGCCGCTCAAACTGGCAAAAGAGTCCTCCACGTCGTTAAAATGGAGAATGGCTGGTCGACCTTGGGGCTCGTCCGCCCCCGCTAAGTCGGCCAATTGCTTCCGAAGTTCAGCGATTTGCTTTTTCTTTTCCAGCTGGCCACGCAAGCTCTCCAGCTCGGCGTCCAAGTCCACACTTTCCGCCGCATCACCCCGTCCCGGGGGTTCGCCGATTCCCTCCAGTCGGTCCAGGCGGCTCGAAATTTGGCGAGGAACCTCTTCCTCCTGTCGATTATCCGCTGCCACGTGTCGAAGAACCTCTTCTTCCTCCATGGCCTCCAAACTTTCCTTCAGCCTCAACTTCAAGGCCGCTTTGACGCCATTAGTTGGCAGCCCCAATTCAAATAACTTACTTTTTAGGTCGTTCACGGTTGCCCCGTCTAGATATGCCTGCACCTGGGCTCTGACCTCTGGATTTTCCATCACCGCTAGGAAATTTAAACTTTGCTGCTCGAACTTTAAAAACGCATTCCTCTCACACTTTACTGTCCGGCCAAAAAAAATTCTGCCGGCTATGATGCGCCAGATTTTGTCCGATTGGATTTCGATCACACTTCTGAGACTGTAGGGGAATTTTATGAAAAAAAACCAGGGCACCACTTACTTTGACGACCATTTATTGCGGAATCCAGAATAACAATGGCGAGCGATCGCTCTCAAGTCACATCACGGCACTTGACAGGAAGTGGCGCGCACTCGATGCCGCGGTCGGTTTGGGAACCAAAAGAAGAGCCGCGAAATTTAAATTTAAACCTTACACTTCTTCATTGACAATGCTCATGGCGGGATTATAAGTATTTTCTATCAATTTTGTATAAACGGATTCATCTACTACGGTACGAGTTATATTTAAGAAAAATTAAAATTCAAATTATCCAGTCCTACTGCCATCAATGGGTGCAAATGCTTGCATCGGTTATAATGTTTTCCTTGAAGAAATCCATTAACTGATCCATTTGCAATCATTCCACTATCAACGGCTACAGTCATTAAACCACAATGGTCTATAAATTTGCCTATTGCTTTAAAAAATGAGAACATTATATGGAATGGACCTAAATGTATAAATAAATTACCATACAGAGGTTTTTCTGTTGACTGAATTTGGAGTGCTACTTTAGCTATAGCTAAGTCATATGTTACTTCTATATTTTTCTGATTCAGCACTTCAGCGATATTTTGACTGATCTTCATTGTTTCAATAACAACAGGTCGTTTAGTTGGGGATTCATTTATTGGAGGTAAATAAGAACCACCAAAAACATTCTGTAAAAAAACTAGCCAAGTCTCGATGGAGCTGCTTGTTTATATCTAAAAAGTAATGAAATCTAGACAAAGTCGTGCCAAGTCTAAGGTTCCTTACTGCGATTTCTTTATTATTATAGTTAATGTTGTGTGACTTGGCCGTTGAACATTCTTTATACGTTAGTGTGTACAAGTCAATTTTATTTATACGTAATGTTATATCTGTTGTAACTATACCTATGTTTGTTAAGCGATAGATAATAGCCCATACTGGTATTGGTAATTGGACGCTAGTGTCTCATTTTAGTCTGTTGTTGATTGTGCAACACATGCATTCAGCATTGACAATGCTGACTTCTGCTCTCTTCTTTTTGGAGCGTCAAATCGACCACCGATCTAAAATAAAATAAATTCTATCAATGATTAGAAGTCCGTCTGTACTGGAAATAATTTTTTATACTGTTTGTTTCAGGCTCGCCTATACATAAGTATTATTGAAATACGCAGCTTTATCAAGCCTACAATTGACTGTTTATTGAATCAACGTTTTCCAAATGGCAATTTTCCATCGTGAATGGGTTGCGGTTCTGGCGACAGATTGGTGCAATGGTGTCATGGAGCACCTGGTTTTGTACCCTTGTGTACCCTTCAACGGCCAAGTCACACAACATTAACTATAATTGTTTAGATTTAAGTCGTTCCTGAAGTGTCACTTAGCTTAGTAAACAATGAAGTTGTCGTAGATTCTAAATTTTAATGTTCTAATGGTCTAAATTCGAATATGGTAACGATGTAATACAGAACTCATATGTTATAAGTAGTTGTATAAGTAGGAGTTAAAAAACGGCATTCGCTTGTTAGTTGTTGCTCGAGAAGGAGTCGTTGAATTTGAAATTAAAGGCGAAAATTATCGCATTTACATTTGGTGACCCCGATGTGATCGTCTAATTGTTGTTGTTGAGCGTAAAGCAATCGATCAGAAGTAATTGATTTGGATCATCTCAGGTAGTTGCGGCCATCAATTAAAATTATTGAATTTGAAGCCATCATGTCCGACGACGAACAGCCTCAAGCACTAACCTCATTAAAGGTTAAACGGGCTCGCACCAAGGCGGCCATCACCCGCATAAAATCTTATGTCGAATCAAATAGCAATTTATTGTTAGAAGAGCTTGAATGCAGGTTGGGCCTGTTAGAAGCATATTTTAAACAGTTACTCGCTATTCAAGATACTATTGAAACTTTAGATCCAAGCGATAGCCATTTAATAGGGCAATCCGAGGAAGTTTATTGCGCTGTGAAATCGAAAATTCTGAAGCACATCGGTGACCATAGGAGAAGAGAGTCGATTGATCGAGAACTATCGATAACTGTACCTACAGCTACTTCAACGGTCTCGGTCAAGTCGCATCTCCCAAAAATACAATTACCGAAATTTGGTGGGAATTACCGAGAATATACTAACTTCATGAATACATTTAAATTAACCGTGGACAATAATATTGCTTTAAATAAAATCGAAAAATTGCCGCATTTAAGGTCCTGTTTGACGGGTGAAGCCCTGCTAACAATTCAAGCTATAGACATTAGTGAACAAAATTATACTGAAGCCCTCAAACTATTGGAAGCTAGATATGACAACAAATATTTAATATTTGAGGCTCACGTAGCCAAATTATTCGATATTACTGCGTCGTCGAAGGGCACTGCGTCCCAAATCAAGAACATAGCTGGTGAAGTGAACGTTCAATTGAAGTGCATGCAATCGTTAGGATCGGCCGATGATATCTTGAACTCCATGCTTATACATATTGTAAAGTCTAAACTGGATGCATCGTCTAAGACCAAGTGGGAGGAATCCATTGCAATTAGTCAAATCCCTACATGGGAGGATTTCTCATCATTTTTGCACAAACGATGCCAATACCTTGATAGTGCTGAGGCCAGCGAAGGACTTAATCGGGTTTCGTCGTCGTCGAGACGAGACAATTCAAAGCGAAGGATCACCCTTGCGATTTCTAAAAATAATTGTGCTAAGTGCCAAGCGGCAGATCACTCCATTCAGAAGTGTGCAGCGTTTCTGAGCCTATCAGTCTTCGATAGGTTCCAAGAAGCGAAGAAATTGGGTTTATGTTTGAATTGTTTAAATAAAGGGCATTCGATTAAACACTGTGTAGCTGGTCGATGTAAAATTTGTAATTGTCCTCACCACTCATTATTGCATCGCTACAAGACGTCAAGCAATGATACTCCTGGAAGAATTACAGGGAATTTAGCTGAAAGAAATATTGAAGCAAACCCCATTACCTCCAATGTTGATAAACCCAAACCCATATTCGTTTCTTCATCAACTGCGTTACATGCATCAACTGCTCAAGTAACTAATCAAGATGGGGATCAAGTCATTTTAGCTACAGCAGTGGTGGAAGTCAAAACTGAAGCTGGGTATTTTGTAAAAACTCGGGTATTATTGGATTCAGCCTCGCAATTAAATCTTATGACGGAATCGTTTGCGCAGAAGCTGCGATTATCCCGAAAGGGAATCAAGGCTGAAATAAGCGGCATTGGTGATATGAGTTCCAAAATTGCATATACTAGCAATGCTACAATAAAGTCCCGATTGAACAATTTTCAAGCACAAGTGGAAGTGTGGATTCTTCCTCGCATAACAAACCTACAACCCGACAACTATATTGACATCACCGATTGGAAAATTCCAGAAAACATAAACCTGGCAGATCCGAAGTTCTATATTCCGCAGAAGGTAGATCTCTTGTTAGGATCCGATTACTTCTATTCGTTGTTATCAGTCGGTCAAATTCGCTTGGGCGATGGTTTTCCCGTACTTCAGAAAACGGTTCTTGGTTGGATAGTTGCCGGTAGATGTTCGTCATCAAAGTCACAAGGAAAGTTTTGTTGTGTAACCACAGATAATGACATTGAAGTGATTGAAGACACGTTGAAGGCAACAGTAGAAAAATTTTGGAGGATGGAAGATGTTACTACAAATAAACTAGAATGGGGTGATGAACAGAGAAGATGTGAGGAGCATTTTGTTAAGACTGCACAACGCGATACTGATGGAAAATTTGTGCTTAAATTACCATTCAAGACCAACCCAACGTCACTAGGAGACTCCTATAAGTCAGCTCTCCGCTTTTTTAGTCGATTGGAACGGAAATTGAGCAAAAACCTGGACATGAAACAGCAATATGTAGAGTTCATGCGAGAATATAAACGACTAGGCCATATGGAAGAATGGAAAGGCTCGAATTCCGAAATTGAATATTATATACCACATCATTGTGTGCTTAAGCCAGACAGCTCAACGACAAAATTACGAGTTATCTTCAATGCATCATGGCCAACTAGCTCAAATGTTTCGTTAAATGATGTCCTCATGATCGGGCCCACTATTCAGAGTGATTTATATAGTATTGCAATCAGATTCCGGTTCAAGAAATATGCGGTTACTGCCGATATATCCAAAATGTACCGACAAATATGGATATGTGAAGCTGACAGAAAATATTTAGGCATATTGTGGCGAGAAAATTCCATGGACACGTTGAAAACATTCAAGTTAAAAACAGTCACATATGGGACCTCATCAGCGCCATTTCAAGCAATAAGGTGTGTGCATCAACTCGCTCTTGACAACAAGCAAAAATTCCCTGTTGGTTCACAAGCTATACAAGATGATATGTACGTTGATGATCTCATTAGCACTGCAGATACCAGTGAAGAGTTAATGCTTCTAAGAAATCAAATTGATACCATATTATCCTCAGGCAAATTTATACTTCGAAAGTGGACATCGAATTGCACTGAAATTTTAGACCATATCCCAGCATCGGATAGAGAACCTTTGATAAATTTGAACGATTCGAGCATTGTCAAAACACTTGGCTTAATCTGGGATCCGATATCCGACTCCTTTCATTTTAATTGGTCGGCACAACAACTCACTAGTCGAATTACAAAACGAATTGTTCTATCAGAACTATCGAGCTTATTTGATCCCCTGGGCTTTGTGAATCCGGTTGTTGTATTAGCTAAAATATTTATGCAAGAACTTTGGGCGTTAAAATTGGATTGGGATGAATCACTTCCTCTTCAATATCATGGTTATTGGACTACTTTTCGGAATCAATTGGAAGATGTAAATAGTATTCAAGTTCCTCGGTATATTTACGAGTACACGGAAGATTATCAGCTACAAGAATTACACGGATTTGCTGACGCCTCTTCCAGGGCATATGGATGCTGTGTTTATATTCGAAGTGTGACCATAAGTGGCAAGGTAGTGGTTAATCTCCTTACCGCGAAATCTAGAGTTGCACCGTTGAAGACTCTTTCAATCCCGAAATTGGAACTTAGCGCCGCCTTATTATTAGCAACGGTCGTCGCAAATTTACAGAACATAATAACTACTCCTTTGCAAATGACCTTATGGACTGATTCTGAAATAGTGCTTCACTGGATTGCTGGTGAGCCCTCCTCTTGGAATGTTTTCGTTGCGAATCGAACAGCTAAAATTCTTGAATTGGTGGGAAGAAATTGTTGGAGACATGTGGATACAAAATCGAACCCCGCTGACATTGTTTCCCGGGGCGCAGTTGCAAGTGAACTCAAGAATTCTATATGGTTTACTGGTCCACCATTTTTAAAGTTATCCAGGGAACAGTGGCCTCAAAATAATAAATTTCAATTGTCAAGTACTGAAGTTGCAGAAAGACGACGGATTAAAACTGTTCTCTTAACTATAGTATCAAGCTTGGATACCGAATTTATGTCCGGTCAGAAGTACATCAACAATTTCACGAAGCTCTGTCGGATAATGAGTCGAGTTCTAAGAGCGATAAAAATTCTACACAGTCGAATACGGCAAAGGATTGAGAAAGGACCTCTTAACTTACTACCTCTTCCAGACACGTTAGACCAACTGTCTCCCGGAGAAATTTTTTTTTTTGTTGCAGGGAAGCGGGGAAATGCCGTTACGCACTAGGGAGGCCGAAGCCGCCCCTGTGCCGGACTCCCTGGCCAACAGGCCAGGCCTACCGGCTAAAACCCCGCTCCCCCTCCAGGAACTCCACCCCGGGACCATCTTATTAGATATTACTTCGGGGTGGAGCCCTGTAAACTCGCCCGCATACGCAGGCACACTCCATTCATCATGGGAACACCCATCTCATTCACACAGCCAGCAGGGGCCCATCAGGGACCCCTGCCTTTGTCGGCACCCCCGATTTGAGCCAGCCAACCGGTACCCCGGAGAGCACCCGTTGTTGTCAGCCCCCCCTCCACACTGCTGGCGGGGACACCCCCTCCCAAAGGTGGCGATGCCCCGTCAGCCAACACACACTCCGCGCAGACATCCGTCTCCATTCACACAGCCAACAGGGGCCCCCTAGGGAACCCCCGTTTTTGTCGGCATACACGACACAGGCAGAAATAATAAATAAATAAATAACAACCAAAAATAAATATTTCCACACACACCAAAAAGATAAAATACCACGAAGAGCCAACAGGAGCCCCCAAGGGGACACCTGTTTTTGTCAGGCAGGCACCAAAAAACAAACGAACACCCCAAAGTTAAATAAATTAACACGCAAACAACACAGAGCCAACAGGGGCCCCGTTAGGAACCCCTGTTGTTGTCTCTCTCCTTCTGACGGAGGATCCCTCTCACGAACGAGGCAACCCTCCGCCAGAAGTCGTCACACTGCAGCATAACCCCGACTAAGTTGTCAGGGGTTATGCTGCCCGTCACCGCTTCCAAGTCGGCCCGCTCCGCCCTCCACCGGACACATTCAAAGAATGTGTGGAGAGCGGAGTCGGATGGGGAATCGCAGTAGGCGCAGCACGGGCTCGGTACCTTCCCCATATTATAGAGGAAGGGCCGAAAGTGCCCGTGCCCCGTCAGCATTTGTGTGAGGTAGTAATCGACCTCACCATGCTGACGGTCCAGCCAGGTGTCCAGCCGCGGGATCAACCGAGCTGTCCACCTGCCTCGCGCCTCCCCATCCCATCGCGTTTGCCAGGACGCAATGTTCCTGGCTCGGGCCACCCTTGGAGCTTCCCCCCCCAACACAGATTTCTCCCGGTGGACGAACTGTCGTTCCCTGGCTAAGAGGTCAATTGGAATGACCCCCGCGACCACCAGAACCGCCGGCTCCGAGACCGTACGGTAGGAGCACGCGATGCGGAGGGCAGCACGGCGTTGTACCGCAAGGATACGTTTCCGATACTTCTCCCACCGCATCGAGTCGGCCCAGACTTCCGCTCCGTAGAGCATAATCGCCTCGGCGGTGCGGAGCAACAGACCTTTTGCAGGGTCTGGGTCCACCAATGTTGGCCATGACCCTGCTCAACGCTGCCGTCACCGCAGCCGCCTTATCGGCCCGGCCCTTGATCTCGCCCCAGAAGGTGAGCCTACAATCGAGACTCACCCCTAGGTACTTGATCGCAGGCCGCGTCTGGACCGACATGTCTCCTACCCGCATCTCCAAAAGCAAGGGGATGCGCTTCTTGGTAAGAAGGACGATCTCGGTCTTAGCCAGCGCCAACTCCAACCCGTGGTCGCGTAGCCAGGAACTCACCCGACGCATCACCTGGTTGAGTCTCATCTGCGCCTTCTCGACATCTCTGGCGGTAATAACCGCCGCGATGTCGTCGGCGTACCCAACCAGGAAAGACCCTTCAGGCATCTCCATACGGAGGATCCCGTCATATGTATAATTCCATATGTCGGGCCCCAGTATGGAGCCTTGGGCCGCCCCTGCCGAGAGAACCCTCGTCTCCGGGCCATCCTCCGTGTCGAAGGTGAGGGTACGATCCTTCAGGTAATCCCTCATCATCTGCAAGAGATACTGAGTCTCCCGGAGAAATAGAAGAAGCCTTTATGATAATCGTGTTTCACTTACAGCGTACGTCATTTGCGTCAGAAATAAGTGCATTAGAAAACAACAAACTGATAAGCCATAAGAGTCGTCTCAAAAGTCTAGCTCCCTTCCTTAATGATGACTCCCCACAATTGTTACGAGTGGGAGGGCGTTTGCAGAATGCAGACATTCCCTATCATTCTAAATTTCCTATTCTACTACCGAAGGATCATCCCTTTGTCTTTCCATATCTAATCTATTTACATAAAAAAAATTTACATGCAGGTACTCAGGCATTAATCGCTATATCTCGTCAGAGGTTCTGGATCCTAAGCGTTAAGGTGATATTCACCGATGTATTCACTGTTTTCACTATCGGCCTAAGACGGTGGAGCAAGTGATGGGATACCTACCTGCCCAACGGGTCCAGTTTACCAACGTCGGCGTCGATTTTTGCGGTCCAATCCTGACGACCCTAAAACAAAGAGGACAACGGTTTCGGAAGAGTTACGCTGCGGTATTTATCTGCTTTGCCACAAGGGCTGTACATTTGGAGGTCGTATCAGATCTATCTGCAGACGCCTTTATAGGGGCATTAAAACGATTTATATCGCGGCGTGGGATCTGCTCCAATTTGTTTTGCGATAACGCCACGAATTTTGTTGGGGCTCAGTCAAAATTAGCCGAATTTCATCAACTGATTCTAGAAAATCAAAAGAAAATTATGGAAGCATCTGTAGCAGAAGGCATACAGTTCAAATTTATTCCGCCTCGCTCCCCGCATTTCGGTGGGTTGTGGGAGGCAGCAGTGAAGTCAGCAAAATACCATCTTCGTCGGACTTTGCATCACTCAACTTTAACTTTCGAAGAACTTAGCACAGTAATTGCGCAAATTGAAGCTGTGCTCAATTCTCGTCCGATTTCAGCAATGTCATCTGACCCGAACGACGAGCAAGCCCTCACCCCAGGTCATTTTTTGGTTGGGGGTCCGTTGACTGCACTTCCCGAACCTGACCTCAGGGATGCACATGTATCTAGTCTGAAACGTTGGCAGTACGCAACCACTCTTTCTCAACATTTCTGGTATAGGTGGTCTCGTGAATATGTGCCTATCTTGCAGCAACGGTATAAGTGGACAACGACATCTCCTGATCTCAAGGAAGGCACACTTGTTTTGATTGCCGATGATCAATTGCCACCACAGCGATGGTCATTAGGGCGAATTGTTCGCGTAATCCGAGGACCTGATGACCATATTCGAGTTGCAGACGTTAAGACACGCAATGTTGTTTTTCGGAGAGCCATTCACAAATTAGCACCATTACCACTGGATGATTGAAGGCATTTGTTGAATCCCTTCAAGGCGGCCGGCATGTTTAGATTTAAGTCGTTCCTGAAGTGTCACTTAGCTTAGTAAACAATGGAGTTGTCGTAGATTCTAAATTTTAATGTTCTAATGGTCTAAATTCGAATATGGTAACGATGTAATACAGAATTCATATGTTATAAGTAGTTGTATAAGTAGGAGTTAAAAAACGGCATTCACTTGTTAGTTGTTGCTCGAGAAGGAGTTGTTGAATTTGAAATTAAAGGCGAAAATTATCGCATTTACAATAATAATAAAGAAATCGCAGTAAGGAACCTTAGACTTGGCACGACTTTGTCTAGATTTCGTTACTTTTTAGATATAAACAAGCAGCTCCATCGAGACTTGGCTAGTTTTTTTACAGAATGTTTTTGGTGGGATTTCACTTCTTTTTGTAGAAACGTGGGCATATTGATTTATTTTATTAGATTTTCTTATTTGACACAGTTTTTTTCTTTTTAGCAACGTATGCAACTATAGCAGATCTGATACTGCAAGTTGAGTCAGTTCTACTATACACCAAGAAAGATATTGAATGGAAGAGACAAGACCCGTCTTTGGGCATACCAACTACTTGGTAGCCACTAAGTTCAGCGTCGTCTTTTAATATTATCGACATTTTTTACGATATTATCTTGCGAAATCAAACACAAATAAACTCAACGACCTTTAGTATATGGACAACAAATCAGAAATACCAATAATATTTAGACTAAAACAATAATAACCTATATCTTTAAGACTTCTTTTGTCTTAATAAAAAAAAAACTCAAAGAAAATATTACTCAGCCTACTCAATCTATACAAACTATAAACACAACGTTAACTCTTAATTATTAGACAAGTGTCAATATAATTAATTATCAATGAACTTTCTACCAAAGGTATTACCTACCTAGTACTGAAATACAGCTAAATTAATGATATTTTTAAACGAAACGAAGTAATATATCTAAGTAAATAAACTAAGCCTACAATACTAGAAAAGTACTTATAAACACGAACGCGATTCGAAGTACTGCCTAACTGTAAATTAAACTAGAAAACTAAGAGTACTAAATAACTACATATAACAATTAAATAAAGTATTCAATTAAAACTTCTTTTAAATCTAATAATTAAGTAATAATCAGACGGATTGTCACTAATCATAAAATTCCTAACCTATTCAAATCTTCGAATTGTTATAACAACAACCTGCTAATTAACCTTAGCAAACCTCACGAAATAATAAGCGAAATCAACGAAATGCAAATAATCCCTCCTAATCCCTAGCAAACGTTTTCAAGCGCAGTAGAAGAATGTCGTAAACGACTGTAACGCGGCCGGTTGCCATTTCGCCATATAAGGTTATCGGAAAAACAAACGTAAGCGCGTTTTAAAATACAGTCAGCGCCATCTAGCGACGTGAGCGGGTATCACCGCTACTCTTAGTCCAATGCATTATATTTTGACCAAATTTTGAGCGAAATTAATATTTTAGTGTAATTTGTTTATTATTTAATTTGTGTAATGTTCGAGCAAAATAAAGTTAATCGTTCGACTATTTCTTCTTGTAAACTTGTAAGTATAAGTATAAAAGCCAGTCTAGTCTTATCCAGAGTTTTCCTTTAATTTTATTTATATGCGTATTAAAAGCAGAAGCGGAGGCATTCGCCCAGCAGTGGGACGCTGTAGGCTAGATTAAATTAGAAGATGTGCACCACTCTTGTGTTTTCTAATCAGGGTCACCAGGTACTCCATATCTTCGATTATCCTAGTTTTTATAGTTTTCCCTTTATGTGGCCATTAAACCCTAACTCTGTACCAAATTTCAGCTCTCTGAGTTTATGGAAAGTACTAGTTCTATTCTGATGATCATGAGTGAGTGAGTGTCATAAATGCGAAACTTTGCTTTCGCTAAACTTCGGAACTAAATGACCTACAGACTTGAAATTTTGGATTTTAAGTACATGATTATAGCTTACTGGATGACGAAAATTTCTGCGCTCTGGTCTTATCCAGAGGTTCTCAAATAGGGGCCTGAAAATGCGGCGAAATGGTTCCAGTAAAGGATGGTACGGCAGTATTTGCTTCGCGCTTGACTTGGCGGGGGCACTGCCGTGCCCCCCGATTATGTATGTTGACTTTTTGCCGCGTATGCATTTGCTTCAATGCACCTAACAGGTATTTGTAACCAAGAGAATCATCTGCCAATTGGTTTACATACTTAGAATAGTATAAATTAACACATATATGAATGGCAGACTTGTGAAAGTATATTATAAAATATACTCTTCGTAACAACTTTAGACCCATCTGCCAGGTATTTGTAACCAAGAGAAACTACTGCCAATTTTTTTATGTTTTCAGAATAGTATGAATTAAAACATATATGAACGGCAGACTTGTGAAAGTATATTTAAAAAAAAAATCACAATTTAAAAAATAGAGGGGGTATTGTTGCAACCGCGCCAACCCTGGCAAAAATAGATTTTCATGATTAAGTGTCATTAAATAAACCATATAAAAAATGTCAGCTTTGTGGCGAGTACCTTAGTCAAGGTGGCGACCAGCTCTCCGACTAAAACATTTATTTGTCATAAGGATTATTCTAACAGCCAGTTAAAAGCCTTGTATTTACAGTCACCATCGGATTATTTTTATCGTGTGTGTAATCTTCATTTTGAAATTTATAAATATTATTTTGAGAAGGACTTGTCAATACCACATATTAAAGAAAATATTATTAAAGCTTGTATTTCAAAAACAAATGAAATTTACCCAGATTGGTTTGCCGAAAATTTGCCTTGCCCGAGCCATAGAGAACAAATTTTAGAATTTTTTATTTTAGTTCTTTTCCGCAAAAATTCTTCGTGGAAGGCAAAACAGGCGACAACATCTTTTGACACCAGAATTGGTAGATTAAGAAATTTATTAGAATAAATAAATTTCTAGAAGCTTCTCAAAATCCGAATGATTTTTTTTTAATCAATATTATTTATTCCAAACGTTTCAAATATCTGAAAACTCCATCGTCTATTCTAAGTGAATAATTAGCTCAACAAGCCATTTATATTACATATGACCACCCCGAAACCCCCCACACAAAAAGGGCTCGACAGTCGTCACACACAGCATGCCATTAATTTTTCGTTTCGCTGCTGCTCATGCCCAAAGATTAGCTATAACAAGATATGACACTCGCGAAATTTTTTCTTTTCAAAATTCGACCTTGGTACCGTTAGTCACACGAACTTGAGTTTTAGATAGTAATAAGGAAGTCACGTGCAAGAAAGGGATAAAAATTTGGGTGGAAATGGGGTGGAAATGGGGTGGAAATGGGGTGGAAATGGACCGAGAATTGAAGCACTGCATAGGGCGCCTCATATTTTTTACAACTTTTCTATAAATGCATTCCATTTATCACTTATCATTGATTTTTCTTTTTAAAATAAATAAATTGTGAAATAAATCCTTACTCTCATATTATTGCAAGATAAATTCTTATTCTCATATTAGCTTGGTTAAGTCGAAAAAATTCAAGCCCACCCGGCGTACTTTTCGCCACGCTCGCACACAGTTGTCGCTCATCGCCTAAAACTGCAGAATGAAAAAATGTAAACAAACCGGATCCGTATTTAAGGCAAATGTGTGTGCTATGCCTCTTCTCCTTCTTCAATTCCAGGCCATCTCTATACCTGGAACATTAGAAGGGGCGCTCCTGCTACTTGTCAGGCTTTTCAGCATCATACCCAAAGTTATGTGTTTTTTGGTCTTGATAAGACCATTACTGACATTATAAATTAAATCATAAGATAACGAATTTATTTTTCTTATACAATTTGTACTCGTTCTACGACGACGCGACGTTTGTAACCACCCAAGAGGAAGCTGTAAAAATCGATTACATGCTTGGGTATTTGACATTCGCCATTTATTAAATGAGTAGTTGTTATATCATCAGGTAAATTATTCTTCTTTATATTTAAAATAGATTTTCTTAAAATTAATGCTGCTTTTTGCAATATTTCCTCTTCTTCCAACAATTCGCACATTTTTACATCAATCATATGATTTTTCAATGTTATGTAATTTTTTCGATCTATTTGAACAATTTTAATGTCGTCAAAGGTTTCTAATAATTTTTCTTCAAAACGTTGAGTACTAAAACTGCAATCTATGCTTTCGCCGTTCTCTTCAAGAATTGCTTTTAATAATTCTGAATAATATTTACATAAATATGTGAATGAAAAACATCTTTTTTTATTTATCACTTCTTCGGTGATAAATATTTTCATTTCATCAAATGCTTGTTGGTGATAATATTTCCAAGTTTTTTTCGGTGATCTCATTACCTCCTTTTCTTCTTGTAATGTGTACAATGCAGTCGTTCGACAGCTATTATGATAATAAATAACGGGGCTCATAACATTGCTTACTTTTTGATAAAATTCACTATCTTCGCCATATTCTATTATAGTTTGCAACAAACTTTCTGTTTGTGACGAATGTAAAGCTTGAAACCGCCCTTTAACTCGTTTATATTTATTTGTGCAAAATACACACAACTTATCATGGCTATTTTCACTAACGGAAGCTTCACCAGATGTTGATGCTTCGCTTTCCTCCATAGCTACTGAAGAGCTAATTGCCTCTGTGTCTACATCGGACATTTCTATATAAAAAAATTAAAATACTATTATAAAATATTCATATCGCAACGAATATAAAAACTTTTTAACAAAAAAATTAAACCGCCGAAAAAACTGAAAAGCAAAAAATAATAAACCTTTTTTATTTAACCTTAATAACTAAGTCTTTAAACTAATGTTAGTATACCTAAGTATATACTTTTGTAATTATTTTGAGTTTTTATTTAACCTTAATAACTAAGTTCTTAAACTAATGTAAGTACACCTCCTAAGTAATTTTGAGTCGGCGCCAAACAAGCAAATTAATTAATTACGTAAAGCGTGATGCGCGGCGCGGCGGAGGCGCGGCGTGAGAGCACACGTCGTTGCGAGGAGTCGTGCGGAGAGCGCAATTTTTGGAATGTTAATGTTTATCGCTGGAGATTTCACTTTGCATTGTTAATTTGATTTGGTTATTTCTTTAAATTTAAGGTAATTTAGTGATCTTTGTTCATTGATTATTTGGCGCCGACTCAAAATTACTTAGGTATACTTGCATTAGGTTAAGAACTTAGTTATTAAGGTTAAATAAAAACTCAAAATAATTACAAAAGTATATACTTAGGTATACTTACATTAGTTTAAAGACTTAGTTATTAAGGTTAAATAAAAAAGGTTTATTATTTTTTGCTTTTCAGTTTTTTCGGCGGTTTAATTTTTTTGTTAAAAAGTTTTTATTTTATAATTTTTTGTGGCTATAATCTACTAATTATACACACAAGAGACTGACAGGTCTAAAGCTCATTCATCGTGAGGTTTTTTTTGTAATATACAACCTAGCATTAAAATCTGTGAGTGAACAATAAATCACCCCTATTAGGGGTGGGGGGGCCCTTAGGGTAGGAATTTGTTTTTCAAATTAATATGGGACCAACTTCAGGGTATACCCTTTCAAATAAAAAAAGAATTATCAAAATCGGACTACTCTGTAAAAAGTTATAAAAAGTTATATTATATAAAAAAAAAATATACGCGTCGACTTGAGAACCTCCTCCGTTTTTTTTCGTCGGTTGAAAATGAATTTAAATGTGTGTTAAATAATTAATTAAAATTTCAAATATATTGTAATAGAATATGTAAGTTAATAAAAAAATACCTGCTGATGATGCTGGTACATTGGATGAAGTCGATGGTTGGTTCGGACGATATTTTTTCATTACAGCAAGAAAATGTTTATAACACTTCACATGATAACCTGTATTATCATCAACTTCCTCTGGCAATGAAATGTCACTAAATTTTAAATTATGTTCTTTTCTAATTTTTAATATTGATTTTCTTTTATCCAAAGTAGTTGTTGTGAATTTTATAGTTTTTTCATCAACATCTTCGTTGCAAATCACACAAACAACGTGTTCCATCTTACACAATATTTACTTACTTAAATATGAATAAACAAAACAAGGGTAACTGCACAATCACTATTAATACATATATATATATAAAAATAGTTAAAATTTCAAACTGTAGAATAATTCACAATATATTCACAATATATTCTAAGTTGCCGAAATTAATAATAACTGCAGCTGTGCTCGTTCTTTTGTTTATTTTTTTTTTACCTAGGCTGCTAGATTATCGTTAGGTTGTCATGCGTTATCATACTCTTGTTGATCCCACAGTATCCCAAGGTATGAATAAAATACATAAGATAGTTAAATATATAAATCGTTGTTACAACTGACGAAATTTTTCGTTCGAAATCTTCCTATAGGAGCAGTTATACGACCCTCCAATTTTACCGTTAGATAAACTGTCTCATTCGCACCAGTAAGTTCACGTTACACCTCTTACTCGCACTCCCATATCATCTTTTCTCTCATCTGTCAAGGACTTGTGCTAGCCAGAACCGCCTGTCATTGTACCTACCTTCTTTAAATCGCTTAGACAAACATATATATAAATTTCAACTTTACAGAATAAAGTTTATTTTAATTTATATACTACACACTTTTCGGTTCACCTGTCAGGTGCTTGTGCTTATCGAAAACGCCTGTCAATTTTTTTTGAACTTCACAACCAATGAACAAAATAGTATAAAAGTTTCAAGCTTACAGCAACAAGTTTTTTTTTTCATATTTTATCTACACTTTCAAAAATATAGGGGTTAATGACGTGCAGGGCTGATGCGTGCCAGGCGATGATTATTGTACTTAGCATGCTATGACTCATCACTATAAAAATTTCTAGCCTTACAGACATACCGTTATTCGGAGGGTCCACTAGCTCTTGGTCTATAATTATTAGTTCTCACAATTCCTAGTTATTTATGTTCATAACTAATATCTGTCACACAATAGAATGCAATGATTTGAAACTGTAATCAGTGAACTTATTTAGTTATTTAATGAGGCACATTTAGTTTACCTACGCACTATAATTAAGAAATATGTTTACGCGAAATAAAGTTAATGCTGCTCGTGGAAAAGTGCTATATATGTAAATCAAATGACATTGACAACAATGTTTTGGACATTGTAGGAAAAGGTGAGCCAGACATTGTCGACCTCCCAGTTTTGGAGTCAATGGAAAATAACTTCATCGACGAAGATAGCTAAACACCTACTGAGCCTGACCATTCGGAAATATCATCGATTAATAATAAGACGAAACGAATGATTTCCACGCCCAAGTATTTTTGTATTATAATTATTTGTTTTTGCAGAACTAGAAGGGAAGAAATTTAGAACGATGAAACAATTATTGAGCTAAAGGAGGAAAAATTGCGATTAGAAATAGAGAGCTTAAAAAGCAGAACATAAAGGCGGATTTAGAAATTGAGAAACACAAAATAGAAAAAGAAATTTTATCTTTATTATAAAAAATACAAGAAAATGCTGAAAAAACGGACACTAAAAGCAGTGGGGATTGTCAGGAAGGGGAAGATTGTGTTTTTCTTCCATTCGAAAATTATTAATAAAAAGGCTGAACGAGAGATATAATTATTTATTTTTCAATTATACTATAAATGTATTTATGTATTTATACTTGTCGTCGCGTAATTCCAGCATCTGTATTAATTTTTGAGGTTTCGCTGCGTTGTCTTCACTTCCTTCTTCTTCGTTTCAAATTTCATTTCATGAATGGTTTCAAAACTCCAATTGCATAGCATATCACAAGCTTTTACTATGTTGCAAGCATATACATATATGTATGTACATAGTAGAGGCTGAACGAGTATGTAGTACAAGCACGGGAATTTTTGGTTCAATATACTTTTAGCATTTTCTATTATTCGTCTTAGTTGACCTATGCGCTCTGTTGAATTTCTGTACTGCGACGTTTTCTGGTTTGCGTCGTAGCGGAGTTATAAGCCCCTCGTTGCAGCCATATCCTTAATCGCCTAATAAAACCGATCGTGAGGACGGCCTCCAACCACAGCAACAAAGTTATTCCATATGAAGTCAACAAATTTGAATTAAAAAGTGTGCCGCATGATTTTTAATTCTCATCCCAAGTCAAAAATGGGGCCAAATTCATACTTGTACATAATGGGCTCTAGCTTTTTACTTAGAATATTGAGTAGCAAAGAACATAATAAATTTTCGTTTAAAGGAACTTCTTCGAAAGAACTTGGTACCCATTTAAGTAGATCTCTTTTATTAGCGAAGCCGTTATCCGCGTACTTATCTTACAAGTTTTTTTTTATGAACTTGGCTTTTTTTCACATTTAAGCGGCGTTCTCAATGCAGCGTAATTTGCAATTTGTGCGCCCTGTTCCAAGTAAAGATTTTCGAAATCATATGATTACCTGTCACTTCACTTTTGCTTTGAAATTGTGATTTTGCTAATTTTGTGAGTGGTGTTAATTGTCCTGCTGTGATGAAAAAACAACTTGCAGCTATTATTGCGATTATGCATTATGCAAATATGGTTAATGCAGTTGTAAACAAAGCCGCGTTTGGCAGTTCAAAAACAATTCGAAAAAGCAGTAGCCATCTGATTCGAAAATGCTAATTTCAAGAATAAAATCATAACAGAAATAATGATAAATTTTCCCAGACTTTTTCATTATAAAAATTATGCAACACACAATTGCATTTTATCAGCCGAAATGTGTTTTCTTTGCAAAATTATACCTTGGAAACACCATCTGTCATAATGACGGCAACCATCATTATGACACCAAAAAACCGTCTTTATGATGGCTCAAAAGTATGGCAAAACACCGTCATTTTGCGCAAATCATGGTTCAGCGCCATCTGGGCGCGAACAGCGAAAAAGTTTTTAAAAAAATTTTCATACAAATTTTGGTCACGATGGGGAATACCCTTCGTCTGAACACCGAAGTTAAGCAGCAAAGTACGCGAATAGTACGTGGACGAGGACGACACAGGCAAATTTTTCATCCAAAAGTACGCTTACTATGCTAAAGTCTAATGTGTCACACCATCATTTCAATATTTGCTATTATAATGGTTGCCGTCATTATTACGGATATTGTGTCCAAGGTATTATCACAGATAAATAACTATACAGATGTAGCCATGTTAAAAAAGAGGCACGGTATCAACATTTCCAATAGCCAAGTAAATCGTCCTCATAGCCAAGTTTGTAGCCAGATTCATAACTGATGAAATTGATGGTGTGATTGGAGCACGAAAATCGCTTCTTGTCTCAACCGCGAGCACATAAAAAGCACATAATTCCTGTACTCTTCAATTGCGAGAAGATATTATTTTTTTTATAAAAAAAAAGCCATTTCGCTGAAATTTGTATTTTTCACACAGAATCAATTTCTTGCAAGGGTTGTTTTTCATACAGGGGGTGGGTTTTTGAAAAATTTTGCGGGGCCATTTTAAAGCACATAAAAAGTACTTAATTTTGATACTGTTATTTTGTTTCCAAGGCCAAGTGAAACGCCAAGGGTAGAGGGGCTGTGCTAACTTTCCGATAGCTGGCACCGCATATAAAAAATTGTCATTTACCGCGTTAATAACCGAGCACAAAAATATTTATTTGGGCACATAATTAGCTCATAAATAGCACATTAGATGTAGATGTAGATTTCGAGAGGCGGGCAGAATGGCCCAGCACTTAGACCATAGGGTCCATTGTACATACCTCAGTTGAAGATATGTCATCCGTAATTTAATCTCGTTGCCCTCCGTGAGCTGTAATGCCCGTTCTCCAATGCACCGACCACCCAACCAAGAACGAACCAAATTCGCACCATCGCGTCACACATTATGTTGGCATCATATTCCCTCTCGCTCGTGTTTTGGTCAACCTGGCTAACTTTTTCATGTGTGCGTTTTAGCCACATAGTACTAGTCGCCCATTCAGCGGTTGTGTTGTACTAGAATACCTGTCAGTGAGACAGCTGTCCCACCGGTCGCCAGAAAGTGCGCTAATTTTAACATAAAGTGCTGATAAAAATGTGTGCGGTAATTCCAGCTCAGCACTAAAAGTAAAAGTGAATAGTTTTTTCGCTCAAGTAGTGATAAAAACTCTTCCAGATAAAATATTTGCCCGAGGATGTTGTGACAGCCGGCAGGCACAACTACAGGCAGGAGCTTGTATTTTACACGTGAATTCAGGCAATTCAGCGTTTTCGGTGGTTGGTTCGTGGTTGGTTGGTCGGCGAACGGAGAACGGGCATAAGACGTTTAGTTCGTCTAACAAAACTCAAAATTGTAGGTAACGTCAGTGTTTGTAGCTTGCTTTCGGCTACTATGTATGACCCGAATAGTTCGGCTCTAGCGCTGAAGTTGAAGTATATAGTATATATATATCACAGAAATGCATATCACAGTTAGAGTTCGAGTAGGTACCGCCTAAGTTGAGATCTGTATAGTTAGTACGTAAGCAGCCGTTGACTAATAAAGTCTTAAGAAGCATCACCGGAGTTTAAATATATTACATGGCGCAGTCGAGTGGAAATTTATAAAATACGCAGTTTTCTTTTAACACCAAGTAAAGACACGTACTCAAAAATAAAAAGGAAAATAACTTCTAACGAACTGCAAGGATAGTTGATGGGAGTTGCGAAAAAGCCGCAGAGAAAGGACCATCTTCCAAAACCACGTGGGAGGCCACCAAAACGGATTAAATATATAACGAAAACGGTCCCCATGGATTATTTACGGAAAGTAGATAAGTTGAACTTAGAAGGAGCAAACCTTGCGGAGAATTGGCGGGTTTTCTGGAGGAATTTCAAAATATTCTTCACTGCATCGGAGCTGGACAAAAAAGACGACTCGGTGAAGGTTGCGGTGTTCCTAAATTCAATAGGCCCAGAGGCAGTGGAGGTTTTTGATAGTTTTGGATTAACGGAGGAGCAAAAGCAAAGCTATGCATTGGTTACGAAAGCCTTCGAGGATTTTTGTCTCCCGAAAAAGAATGAAATCTATGAAACATTTCTTTTCACCAACCGCATTCAAGAACCTGGGGAGCCGTTCGACAACTTCTTAATGGATCTAAAAAAATTGGTCAAACATTGTGGCTTTGGGTCTGTTGAGGATCGCATGCTAAGAGATAAAATAGTGACTGGAACAAATGATAAAAGACTCCAAAAGAAATTCTTAGAAACCTCGGATCTTAACCTCACTACCGCTATTGAACTTGCACGTGCAGCAGAAGTTACGAGTAAGCAGGCTGCGCAGCTGCAGAGGCAGACGACAGCAGTATTACATACGGTCCACAAGCCTGGAAGTAGCAGCAACTACAAACCTGGAAGTAGCAGCAACTACAATCCTGGAAATAGCAGCAACTATAAGCCTGGAAGTAGCAGCAACCACAAACCGGGAAGTAGCAGTAATTATAAGACTGTAGGTAACAATAACTATAAGCCAAAATTTTATCCAAAGAATAGGTCAGCTACCGCAGAACAAGATGAACAAAGTGTAAACAGTTGCAAATTTTGTGCTAGGAGTCATGCTAAAGGGAAATGTCCAGCATTTGGAGTTAAGTGTAAGAAATGTGGAGGTAAAAATCACTTTGCTGTTGCCTGTACATCAAAGGTTAAATCGCAACTGGACCAGGTTAGTAAAACTTTCGAAAGTCTTAAAACTAATAGTGAAGAGGATTATTATATTAATTCGATACAAAAGATAATTTTCGGTAATAAAATTTCATGGACCGAGCCTGTAAATATAGAGAACCTTAAAGTTGAATTCAAACTCGATACGGGTGCGGAGGTAAATGTGTTGCCCTTTGAAATTTTTAAAAAACTTAAAAATGCAGAACTCAGAAGATCGAATGCAATTATTCAGGCCTATGGGGGGAGTAAAATAGAAATGTTAGGTTGCAGCAACATCAGATGTGCTATTAAAAACATGATTAAAACAATAGAGTTTATTATCACAAAAAATGGAACCATACCTATATTAGGATTAAATGCTTGTGTTGAATTAGATTTAATAAAGCGTGTGAATGCGTTAAAAAAAATTTGGTAACAAAGAACAGTTCATAGTTGAAAATGAAGATTTATTCGTTGGCCTAGGAAAATTTGCGGCTGATGTACAAATTGAAATTAAAGATAACGCTAGTCCGGTGGTAAAAGCAGCACGACGCATTCCGCTTGCAATAAGAGATGCAGCGAAATTGGAGCTTGAACGATTAGAACAGTTAGGCGTAATTAAAAGAGTTAGAACGGCAACGGATTGGGTATCTAATTTAGTTATAGCTGAGAAACCAAATAAAAAGTTAAGATTATGTCTCGATCCAAGAGATTTAAACAAGGTGATCAAGCCAATTAGCTATACGATACCTTCGTTTAAGGAGGTAAGTGAGAAATTAGCAAATAAAAAATGGTTTACAGTACTTGACCTAAAGGACGGGTATTGGCAAATAAGCCTCAACGAAGAGTCCAGTAAATTGTGTACTTTTAGTACACCATTCGGATGCTATTGCTTCCAACGATTGCCGTTCGGGATTAAAACGGCTCCTGAGCTTTTCCAAATGCTCAATGAAGACAATTTTAAAGACATACCAGGAGTATATATATATTTGGACAATATATTAGTAGCAGCGGACTCGGAAGAGCAACATGATGTTATTCTTCGAGAAGTCGTGAATCGGGCAAGAAAACTAGGGATCAGATTTAATAAAGAAAAGGTACAATACAAAGTAAACTCAGTAAAATTTTTGGGTCATGAAATTTCTCAAAATGGTATAGCATGTGACCCAGATAGAGTCAGAGCTACCGCAAAAGTCAGATGTCCTAAGGACAAAAAAGAACTTCAAAAAGTGCTGGGATTGGTTAATTATATTCGGGATTTTGTACCTAATCTCTCGCATCTATCGCAGCCGCTTAGAGAATTACTAAAAAAAGATAAAATATTCAAGTGGGAACAAACACACGAAAATTGTTTGAATAAAATTAAAGATCTAATTATGAACGCTAAAAGCTTACAAATTTTTGATAGTAGCAAGCCCATGTCGATTCAATGTGACGCATCAAAGCATGGTCTGGGGGCTTGTCTAATGCAAGAGGGCAAGCCAATATATTTTGCCTCAAGAAGTCTATCAGAAACGGAATCTAGATATTCGCAAATAGAAAAAGAACTGCTAGCCATTGTTTTCGCTTGTGCTAAATTTCACTACTTTATCTACGGACGAAAAGTCGAATTATTTACAGATCATAAGCCACTCTTAGGTCTTTTTTGTAAAGACATCTCAAAAATTGCAAACCCCCGTTTACAAAGAATGTTAGTGCGGCTATTCAAATACCAGCTGGCACTTAAACAAACCTGCCAAAAATATAGAAATTCCAAGGTAAGAGAGCCGTATATTCCCCAGGAAGTACCAAACATTCCCTTTGGCAAAATTGGAATTGATATATTTGAATTAACAAAGAAATATTATTTAGTCGTAAATGACTACTTTTCCAAATTTTTAGAAGTTCTCCCTATTAGAAATAAAACATCAGGCGAAATTATAAATAAGTTAAAAAATTTATTCTCCGTGCATGGTCTTCCGAAAACAATTATAGCGGACAATAATCCGTTTGGGTCATTCGAGTTTAGAAAATTTTGTCAGAATTATGATATAGAGATTATAACGACTAGCCCAAGGTACCCACAAGCCAATGGCTTGGCGGAAAAATCAGTACACATAGCTAAAAATATTATAAGAAAATCGTCCGAAGCGAAAGAAGAGCTTTGGTACACACTCTTAGAGTATCGTAATACCCCAATAAAAAATTCAAACATATCACCAGCAGAAATTTTAATGGGCAGAAAACAAAGAACCTTGCTACCAGGCCGGAAATCACTGTTTGAAAATTATACTAACCATAAAAATACTATAGAAATAAATAATGAAAGAAATAAAAAACAGTATAATCGAAGCAGTAGAGAAACGAAAGCAATGTCTCCAGGACAATTAGTATGGATCCAAGAGAACAAAGCGTGGGAAAAAGGAAAAGTTGTAGCAACACATGAAACTCCTCGCTCTTATTGGGTGGAAAAGAAAAATGGAACGGTTATTAGAAGAAATTCTTCAGTTTTGAGACCCAGAAAGAGCTAAATAATTAAAAATTGAAAGGCCAGGCGCTATAATACGCATGAATTTATGATAGCTGCTGGACATTTAACTTAAGGCATGTAAGTAGTGTACCATAAGATGGGATATTAAAATGTTAAAATAGTACATATTGCTATGCATGGGATCCATATATGTAGTTAATTATTGAACATATTGAAGATACTAAATATAAAAAAAAAAAAAAAAAAAAAAAAAAAAATTCATGTATTTTTATATTATAAGATGAGATGCCTTAATGTATTACATAGTGGCTTGAATGAAATTTATATTTGTAGTTAAAGGAATAATGGAAAAAAAAAAAATTTTTAGGTACATACGTAAGGCTAATTATAACTCACAAAATTGTGTAGAAAAGTTTGAAATACGGTTGAAATTATGCTGTAATGTCTTAGTTATAAAAGGGGAAGATGAAGTATATAGTATATATATATCACAGAAATGCATATCACAGTTAGAGTTCGAGTAGGTACCGCCTAAGTTGAGATCTGTATAGTTAGTACGTAAGCAGCCGTTGACTAATAAAGTCTTAAGAAGCATCACCGGAGTTTAAATATATTACAGAAGTAGAGGGGACAACCACAAACGAGTTGTGTGATTGATTCCTCGCGTTCGCATTTGCATAATGGCGATTCGGCAATACGCATACGTGTAAAGATGCTTGTTTAGCCTGCAGTGTCCTGTGATGACACTTAGCGCAAGGCTAACACAGCGTCTGCTACTCCGCATCAGCCATTTACTCAGACTGTTATTAATGTTTTTTAAGAGAATTTTTGACTGTCTGCAGTCTTGTCATGCTATCCATCTTTTATTTTGCTCGTTTAGAGCCCAATTCTCGAAAATGTTGTTGGTAAAAGAGGATGCTATTCCTACGTACGGCTCGGGGCCAATCATATGTTTGCTCGATCCCTCTTTGGCCAGGGAGTCTGCAGTTTCGTTGCCAGTGGTCAGGGACCCATATAATAGCTACGTTGTTTGTAGCGGCGATTTGATTTAGTGAGTTTTTACATTCACTCAAGCCGCTCAAGCCGCGGTTACATGGTTTTGGTTCAAGCAGATCCGATAAATTTTTCGGGTCGACTTGAGTCAAGTCAACTTGAAGTCGATCCGAGGTTACATGACTTTCAAGTCTACTTGAAGCCAGCTTCAAGTCTGCATGTAACCGTAGTAGGTGTTAATAAATGGGGTAGCACAGATTGAACGTATTGCAGTGCAGTGCAGTGCACTGCGCTGCAAAATTTAGCCAAATTTCTAAAAACACTCCAGCACTGCATCTGTTGACGTTTGACAGCTATATGAGTAACAAAAAAATGGAGATAGAAATTATTTAATTTATTTAATAAATAGTTAAAGCACACAAAACGAATAGCTTTCTTCGCTGTGTATCTCTCTGAGACACTTTTAATTTTCCTGCTCAAAATATAATTTCAGTTACACAGTTCTGGATGCAGTGCAGTGCTGTCGCATTCTGTTTCTGCAACAGTTTTGCAGTGTGCTGCGCTGCGGAACACTGCACTGCATGTGATTCTGTTAATTATTACTAGTGGTCAACCTCTGGTCGAAATTCGACCTACTGGGGTTATTACGAAAAATACGACTGTGCACAGCCTACTATGTGTTTGAAATTGATAGTATGAACGTAAATAATGACTTTGTTTAATTTAATTTAATGTATTTGTAACATATATATATTATAAATAAATTTTAGCTTTCTGCACTTCTTCTCTATTTAAACTTTAACTATGCCAAATCTCACATTCCTCCGTCTGTGCAATATGCTTAAAAAGGGGTACAAAGTTTTCTCTTCACGTATTAATATATTAGCCCAGTCAAATTAGACTTTAAAATTGGAAAGCGTGTGTAGTTCTAATTTTTTGATATATTGTTAGGACCAGTTAGAGTAGTGTAAACGCACATTTGCAGCTTCGAAAAACCTGTGCTTCCTGCGTAATACGTGAAAATCTGCAGCTTTTTTTCAGTTGCCTTATAACTCATAAACTGTGCATTTGTTGATATTAAATGTTACTACCATTTTTAAAGTACATTAAATTTGCAACAATTTAAGCCCAACCACAGTCCTGTACCTTCAATGGTTTTTGAGATATGGCAATTTTTGTTCTTCCAAAAAATCACTGTAAGTGCAAGAAAATCCCAATGCTGCATAGAGGTTTACAAGATGTTTTGGTACCAAAGCTCATCTTGAGTGAGGAGAGGAATGAAATAGGTCTGACGGCAAAAATTATTGAATGAGCTATTGAAACAAATTTCTTCTTCTAACCATCGAGATATTGGCGTTTATGTTTCAGTACGATGGTTTTACTTAACAGTTTTAGAGACTCAGGAATAGCAGATTCAGCTTCTTGCAAAGAATCATCAGATGGATTTACTGCAATTCATTTTCCATAACTTTTCTCATAGGTTGAATAGATACACCGATATAAGAGAAAAATTAAAATATTGATTTTTTGGAAGAACAAAAATGGCCGTTTCTCAAAAACCATTGAAGGCACAGGACTGTGGTTGGGCTTAAATTGTTGCAAATTTAATGTACTTTAAAAACGATAATAACATTTAATATCAACAAATGCACAGTTTATGAGTTATAAGGCAACTGAAAAAAAAAGCTGCAGATTTTCACGTATTACGCAGGAAGCACAGGTTTTTCGAAGCTGCAAATTTGGCTTTATACTACTCTAACTGGTCCTAACATTACATCAAAAAATTAGAACTACATCACGCTATGCAATTTTAGCTCGTTTTTATGTACGATTTTACTGGGCTATATAGATTTTTAGAACGAAGTTCTTTATGGCGCACTATGCGTTGAAAAACTAGGCAGGTGAACATAGAGAAAACGACAGAGTAACGTTAAATTCCCCTCAATTTTGCTTTGCTCTACGCAAGTCCAGTCGAGCCCCTTAGGGTCTTGGCCATCTGGGGTCTAGTCGGTTTATTCGAGAGCTACTGTAGTAGTACTGTGAAGAGAGAGAGAGAGAAAGAGAAAATTCAAAGTTCCCTGGCAGGCGGCAGCAGCGCATGTTTACTTTATTATACTTTCTTTGATGAATCTTATGATAGTTGTGTGTTTGTATGACGCATGTGTATGCTTCATACAGTGACGATTAAAATTCGTGGTACGTGTATTCAAATTTACGTGGATTATTATGATATTCAACAAAGTCACGCGTGCGCGCGTGTTTACATGTGTATAACCTATTCGTAGTAGTGTTGCATATTTTGTACGCATCGAAAAATAATCATGTCATACAATATGAACAGTGACAATTCTGGCCCTTCTAAGCAATCGGTGGAAGGCATAAACTCTTAAGTTACCACGTTTTTATTAGTTCGGTTTCCGTAATGTCACTGTGCGTGAAACCAAAGAAAATATAAAAATATTTTATTATACTTTCTTTCGTGAAACGACTATCAAGTGTGTGTATGTGTATGCTTCATATAGTGGCAATTAAAAGTTGTGTTAGTATTTATATGCTACATGAATTCAAATTCAAGTGGAATTTATGATTCAACAAAGTCACGCGTTCGCGCGTTTTTACATGTGTATAACCTTTTCGTGATAGTGTTGCGTTTGCGTATTTTGTACGCAAAGAAGAATTTACGAATTCAGATCACGGACTATCAAATTTTAAAGTTTTTTTTTAAGTTATTTTTTTTTAATTAATGCAATTTGAACCAAACTCGTTACTTGTGGCTTTTCAGGGTCGCTTGTTTCAAAACAACTGTCAGAATTTACGAATTCAGGATGGCGGACTGGTTAATTTTAAAGTTAATGCGATTTGCATCAAATTTGGTACTGAGGTTTTCGAGGTCGCATCTTTCAAATCAACTGGCAAAAATTTAAGAATTCAAGATGGCGGATTGTCAAATTGTAAAGTAAATGCGATTTCCACCAAATTTGGTACCGGGGGGTTTTCGAGGTCGATTATTTCAAAACAACTGTCGGAATTTTCGAATTCAAGATGGCGGACTGTCAAATTTTACAGTTAGTGCGATTTGCACCAAACTTGAAAATTGGGGGATTTCGGGGTCGCTAATTTTAAAACAACTGTCAGAATTTACGAATTCAGGATGGCGGACTGTCAAATTTTAAAGTTTATTCGATTTGCACCAAACTCGGAACTTGGGGGTTTTCGAGGTCACTTATTTCAAATCAACTGTCAGAATTTACGAATTCAGGATAACGGACTGTCAAATTTTAAAGTTAATGCGATTTGCACCAAACTTGGAACTTGGGAGTTTGCAGGGTGGCTTATTTCAAATCAACTGTCGGAATTTACGAATTAAAGATGGCGGACTGTCAAATTTTAAGTTTATGCGATTTGCACCAAACTCGGAACTTGGGGGTTTTCGAGGACGGTTATTTCAAGTCAACTGTCAGAATTTACGAATTCAGGATGGCGGACTGTCAAATTTTAAAGTTCATTCGATTTGCACCAAACTCGAAACTTGGGGGTTTTCGAGGTCGGTTATTTCAAGTCAACTGTCAGAATTTACGAATTCAGGATGGTGGACTGTCAAATTTTAAAGTTAATACGATTTGCACCAAGCTTGGAACTTGAGAGTTTGCATGGAGGCTTATTCCAAATCAACTGTCAGAATTTACGAATTCAAGATGGCGGACTGTCAAATTTTAAAGTTAACGCGATTTGCACCAAACTTGAAAATTGGGGGTTTTCGGGGTCGCTAATTTCAAAACAACTGTCAAATTTTAAGAATTCAAGATGGCATACTGTCAAATTTTAAAGTAACAGGATTTGAAACATTATAAGTAGGGAGAGGTAATATTTTTCATTTCCACACACTGTCAGCTGAACATAATTTGAAATACATCGGGAATTTACTTTGTGTGCTCAGCTGTGTGTAGTACTCTGAAAAATGGCCTTAAAATAGTTATGGTTGTTATTTATGTTTCACCCAATCAGAAAATTGAAGACGATATATTTCAAATTCATAGACAATTAAGTGAGTACAGTGAGGAGGGTGCCAGAAAATTATGTTGTGATCATGATAAGGTCCCACTCATTTTGGCTGCAGATTTTAACATTAATTTTGCAGATGCAAGATCTGATAATCTAGAAAAAAGGTCTGTTAGAAACATTTAATTTGTCAATAGATAATAATCCGAGACACTCAACAACAAAGTTTGGTACAACCATGTATTGATGCTGTTTTTCAAGATATTTACCCAAAAAAGAGTCGCAGTGATGGTTGAATTGTAAAATAAAAATACTTAAATATGTCAAATTTTTTTACCTTTTTATTATTTATATATTATAGCAGAACTTCGTTCTTACCGGGGGTCCTCAGACCCGCACGTTTCTTTTTTTATTTTATTGATTATTTCATAATTATTTTATGTCGGAATCGAACCCAAAACCCCGGAATTGCATACGCACAGCCGAACCGCTCAGCCAACTGCATTAATAAATGCGCAGACGCTTTCAAACTCTTATGACTTCTCAAATTGAATTAGAAACAATTCTAATTTTCAAAAAGTTATATGATTACTCAAATGTCAGGTAATATGAGAGATATGGGTGAGTTTACAACCCTCTTACGAACAGCCAAAATACATCAAAATCATTTAAAATCAATTGTAAAATAGACTTTCGGGTACTCAATCGATCGGAAATCGTTTGTATCCTCCGAATATGCTATTGAAAAGTTTTGTATACCGCTTATTTCTCCATAAAAAGCGAAAAATAAAATCAATTTTTGTCTTAATTATAAGCTTCTTTTTTTGCCACACATGTACTTGGCGCTGATTTTCAGTGCCCTCTAGTGTAGTCATAAGTAATCTTGTAGTGAAAATGACAGCAACAGCTTTATCCTGTACTAATATTTATTTATTTATTTATTTATTTATTTATTTATTTATTTATTTATTTATTTATTTCGCTTAATACAAGCTACAAATAGACAACACTAATACTTATACTTAAAGGAACAAAATTAACCTAATTGTGACTAGATTACGTGGGCCGGACTGGTAAAGGGAACGCTTAAGGGAGGATTTTTCCAAGTGGAAATAAAAGGAAGGACAATTGTTAACCTTCCGCAGCATTCTGGTGAAGGGTTCAAAGTGGCCATAGTTAGTACGGTGACTCTCAAGGCTAAAAGTGGGAACGGATCTAACGTTGCGGGGGTTAGTGTTCAGGGATATGCAACGCAGGAGGTCAGGGCAATCAATGGAAACAGCTAACACTTGCTGGACGAAGACAATGTCGGCGACATCACGACGAAGGGCTAGAGGGTGCAGGTCAATTAGTTTGAGGCGGTTTTCATATGGGGGAAGATTGAAGTGATCTGTCCAAGGAAGGTCACGGAGGGCGAAACGGATGAATCTATGTACGTTGGACCGATTCAATCCTGTTATTAAGAGAGGATTATGAGGGAGACCAAACCTGAGAGGCGTACTCAAGGAGAGGACGGACAAAGAATACATATGTAGAGAGATTTGGTGACATAAGGATTGGAGAACTCCTTAGACCAACGTTTGACGAAGCCGAGAGCAGAATTGGCCTTGCCGACAGAGTGGTCAATATGGGAACGGAAGTTGAGCTCACTATCGCATATGAGATCGCAGAGGGAGGTGACTGATGGGATGGGTTCACCAGAGAAGGTGTAGGATCTGGGATATGTAGATGTGGAGGCGCGCTTGCGGGAAAAGGTAATTGCCTGGCATGTTAAGGTCAAGAAAGTTGTTAGTGTACCATGTGCGGAAATTGTCGAGGTCGTTTTGCAGTAGTGAAGAATCGGATGCATTGGAAATTTCTTTGAAAATTTTCATATCGTCGGCATAAATAAGAATGTCGGAGTGACTGATTACGTTCACGACATCGTTAATGGACAGTATGAAAATTAAGGGACCGAGATGACTGCCCTGGGGGACACCCGAGTGGGATACAAAGGGGTTAGAAATGGAAGAATCGAAACGGACGCTATAATGACGATCAGCTAGATATGAACTGATCAAAGAGATGAGTAAGGGGGTAGGCCAAGATAGTTTAATTTTAGGATAATAATTTCATGGGAAATCTTGTCGAAGGCTTTACTAAAATCAGTGGCTACAACGTCAACCTCGGCACGGTTCGCCATAGGAAGAAGGGTACGAGACACAAAGGTAGACAAGTTGGTCGTAGTTGATCTGCCTTTGAGGAATTCGTGTTGAGATGGTGATATGATGGATTTGCAGTGGAATGATAAGGAATCATAGATAAGGCTTTCGAAGAGTTTCGGTATACAGGATAGTTTGGCGATAGGACGGTAGTTCGAAATATCGTTTTTACAGCCCTTTTTGTGAACAGGAGTGATGTAGGAGTCTTTCCAAAGGTCAGGGAAAATACCCACAGAAAGGGAAAGTTGGAAGAGATGGTTGAGAGGTTCAATTAAATGTGTACAACATCGTTTTAGAACAGTAGCAGGAATACCGTTTGGGCCAGGGTCACTATCATCGACGAGGTTACTGAATTTAGCGGCGACAAGAGAAGAGTGGATTTTGATGGAGACTAGGGAGGTTTGAGCGCAGTTCTCCAGGGCAGAAAAATAATTTAGGTCAGCGGTGGAATCAAGATTAAAAAAGGCCTGGCTGAAAAATCCTGCGAACAGGTTAGCGATCTCTGTGGGGTCAGACGAAGATGAGTCACCGAGCTTGAGGACAGAGGGATAACCATTGGATTTGCGCTTAACATTAATGAAGTTGTAGAATTGATTGGGCTCAGAAATAATTCTAGATTGCATGGAGGTCAGGTAGTCTTTGTAGAGGGATTCACAACGTTCGGAAAAGAGTGCGGAGATGGCGCAGTAGGAAGAATAGTCGGTGTCGGACCTAGACATGAGAAAGGAGTGCCAGAGTTTGTTCCTCTTGTTACGCAAGGAGCGAAGCTCTCTGTCGTACCAGGGTGGAGAGGACGAGTGACCCTTTACTGGCCCAAAGGGTACGCATTTAGATATGCAGTTGAAGAGTTCGGTATAGAATAGGGAGATGTGGCTATTTAAAGGTAATTGGGAGTCTGTTATAGAAGGTAAGATGTTAGAGTGGCTTAAGAGGATATTTAGTTTCTCAAAGTCGGCTTTTCGAAAGTTGTAGTGAAAGCGGGTTACGGCGTTGGCGAGACGACTGGGCGACTCATGAGAAAAAGATAGGAAGAGGGGAGGGTGATGAGAATCGAGAGTAGAAAGAAGGTGGCGACTTTCAGTAACAACCGAGTCTTGAGGGTTAGTAGAGAAAATAAGATCAAGCTGCCTGTCCAGGTGTTTTTTGACGCCACTCATCTGGAAGAGAGCAGAGTCAGAGAAGTGATCGATAATCAGGGACTCAGTTGAAGAGGAAACGTTGGAAGCAAAGTATGAGGAGCCATTGTCAGAGAGGGACCAAAGAAGGTGAGGAAGGTTAAAGTCACCTACAACTATGACGTTGTCAAGAGGAAGGGTAAGGGCTGACACGGCATCAAGTGCTTCAGTTGCAAGCTCGTAGACCGGGAGAGGCTGAGCCGGACGAATGTAGCGAAGGGAGATGAAGTAGAGGAATTGATCAGAGTTGGGCTGAAACGGTTATGAACGGCGATAAAGACACCGCGACCAGAGGGACCGGAATTAGCTGAGGCGCTGGAATTGACTGAGCAGCCATCAGTGCGGAAAACACTAAAATTAGACGAGAATAATTCATTGCTGTTAATTCCGGGGGTTAAATTTGTCTCTGAGAGCGCGAAGTTGTCGTAGGGACTGCGATTTTAGAAAAATGTCCTTAGTTTTTGAGCGTAGCCCTCTGACATTCTGGTAGTAAAGCGAGACAGTGCTTAAGGATTGGGAGGGGGGCAGAGGGGGATTGGGTTTGGAGGAGGAGCTAGTTGGGGGGTTAGGAGCAGAAATAATTTTTCGTGTCGATACGACTCTTCTGCAGGTGGGAAATGCGCTCAGAATAAAGGTAGGAGGCATAGGCTGAGAGGTCGTCGGAAATTTGTTGGGGTGGGACGTCGAAAGCTGCGTGGAGTTTCAAAAACAGCTGTCGCAGGATAATAGGGTCGGTCGGGAGTCCCTCTTGGTGTAGGGAGACAATGAAGTTGGTGCGAGTTTTGCCGTCAATGCAGATGGAATCGGCCTTGTCATGAAGGTAAGCCAAGTAGAGTCTCACGTTATCGTAGATCTTGCGCTCGCGAAGGCGAGAGAGCAAGTAACGGCCGTCAAGAGACTCGGCAGACAGCCTTGTAAACTTAAAAACCGGAGGGAATGTGAGCAATATTTAAAAAAGGTCATCTGCACAGTAGCTCCATGGCTAGGATCGAATCCTAGTTTTTTTTTAGTATTCTAGGCTAGCCAACACCGCTGGGCAAAAATTGAAGCAAGGACATGTAAATTATTTTTTGCGTAATTAATAATTGCATGATACAGAATTTCAAGAAAAATAAATATCTCATTAGAAAACGAGAAACATTATAACTTCAATGATTCAACTTTCTCCCGATTAGAATAAAAATTTGTTTGCATTATATAATTTTTCCACTGATTTTTTATTCGGATATTTTATCTAAACTGATGACTGCTACAATTTATCTACTCTCGTTTTTGGCGCTGCTATATAGTATGTATGTATGTATGTATGTATGTATGTATCATGCCGCTAGTGTGATCATACAAAATATCATTAAATAGTGGTATGAAAAATGAAATAAACACTTAAATGATAAAATTGTTAATCAATTGTTGCTAATACTAGTTTAGATGCACCTAAAATGTTATTTATTTTAATTTTTATATGAATTGCCAACAGCTTTCGAATCAAGCACTAGAATACAGATGTGTGAAAGTACGAAGATAAATAGAGACTAATAAATAATTTTTTTTTTGAAAATATTTTTAACTTTTATTTTACAAGTTCCTGGAAATTGTTTACAAGCCAAGTATTTTTAACATAGAACGTTGCCTTTTTAGAACGAAGTTCTTTATGGCGCACTATGCGTTGAGAAGCTAGGCAGGTGAACATAGAGAAAACGAGAGAGTAACGTTAAATTCCCCTCAATCTTGCTTTGCTCTACGCAAGTTCAGGGGTCTAGTCGATTTATTCGAGAGCTACTATAGTAGTACTGTGAAGAAAGAGAGGGAGGGAGAAAAAGAGAAATTTCAAAGTTCCCTGGCAGGCGGCAGCAGCGCATGCTTACTTTATTATACTTTCTTTGATGAAACTTATGATAGTTGTGTGTTTGTATGACACATGTGTATGCTTCATAGTGACGATTAAAAGTCGTGTTACGTGTATTCAAATTCACGTGGATTATTATGATTCAACAAAGTCACGCGTGCACGCGTGTTTACATGTGTATAACCTATTCGTAGTAGTGTTGCATATTTTGTATGCATAGAAAAATAATCATGTCATACAATATGAACAGTGACAATTCTGACCCTTTTAAGCCATCGGTGGAAGTCATAAATTCGTAAGTTACCACGTTTTTATTAGTTCGGTTTCCGTAATGTCACTGTGCGTGAAACCAAAGCAAATATAAAAATACTTTATTATACTTTCTTTGGTGAAACGACTATCAAGTGTGTGTATGTGTATGCTTCATATATATTGTTGCAGAACCTGCAATAAGAAAAGTCTGGTTAATTTACATATTTGAAACTGGAATTAATTACAGACATTTACAGGGAAATTTTTAGAACCATGTCCCCCTAGCGCCGGAGGAGAGAAGCAGCGAAGAGGTGAAGGCCGGAAAAGTGGTGTGGTAGGCAGGATCCTTCTTCCTGTTGGTGGTCAGTAGCGAGCGTGGACGGTGGTTTTTTTCTTCTTTTGAGCGAGCTGAAAAAGAAAAGAAAAAAATTGCAATTAGATTAGAAAGTAGTAGAGTAGATTAGAAAATAATCGGAATTGTTCGGAAATAAAGGATAGAAATTGTTTGAACGAACGAGTTTGAACTTCCAATCTCACCCCGTGGACCCGATTTGTAGTGGCGGACCGAAGCGCGGCCGTGTTGTTTTTCAGGTGGGACGGAGCTGGCGTGAATTTCGCGGACGATCCCCGCTGCAGCGAACCCCGAGGTAAGTGCCGTGCTCCTATTGCCCTTAGCCGGAAAATAGTCCGGGAGAGAATTCTTTTTACCGGCGAATTACCGGGAAAAATTGGGGACCCACGGTAAAGGACGTCCTCCACCAGGAAGTGGAGCGGGCGCAGGAAGGGAAACCGAATTTTCCCCGATCGCCTGCCTGTCACCCAGTCCAGCTGCTCCGGTGCCCTTGAACTTCACAGCGGCGATCAGCTGTGCTAGGAGCTCCGCAACTCAGGGCCCCATCATCGCCTGCAACATCGAGTTGCGCAACACCCGAGAGCGCTGAAACATTTCCTCGCTGTACGCTCGAGGAGTGCACTGCACACACACACACACCAACCCGCAGGGAGGGGAACCTCTCGCTCAGCGAATTCCACCGCGGCCATCTTGCGCGACATTTGTTTATAAATTAACTTTTTTTTCTTTTTGGGGTCGTCTGCTACCCGACACACTCAATTAGCCTGCCACCGAAAGGAAAAACTAATAACCTAAGGATAAACTTACCTGCAGAGGCGGGGTACCGGAGACTTCCGCGGTGTCCAGGATCCTGCCGGGCTCCGTTGGCGAACGACCCTGACCTCGTCGGGCTCCTCTGTCGCACGGCGCTGGCCCTGTCCTAGTCCCTGAGTCCTAAAACGAGGAAAACACTTAATTAGACGGCTGAGCGCCTTACACGATAATCATTATCACCTATAGAAAACACTGTCACTGCCTGAACATTGCACCGAACCCGCGCACCAACGATTACCACCGCGCACCGAAAGGAACTTTACTCTGACGACGCCCGGAAAACAAACTGCCGCTGGAAGGTAAATAAACAGCGAGCTCCTCGCGTCGCCGTATCTTCCAGCCGTTCCAGACTAGAACCGCGCATCGCTCAGAGAGCAGTCACACAGAGCCATCGATTCAGCGGTGTGCGTTGCGTGTGCCGGCGTCGGAGATCCTTTTGAAGGGGAGGGCGAGCAAGTGGGTTGGGCTCAACTAGCCGTGGGAATCGAAGCGGCGTTGCCAAATCTCGCTGCCACCAGACGTTTCCACTCAAAACTGCGGCCGATAAATTCGTAAAGAGAAAAAAAAAAAATATCAAGTCTCCCTCTCGGGACCGAATTTGCTCGGCCAGAAAAGTTACCCCCGCGCTAAATAAGGTAACAATATATATACTTACTATAGTGGCAAATTAAAAGTGGTGTTAGTATTTATATGCTACATAAATTCAAATTCAAGTGGAATTTATGATTCAACAAAGTCACGCGTGCGCGCGTTTTTACATGTGTATAACCTTTTCGTCATAGTGATGCGTTTGCGTATTTTGTACGCATAGAAGAATTTACGGATTCAGATGACGGACCGTCAAATTTTAAATCCAAACTCGTTACTTGTGGCTTTCCAGGGTCACTTATTTGAAAACAACTGTCAGAATTTACGAATTCAGGATGGCGGACTGGTAAATTTTGAAGTTAATGCGATTTGCACCAAATTTGGTACTGGGGTTTTCGAGGTCACTTATTTCAAATCAACTGGCAAAATTTACGAATTCAAGATGGCGGCCTGTCAAATTTTAAAGTTAATCCTATTTGCACCAAATTTGGTACTGGGGGGTTTTCGAGGTCGGTTATTTCAAAACAACTGTCAGAATTTACAAATTCAGGATGGCGGACTGTCAAATTTTAAAGTTAATGCGATTTGCACCAAACTTGAATATTGCGGATTTTCGGGGTCGCTAATTTTAAAACAACTGTTAGAATTTACGAATTCAGGATGGCGGACTGTCAAATTTTAAAGTTCATTCGATTTGCACCAAATTTGGAACTTGGGGGTTTTCGAGGTCGGTTATTTCAAATCAACTGTCAGAATTTACGAATTCAAGATGGCGGACTGTCAAATTTTAAAGTTAACGCGATTTGCATCAAACTTGAAAATTGGGGGTTTTCGGGGTCGCTAATTTCAAAACAACTGTCAAAATTTAAGAATTCAAGATGGCAGACTGTCAAATTTTAAAGTTACAGGATTTGAAACATTATAGGTAGGGAGAGGTAATATTTTTCATTTCAACACACTGTCAGCTGAACATAATTCGAAATACATCGGGAATTTTCTATGTATACCTGATATACATATGCTCAGCTGTGTGTACTCTGGAAAATGGCCTTAAAATAGTTATGGTTATTATTTATGTTTCACCCAATCAGAAAATTGAAGACGTTATATTTCAAATTCATAGACAATTAAGTGAGTACAGTGAAGAGGGTGCAAGAAAATTATGTTGTGATCATGATAAGGTCCCACTCATTTTGGCTGGTGATTTTAACATTAATTTTGCAGATGCAAGATCTGATAAACTAAAAAAATGTCTGTTAGAAACATTTAATTTGTCAATAAATAATAATGCGAAACACGCAACAACAAAGTTTGGTACAACTATTGATGCTGTTTTTTCAAGATATTTACCCAAAATAGAGTCGCGGGCATATGTATCTTACTTTAGCTAACACAAGCCAATTTCCATGGTTGAATTTTAAAATAAAAATACTTAAATGTGTCAAATGTTTTTATCTTTTTATTATTTATATATTATAGCAGTACTTCGTTCTTACTGGGGTCCTGAGACCCGCGCGTTTCTTTTTTATTATTATTACACCAAAAAATATGTAACTTTATTCGATTCGTTCGAGTCTACAGTTAAATTTAGACTGAAGTGCATTACGAAAGTAAAGAAGAGAGATTGACTGGTATAAATTATTTCACTTATATATGTATATATGAGCTCATCTTTCAGTGTGTATACAGATCAGAAAGAAAAATGAATGTGTGTTAAGTGTATTAATTGTGTGGACACATTTCAGGAAATTTCTTTATCATTCCAACAAAATAAAATCCATTTTATAATTCTTGCCCAGTTTTTACATTTATTACATTAATTATTAAAATTATTTAGTACCACAAAATATCAAGAATGAAAAAAAAAAACAAGTAAAAACTATCGGTACCGGCGAGGTGATTCGAGACCGGCCAGGAAAATTAAATAACTGAATAAAAAACCGGCCAAGTGCGAGCCGGACTCGCGCACCGAGGGTTCCGTAAAGTTTATAATTATTAAAGAAAAAATATGTGATGTAACTAAAAATTTAAGGTTTTTTTCCTTTATATGTGCTATAAAACATTGCTTCATGCTAAATTTCAAGATTCTAGGTCGACTGGAAGTACCCTTTATGTTTTGATTCCCTTGCGAGTAGTTGCGAGTTTGAAAATATGCGGCTTAAATTGCTGTTTCTTTTGATTGCGTTGACATAGAAGTTTGATTTTGTTACAGCTTAAAGGTATTATAGACCTGAGTATTTGATATGAATTTCAATTTAATACCTCTACGCGTTCATGAGGAAAGGGGTAGTAAGTTTAAAATTATTAAAAATAATTTTATTATATGATGTAACTAAAAATTTAGGGTTTTCGCAATTTTTCCTTTATCTGTGCTCAGAATCTTGAAATTTGGTACGAAGCAACGTCTTATGCTTCGTACCAAATTTCAAGATTCTGAGTTCACGGGAAGTACCCTGTAGGTTTTGATTCCCTTGCGAGTGTCGAAAATTTGTGGAAATTTGCGGCATAAACGGCTGTATCTTTTGATTGCGTTGGCTTAGAAGTTTGATTTTTTTTTTCACGGCTCCAAGGGACAGTAGACCTGAGTATTTGATATAAATTCCAGCTTGATACCTCCAAGAGTTCCTTAGAAAAAAGGTCTTGACAGGCGTACAGACGGACAGACGGACGGACGGACGGACAACAAAGTTATCCTATATAAGGGTTCCGTTTTTTCCTTTCGAGGTATGGAACCCTAAAAACGTGCATGTGCCGCGCAGGGCTTCAAAATAATTCCTAACTTGGAAAGGAATGTCAAGAGAAAGTAAATGCAAAGTGGGGACTTAACTCATGAGGGCCACCTTGCCCGAACACGCTGTAATCCCGAGGATCAACCGTATTATCCAGCCGCCCTCGTTGAAGCAATCCGGGTTTTTCTCGGCAATTCTCTTTTTGCCTCTGTTACTGGCTCAATCCCTTTTTCCGCTCCCAAATTTCCTTCCAACTCGACTCAACACGCACCTCGACCGACTGCCTCCACTTAAGAACCGCCCGCTTCACCTACCGGGGTTATCGATCGGCCTTGCCCGATTTCCAATTTAGAACTTCTGATGGTAACGCTTGTTTTAGAATCTTTCCTATTTCGAAATTGTTTTCTTTTCTCCTCTTAGAATTTTACCTTCGGTCAACGTTGATCTAGAACTTCTGGTTCAGCTCTCAATATTGGGCGCGATGTGGCGATCGTGCGCTACGGGTTACGGTTGGTTTTTTACATTAAGTCGGATAGTATCTCTCGAGGACGGTATTACTTCAATAAGCGAATTGAATTATGTATAACGTAAAATTCCTCAGGTGTAACAACGTGTAGCTTGAGAGGGCGGGAATCAGATAAGCTTTAAAATACGCAATTTATTAATTAATTTGTTATCCGAGTTAAGCAACCCCCAGCAACGCGATTATTATTGTTTTCTCTCCGGGCAGTATTCTATCTTGGCCTTTTCCAGAGTCCCGAACGTCCTTACCGGCGTACAACAATCTTCACAATTTTACTCTCTTACTCTCCTACTGCAACTAATGTACAAACAACTCTGACAAAAATTCAGTACATTTACCAGTAGCCTATCTCAACTAATTTACAACAAATATTCAGTTCATTTATCATATCAATTAATTAACTAACTCCAACAAGTCCCTAACGGATAATGAATAACATAACATACTCTTAATATAACAGACTGCTTCCAATGGTGTTTACGGTATCTGGGTCCAACAGGTACATAAGAAAGTCTCGTAGTAGACTTCGGTCCATTTTCCAATGGTAACACAACTGATGGCGGGACCATGATTTAAAACTGCTCCGCCGCCACAAGTTCTCTCTACGTCATCTGGGCATGCACCAAATCCGGTAGAAAAAATACTTTTTAGATTATGTTGGTGACAAGTGCCGCTATCAGAACTACACAGAGTAATCCTCAACCAATAATAAGGGTTGTCCATTTTGCCCATGCTCACCGGAGATTGCCCACCAAAGTTCTACTTCCATGGATCGCACAGCGTCGATAAAACGTTCTGAAAATGAATAAATAGTTCTCAGCGTGCAGTAAAAGAAACGAAAAATTATCTAAACAGACATTTAGTATAATGAAAATTTTCAGTCAATAGATATTTAGTATAAACTAACAAATAACTAACTCCCCACTGTAACCGTCCGTTTAACTGCTTTAAAAAATTATTCTCTTTTGTTACGATTTTCTGACAAATATTAAGATTTATGATATATCTCCGAATTATTAGGTGTTACCGTTGGAAATTAGCCCAACGGAGTAACCATATTATTCGTCCGTTCGTTCGGTGCAGGGGGCTCAAATCTAGGACCCATTTCCTTTGTGCCGTCTATGTGTAAAATGGGACCACGACGCTGTAGAGAAATTTTAATTTCAGAGCTGAAGCCGAAGGCCAGAGAGGGATCAGAGGTAGTTGGAGAGCCGAGGAGAGTGGTCCAGGCGAGACTGTTGGTTTGGGCGAGACGGTTGGTTTGGGAGAGACGCTTGGAACGGGGCAGCACAGGGTTCGGCGATGGCTGGAGGGAACCTTAACTGGGATTGCGACACTCACCGGCGCGGCATTACTTACCTGTTGGATCCCGGCACGGATTCTTCGTCGTCTTCATCCACATCGTCGTTCACATCGTCTTGCGTCATCGCAATTCACATCTTATTTCGTCGACATCATTCGCATCTTCACTTGGTCGTCTCCATTTACATCTCCATTCAGTCTTCATTCACATCTAAGTCGTCGTCTCCATTCACATCGTCATTCACATCTTTATGGCACCGTCATTCACATCGTCATTCGCATCTTTAATGCATCGTCATTCACATCGTCATTCACATCTCCGTTTGGTCGTCTTCAGTCACATCTTCATTCATTCCTATTTAAATGCACATCCGCATTTCGTCGTTTCCATGCATACTCATATATTCATTTGGTCGTCTTCATTCATATCGTCATTTCTGTTGTCTTCATCTCATCCTCATCTGCATCGGAGGCTGAAAGGACTATCGTCCACGACAGGGTAACAGCAGGAGCATGCCCTTCATCATGTTTAGATTCGTTTAAGTACTGCATAGTTGTTAGGTATTGCTGAGTTTAAATTAGTAGGAAGAGTACCCAAATCGAATTAGATTAAGTGGAATTCAAGTAGTAGCAAGGGTAGTAGATTGCACAGATCGTTGTACGCCGGCTGAGGACGTTCGAGCGTCGAGGGAAGGCCAGGGGGCATGCCAGGGAGAGAACGGCATTGGTCGCGTGGCAAGAAGGGGTGCTTAGCTCGGTGAGCGAGATCGCGTGTTGTAGGATTAAGGCGGTTCCAGCCCTCTCAAGTTTTGGTGCTACCCCTGAGCAACGGAATGTCTCGAATATTTCGATTTCCCCCCCCAGTGAATTATCCGACTTAAGAGGAAAGAACCACCGTAACCCGGAGTGCCCGGTCGCTGCATTGCGCCCAGTGGAGAAGTTACACCAGAAGCCTTGTGGCCCACGTTGATCAAAGGAAAATTGCTAAGGGCATCGGGAGAAGAAAAGTGTATCCCAAAAATGGGAAAGAGCCTTAATAATATCGCTGGCCCATGCCGATAATCGATAGAACGAGCGCGGCCCTCGGAAGTTCGAAGTTCGACAGATCGGGCAAGGCCGATCGGAAACTCCGGTAGGTGATGCGGGCGGCTCTGAGAAGTAGTGAGGGAGAAGCAGGCAGTCGGTCGAGGAACGTGTGAGAGTCGGGTTGTGTTGTACAGAGGAAAAGTAGAAGGAGGAAAGGACAGGAACTTGGCCGCGGGAAGTTTTCTTGTAAAGTCTGTTACTGAGGAGGAGGAGGAGGAAAATTCGGCAAAGGACTGGATAAGGAAGGAAGAGAGCTCAGGGAAAAGTCGGAGTAAAGTGGAGAAGGAGGAGGATTGCCTTGAAATTCCTGGATCACTAGCACGAGGGCGGCTGGACCGCGTGATCGTCCCGAGGATTTTCGAGTCCGGGCAAAGTGGGCCCGCGGAAGGATGCGAGTTAAGTACCCTCTTTGCCATTTCCATTTATTTTCCTAGCTATTCGGTGTGGTTTGAGCCCGTGCGGCGTACGCTCCTGCTCGAAATTATTTTCCTTTTTCTGTTAATTTAATCCGGGTTGCCTGACCGGGTTCGAGCCTCCTCGCCGGTACCGTTAGTGTTCGGTAACGTAATGGTTAGTGGTAGCGTTTAATTTTCATATTTGTACTTTGTACGTTGTATTTGATTTGGCCCTCTACGGGAAAATATATTATGTATTCAGCCTTGAGCCGCGCTGGTTAATTTTGTGATCTCCTCCCGCCTCCCGATTAAGCATTAGGTACCGTTAGCTGGGGTACAGTGGTTCTCGGTGAGCCATAAAACCGAGTGGCGCCCAACCCTGATTCGGGTGCGATCGGCGAAATTTAAATTGGAATACCCCGACCCGTCTCCAACAGCTGGCCAGGCGCTCGTGCAACAAATTTTGCACGTAACATAGGCAATTTTTCTATTTTATTGTTTCTTTAAAATTAAAATTGCTTCAAGTTTCTTTAATTGTGTCCAATACTGTATGTATGTATTTGTTTTTTGTTGTAGTAAAGATTCTTTCTTTCATAATTAATAATTATATAAATTTGCAAAATGTAATTCCCCTAATAATGTTATTTACTATAAGTTTTCTGCGAGTTTTCACGAGCAAACTGCAAATTTTAAAGCTTATGCGATTTTCAATAAAATTTATACTTACGGTTTTTTTTGGGACGCCGATTTCAAACCGGTTTTCCTAATTTACGAATTTAAGATGCGGACCGTAAATTTTTACCCCGGTATGCAGTGCACAAGGTTTCCGTGTAACCGAGCTAGCTCGGTCCTGCATGTACTGCACTGAAAGAAAAAGATTGGTAAAATTGACCAAAATGCTTGGTTAAAAATGCGCCAACCAATAAAAAAGCTGGTTAATTTCGCGGCGGCTCTGCCATATGAGCACCCACCCCACAAAGCCGATGCCTTTGTAAAGTTGATTTTAGGGGGCGGCTCGAACTTAGGGACCTCCGAATTTCCGTCTCGTTGCTTTACCTCAGAGCTATTCTTCTAAATGCCTTTTGAGCGATTCAACCTTAATAAAAAATCGATGTGTGGCTTTGGGATTGACTACATATTTTTTACAGTTAATTTTGATCAACGAAATTTTTAAAAATTTAGATTTGTATGGCGTGGTATTTTAACTATTTTTTCTTTTTTGTGGTCAAATTGACCAACTTTATTTTTCTCAGTGTGTTGTCTTGTCTATAGCCTATAAAGTCAAGTAAAATAAAATTATTAATCTTATTTTTTATTGAACAAAATTAAAAATTAAAATTACAGTCCCAGAATTGACTGAATCAAATCATAATTATGCTAAAAAATCTCTCAAAACTCTTTACAATGGATTTAGTCATTATAACAATAGCTGCGTTTTTTTCACAACGGATCTGGTTCTGGATTTACTGGGAAATTTTGCATTGAATTGAATTAAAAAAAGCGGCCAAGTGCGAGTCGGAGTCGCCCATGAAGGGTTCCGTAGCAGCGATTTATACGTATTTTTACTTATTAAAAAAAAACTACTTACTAGATCTCGTTCAAACCAATTTTCGGTGGAAGTTTGCATGGTAATGTACATCATATATTTTTTTAGTTTTATAATTATCCCATTTTAGAAGTTACAGGGGGGGACACACATTTTTCCACTTTGGAAGTGTCTCTCGCGCAAACTATTCAGTTTAGAAAAAAATGATATTAGAAACCTCAATATCATTTTTGAAGACCTATCCATAGATACCCCACACGTATGGGTTTGATGAAAAAAAATTTTTGAGTTTCATGGGGGACCCCCCAAATTTTTTTTTTTTTTCTATTTTTGTGTGAAAATCTTAATGCGGTTCACAGAATACATCTACTTACCAAGTTTTAACAGTATAGTTCTTATAGTTTCGGAAAAAAGTGGGGTAATTTTGTAGATAAGGTCCCCACCCCCGGAGGGGGTGGGGCGGGGGTGGGGGTGATTCAGGGGGGTGTCCACATCACCCCCCCATAAAAATTTCGCGCCGGTCACTCCATAAAAAAAAAATTTAACCCCATAAAAATAGAGGTTTGATAAGGCCCCCAATCCCAGAGAGGATGCCTCGGGTGTGAAGGTGATTCAGGGGGGTGTGCACAGCACCCTCCAACAAAAATATCACGGCGAGCACCCCATAAAAAACGTTAAAGCCCCATAATAAAAAGTAATAACCCCATAAAAAAAGTGGTTTTTGCGATATATGTAAGAACGAAAAATTTTAGCTTATTTACCGATTACTATCTCCGAGGACACACGGTTCCTCAATTTTTAGCCCCCCTCCCCTTACCTACCCCACCCACTCTCATCATATTACACAAAATACATGACATAACCAATGTACATATGTGCAAGTGAATATATGTGGAGCGCATACTTATATGTATGTATTATATGTGTGTGTGTGCGTGAACTTATGTATGAATTTGAATATACATGCACATTGGTACATACACAGACAGGCTACACACACATACAAACGCGCGCGCGTTAGAGTAGGTGTAGGGGGAGGGGGGCCTAAAAATTTAGGAGCCGTGTATTCTCAAAGATAGTAATCGGAAAATAAGCGAAAACGTTTCGTTATTATATCGCAAAAATCCCTATTTTTATGGGGTTATCACTTTTTTTTATGGGGCTATAACTTTTTTTTAAGGGGTGGCCGCCTCGAAATTTTTGTAGGGGGGGTGTTGTGGACACCTCTTGAATCAAGCCCACCCCTGACCCACCCCTTACGGGGGTGGGGCCCTTATCAAATCCCAATTTTGATGAGGCTATAATTTTTGTTTATGGGGCTATAACTTTTTTTTATGGGGTGACCGCCGGGAAATTTTTATGGGGGGGTGATGTGGACACCCCCCTGAATCACCCCCACTCCCGCCCCACCCCCTCCGGGGGTGGGGACCTTATCTAGAAAATTACCAAAAGTGGCTGTGACATACGGACGGACAGACAGACAGACAGACAGACATGATGAATCCATAAGGGTTCCGTTGTAACGGTTCGCGCAACGAAAAGAAAAAAAATTTAAATCTTTTCTTCCCGGACAAAAATTGTAGCCGACGGCAATGACTTTTCTGCCCGGCAAAACAATTAAAATTCATACGCCGCCGCTGTGATCTGCAGAGGATGAGAGCGCCTAGGAACCGTAAGCTCCTCGCGCGACGTGCTTGGATTTGATCCGGCCGGCTGAGCAATCGCTGCGCGGGAGGATCGATCGCCTGCGATCCTCGCTCGTTGTTGTTGTCTAGATAGCGGCATACAGCACGCGTCCGCTAGTAGCTGGGAGAGAAGCTGGGTGGTTGGCGGCCGATTGGTCTTTTTGCCTGCGATCGTTCAGCTGGACAGACTAAAGCCTTGACAGTCAGCAGTGCAGTGAAAAAAAAAATTTTAATTTTAAACTAAATAAATCGATCGTTGCATCTTTATTAAAATTTGTCAAATATTGTTTTCCCTACTGAGTGAGGCGATTCGACCTGGAATATTAAAAAAGTTGATTGATAGTGCTGAAGTGCAATAATATAAAGGAACTTACTTGATACTCCGATTTTCTCTTTCTCGGCAAGGTTCCGAGCCCGGGGTGAAAGCTCCTAGAGGAGGCCAAGAAGAGGGAAAACGACGGAAAAAACAACGGGAAAGTAACGGAAATTGGCGGGAACAGAAGGAGGAGGGAGGGAGAAGGAAGAAGGAAAAAAAAGAAAAAAAAATCTCGCGCACACCAACAGGAAGCATCGGCGCGCTACGGTTAGCGGGAACCCCGAGACGACGACGATCTGGGTTTATTTTTTTTCTGAGTGTTTTTTTTTTGTGCATAGTTAGTCATTTTCTTTAGTGCTAGTTTAATTAGATTCATTTTTTTTTCATTGCTTAGTTTGCTTAACCACTATTTTTTGTTTTTGTTTTTTCTCTTTGCTGAATTAACTTTTTTTTTGCGTGATATTAATTGCTAAATTTGATTACCTAATTAGTTTTCCGACTTAATTTAAATTTCTGTTTAGACTCTTTTGCTTAAAAGTTTTGTTTTTTCTTTTTTTTACTTAAATATACACTCGTTACTGAGTGGCCGGCTCAAGGGCAAAAGGGTCATCCCGAAATTGTAGTGAATAGTGAAAGGAAAAAAAAAACATTTTTACAAATTTTCAGCCTACAGATCGTCGGGTCGAAGCTTCCACCTGGAGGATCGTCGGTAAGTGCAAAACTTTTTTTTTCTTCTTTGGTTCTGATTTTCTTTGTGAATTTCCTATTGCTCTGCGTATCTGAAAAAAAAAGGAATAAGTTATAGAAAAAAAAACGAAAAGAATTTTATAAATTCGTTGAAAAAAAAAAACAAAATTCTTCTTGGCTTATGTCTTGTATATTTTAAACAACACTTACCTTTTGTATTTAGAAGAGTATCTTTTAATTAGAACTTAGTTTGAACCGTACTTACCTGTAGCATATACACATTAATAATTTTTTTTTTTTTAATTAGCCCTTATGTAGCTTGATCAGCACTTATACTTATACACATTATCGCCTAAAATTAGTCACAATTGCATTTTGAATACCATGAGTTATTAACTTGGAATATTATGTAGTAATATAGTTATTTTGTTGCTTCTACATAATTTGTTTTCTTTTCGCTTGTTTCTCTAGTGCCATGTATATGACATGATACGTGCGCGTTAAACCGTTTGTTTGGCTGTGATAGTGGCAGCGATGGGGAATCGGTGATGGAGACTAAATCCCTGACGCGGTGGGGAACGTAAAGTAGTGACATGTTTTTTTTTCCTTCCCTTTTCGTCCTTCCCCGGTTTCCCATATTGTTCCTTTTCGGTAACATATAACCAGCACCTCGTGACAGAATGGTGGCCAGGAAAGAACCCCTCCCATACCCTGAGCTCGAGCCGGACAAATTAGCTGGTCCTGGTCCTCTGCTTTCTGTCGCCGCTTGGCGAGCGTAGATATACGGCTAGCTCAGCCGAGCACAGTAACTGAGTTTCCTCCGTTACACCGTTTTTTGCCATTTGGCTACAGAACCCTAAAAACAGTCAATTATACAAAGATTTTAAGTTTTGCGAAAAACACATCGAATTGCCTTGATATTTGCCCATTCAAACTTCAAACCCTGAACCAGATAAATTTTTGGATTAAATTTTTGACGCAAAGTAGGTATAAATCCAGGCAATTCGATTATATGTTCACGAAATAAAATAAAGTTAAATAAAATAAATAAAAAACGCAGCTAATAATCATAAATTTAAATTTCGCGTCAAAACCAAATATTTTGAATTGGAATAATCATGTTACCATAGACTTCGTTCGAAACAGGCGAATACTTACGATTTTTTATTTCACGTTCTTTTGTCATCAATTAGTGGTTCCTTTTTGTGCTGTGCAGTAATCAAGTGAATTTTTCTATTAATAAAATGCCTCGTGAAAGTAGAATAACTGAAAAAGAAGTTGTTAATCAAATAATTAATTTTTATGATTATTTTAAACACACACAGATAAGGTTTGGGATAATATAAGTCTTACTTGCAATAAAGCTTGGACTAAAAGATGCTGATACATAAACATCAAATATAATAGACGAAATGTGATGTTCGAAGCCCTCCAGAAAATGGGTATTAGTACTTCATCGAATACCATTGAAAGTGCAGAAAAATCTTTGGAAGAATTGAACTTTTGGATTTCATCAAACGAAAGTAGTATTAGAATTTATATATATAACATATATATATTATTTGAAAAAAAAATTTTTTGTTACACCAGATGAAGAAGAAATACTCAATCTATACTTATCACATGCAGAATGGACTGCGATCAAACCGAACGAGGATAATTCACTGAAACGAAGCAATAATACATTAAAATCTTTTATTTGGACTGATATAATTGCTTTTGCTTTTTGGAAACAGCACAAGTTACCCTGTGCTTTTTCGTTTAAGAGTGCTCAAATCAACAAGTCATCTATGCGAAATTTTTACCTGAAGATCACGGGAAAATGTAGGAGCCAGAAATGCGGAAATCGTTTCACTGGAATCGGCCTTGAAGAACCTGTGGAAAATAAAGAATATATGATTTTAGTAAAAACTAGGAACATGTCCTTCGACGACCACGAAGATGTAAGGCGATACTTGATTGGTGCTCAAAGATACCAAATAGGACAACAGTGTTTAAGAGAAGATTGCAGCAATGTGCAGAAGAAATTATTCTCCGAAAATTTAAGTGGAGGAGATTTAGCTCAACCGATCATTCCTAAGCTGAGTGCTCTTCAACATGCTAGGTGTGAAGAAATAAACAATGATTTAGGAATTCGAAAAGAGAATGATTTAGATCCAATTAGAGCTCTATATAACCTGCAATATGAAAATGATTACATTAGCAGTATTCAAGACTTATGCTACTCACCGTTTTTTGTGTTTTATGGGACGTCAGAGCAAGTTGCGGTTTACCAGAAATATTGCCGAACTTTGGGTACTTCATCCAAAATAAGCATAGATGCAACAGGAAGCCTGATGGTGAAGAAATTGGATAAGCCAAAGGGGACAAAATCTACCCATATATTTTTATATTGTTTCGTAATTAAATTCCATGGAACGATTCAATCAGTATATCAAATGCTAAGTGAAGCACAAGACGCTGATACTACATATAACTTTATGGCTAAATCGATTTTTAAGAAAAAACAAGTAAAAAGCCAAAAGAAATAGTTACCGACTATTCCCGAGCCCTGCTTTCTGCTGTATCGTTAGCATTCAGCAAAATGTCACTTGGCATGTATGTTGAAGAATGCTTCAAGAATATCATGGATATGGGTAATGGTTTATACCTATAAGAATGAAAATAAAATTTTTTGATTGTGGTTTTAACAGATTTAATTTATTTATTTAAGTTTTATTATTATTTGTTGATAATTGTTATATTTTTAAAATTTGTTGTTCTTCAATATTTAGTTTAAGATTTTAAATTGACTTCTTGAGGTTCCAGTTCGAAGTGACTTTTAATTAAATATTTAAAATTTTGTTATTACTTTTTTGTTCTTGACATACTTTGATCATATTGAGTTACATTTTTTAACGTTGAGTTCAGCTCCACCACAATGGATAACGATGAAATTTTTGATGGAAATAATACTCTAACATATTTAAGAATTGATGTAGCTCATCTGATTCACCTGGCATGTAGGTGGAAATGTTGGAGGAAAGTACAACAAAGAATTGTACGTGATTTTTTCATTAGATGCCTATCTCTTTTAGTCGAATGCCATACGGTTGAAGACTTCGAAGTGATCCTGGAATTGACATTAATAATCGCTTTTCAACCATGCATTGATATCATAGTCAAAAACAGTACAAAGTTACTCCCGTCCAAGGAGCGTATAAAAAACTTCAAAGCTTCATAGCTTATCACAAAATAAATATTGATCAAAATTTAGACATCATGATTCCAAACCCTGATGAAGTTGAAACACAGAGTGACGAAGACTTTACTGAAAGTAAACAAGTAACAAATATTACTAGTTATATAAATTATGAAAAATACTAAAACTATGTATTATAAAAAAAGGGGAAGAAATAAATGGATTCTATTGTCCCGACTTTGGAAACAATTTGATACGATTAAGTAGAAAATTTCCTCTGTGGACTGCAGTAACAACGCCATATATTACAGATCATGCTTATTCAAGTAGTGCTGAAGCTAACTTTGAAGATTTAAAAACTTCAGTTTAAAAAATTATAAAAAAAAAACTTAATAGTAAGAGGAACGCGGAAATTTGATTCCAATTTAACAAATTTCATTCAAAAACGACGCCGTCCTCAATTCAGGGCTTTGAAAAAAGAAAATAATTAAAAAACAGGAAGTAATGAATATGCAAGAAAACTGGAGAAAGAAGGCAGAAATTCCACTTTTTCATAATATGAAACAACCTGGACTTAATTATGATGACGATGATAACAGCGATGACAACAATAATGAAGAAGAAAAACTAGAATTTGAAATTAAAAATATTAATGATATTGAAGATAAAGAACGAAAGCAACCTATATCAAATTATGATGATGACGATGATCGTAATGATAGCGACACTGATGAACTGGAACGACTTGGACTTAGTTATGATGATGATGATAATAATGACGATGAACTGTATGAAATAAAAGATGATGATGATAATGATTATATCAATCTAACCAATAATCATATTTAAAGGCAATAGTAAAAATTGCATACTAAAGTTGCCAAACAATGATAGCAAACACTCTCAACAACAGTTGGGTGTTAAAAAAAATTACTTACCAAAATTCTTTTCTGACTATCCAGAAATACGACTATATGGTTTATCTTCATCTGGAAGAAAGAGAGAAAAAAAGATTTTTCTGATAAATGGTGGCCTTTGCAAAGGTATGAAAAATAAGGAATCGCAAACATTAGAATTTTTCCGAAATACTTGTGCATTTGATTCAATTGCTCACATTATTGCAACAGCTGCAGTTGATAATCCGGCGTACTTGTCCTTCATAAAGAAACATTCTTCGCAAATACCGATGTTCAATTTTATTAACTTATTAACTACGTTTGGAGTAACATCAGCCATAGAACGAGAGCGCGGAAACTTACTCTACAGTTTATACCACAGCACACTTAAACAAAATATTGTTAATAATAAAACAATATGGGCATAAATCAACTTCTGGGATTCCTCAAGGAATCTTTGGATTAATTTGTTCGAAGATTCAGCTTCCGCCGTAAAAACAATATTGTGCAATTATCGTTGTCCAAACCCTAAGATTTATGAATATAAAACAATCTCGCCAAACCACAACGTTGTCATTGATGAAGGCTTTGCGAATATACAATCAGCCATTAATCTAAGAGAAACTAAACAAATTCAATGTGAAAAATGTGGTGGAAATACAACAGAACAAGTGGTTGTAAATAAGCAAATTTATATTGAATTAGATATAAGAAGGACTAATGACTTTCATAAAGTTTCTGAACGAGGTGAAACTTGTAGAATTGCAGAAATTCCGAAAATGTTATGTATAGAAAATCGTAGGTACTTACAGACTAGCTTGAATAGTTGCATATACTCCTGGTAACTTTATTGCGTATTCTTGGAGAACTTGCAATAGATGGGAAATTAGTAGATAAGCTATGGGGGTTCTGCGCCATTTTTACGTGTATTTTTAAATGGGGGTCAAAATTCTCAAAAAATGGTATCAAAGCTCGTCGTCTACGTCTAGGTCGATGACGTCATGAAAGCTCTGCGAAAGCTCTCTGTGATAGCAGTGTATGTGTGCTTAGTGAGTATGCATGTGTGTGTGTATCGAGGGTTCGAGTCTTTGCTATTAATGCGGCGCGCCATCTACCGGATTAAGTTCTAGAATGTGTGTGTGAGGGCTCCCGTGCCCCTAGGTCTAAAGGCCCGCGCCCATAGAGTCCGGAATTTGTGCGGAATTTGCTCGACTCCGATAAGCTTAAAGCTATTGACGTCCGGAAATCAGAGGTATCGCCCATAGAATCCGGAATTTCTGCGGCAAGCTTTATCTTCAAAAGGCAAATTAAGATAAAAAATTACAATCAAGAAGCAATTTTTATTGAAAAAAGAACGATGGATGTTTGATTTTATTGCAGGAAAGGCGTCGCTTTTGTGTGCGACCCATTTTACCAGGTCACTGACAGGACTGCTAGCGAAGGCTCAAACCTTCTAAGCAAATCAAGGCAATTAAAATGCTCAAAATCCCCCATAATTATGTTTAAACACAACTAAATAACAAATAATTAAATTGCCACGAAGCGATTTCTGTTGTATCTCGGGATAAGCAGTCCAATGTTTAATATTTCAAAATGTTTTCAAAGTTTAGAAATTCTCGCTGGAAGCTTTCCTTGCCGCATGTAGTACGGACCAAAAGTTAAGAAATGTTCACTTTTCAATTCGGCCGCGACTCCGGCAACGCGTTTCTATGGGTGCACCCCCATAAGAAAGCATGTAGTTCAACTTACGTTTTCCGGAGTCGGACGAATTCCGGACTCTATGGGCGCGGGCCTTAAGGACGCGGATGCCCGATCTTTCCCGATTGCGCCATGTTGCGAAATGCGCAGGTGGCTTTGTGTTTATGCTGATGAAGGAGTTCTTATTTGTAGGAATTTGGGGTGTAATTTGATCCCTTAGTAGAGGAAGGCATTGTTTACATTAGATTAGATCTGGAATTTTGGCACGTGAAGGGTCATGTCTGAACATATTTCAAGTACGCATGTGGCTTTGTTTATACCATGTTGCGGCTTATAAGTATTCTGATTGGTCAGCTCATGATCACGTGATCATATTTCCAGGAATTGATTCTCGATTCAGCGTGGGTGGTTCTATTTTTATTTTTTATTTTACTTGGGAAAAATGTTCCTTCACATTTGAGATGGAGAGTATAAATATGTTATTCATCGGCTGATCTTAAGTCGTTTATCGCATTACACAGATGGTTTCAGAGTTAACCTAGTGCGGTTTATTATGGTTCATAGTACAAGTGAAAATGTGGATGTCCTACACAGCAGAATCTTGGCCAGAGGCTGTAGATTTGGAAAGCTCAATTAAGCGAATTAAATCCCAATTTGAATGTTATCAGCAAAATGCAATATATGACCAAAACAGAGGAAAATATTACTGTGCTGAACAGTATTAGAAGGAAAAAGAACAGTTATACGACCGTCTTGTTGCAAGTTCTTTTATATATATTTTTCCATACCATGAACCTCCAGTTTTCTGAACGAATAAAAAATATAATTTTGGCAGGACAAAAATCATCAAATTTTTTTGCGAAAATGAAACTTTTTTTTTAAAAAAACTCCGCCATTTTGTTAAATTTCCTTTTTTTTCGATCGAGGGTCATGGTACGGGCAATACCTTCTAGTTTAATTTTTTGTTTTTTTTTTATTTCAAGAACTGTACAAGTTGCTGTCACTGCAGCAGTGGGAGGACTTTGTTTTCTGGAGCCTTGTGAGATTCCGAATAACTCGCTGAATTTTCAATATTTTGAATTAAACATTTTATCATGTATTTATTATAGATATATCCACAAAAATATCCATATATTTATATATAAATATAATGTACATACTATAGCTTATGCTCAACAACCATCGAATTATGAGGGCCGAGAAAGACACGTATGATGCTGCAAAAATGGACAGGTCATAGGCATAGGCATAGTTGTTTAGTGTAATTATAAAGTTTTTTTAAGACATCTTAAAGAAAAACTTTAAACGCATTTTTCTCAAAACAAAATTTTTGTAAGCTGCGCAGGTGATTCAAAAAATTCTATACAACCGATTGCTTTCATTTTTGCACATGTTTTTCTACACAGCAATGGCTCTGGCCGGTACTAGAATTACTTAATTTTAAAAATTATTTCCTTTTTTTTTTCACCGATTTTCAACAATCGAATCACGACTTTTTTTAAGTCCAGCATTTTGTTATTTATTAAGGAAAATGTTTAATTTTAGTGCTGGCCAGACCCACAAGCCTACGGAACAATAATAAATTTAATTTTGGTTTGTTTCGGATGACTCCAAGTGACGTAATCACCTACGCCACCCAGATAGGTGCGTTAATTTAAAGTTGTCTGCTTTAGGTTAAAAAAAAAAAAACAATTATAAAATAGCATAAAATTAAGTAACAAATCTGTTTTCCCTTAGATCGTTAACTAAGGGAAATAATAATAATAATCAATAACAACATATAAGAAAATTAGAATGATTACATTTTTTTTTGTTATAAAAAAAAATCCTGAACTACGGGTGTTTCAGGAGGAATTTACAGGGGGCACAATAAAAAAAAGGGAAGTCACTTTACACACTATTTATTTCCTTGCGTATAATTAATGCCTTGGTTGCTGGTGATATCGTACCGGCTGGAATCCTGGTCTTGATGTGTGGCTGCTCTGCTGCTGGCTGTTCAGATCCGAATCGAAAATCTGCTCTTGCTTCTTCTAGTTGTGGTGATAAGCACTCTTAAAAATGAGAAGGAGTACAGGAGGATCCAAATAGATTGACATGCCTCGATATTCTCTTTTGATGCAGAGGATAATTAGAGGCTTCTGGTGATAACCATCGACGCTCTGTCTCCTCTTTGATGAAGAAGATGATAAGAATAGCCATGATGAGAGATCACCCACGCTCTTCTGGTCTGGGTCGCCGGGTATACGGTTGCCAATTATTGACTTGCGAGTTTTAAATTCCAACATTCTGCCCGCCTTGAAATCTCCAGATTTCAAAAGAAAGGAACAGGTTCAGTGAATGCCGCCTTTGAGTTGTCGATCGCAATGCTCCATCTACGATATTTCTTCCTTGTGGCCAGCGTTCGTTGCGAATTTTGATACATTTCTTTTTTTTTTTTTGCTTTAGTGTAAGTGACATAAGGCATAGAGGGACAGAAAAAGGGGGGTAGAAGCAATAGCGAGTAACAACTAATTGCACAATATATTTTCAAATTCCAATAATTTTTTTTTTTTTTTCAAGTGTTCTAAATCTAAAGTGCTTATTCAAATTTTATTTCAATAATTCCGGCCTTTTTTTTTTTTGATTTTTTTTTTTTTTTTAATTGCCTTCGGACGTATCAATTGGTAGCAAGCAGACCTTTGTGACGGGGCGTTTAAGTTCACCCGCCTTGGTTTTTAGTGTGACGACCCGGACTAGTTTATCACTGCCGGGGTGAGTTTTTACTATTCGTCCTAAAGCCCATTGATTTGAGGGAAGATTTTCATTTTTAATTAAAACTAAATCTCCGATTTTCAAGTTCGGAGAAGCGCCTAACCATTTAGGCCTCTGTTGGAGCCGTGACAAATATTCACGTTGCCATGATTTCCAAAAATCTTGCTTCAATCGTTGTAAAAGATTCCATCTGGTTAGTGTACTTAAATTGAAATGAGAGAGATCTTCTTCCGGTGGGGATAAAAGAGAATTTCCAGTAAGAAAGTGTCCTGGCGTTAATACGTTAAGGTCAGTAGGATCTTCAGTAAGAGGACAGAGAGGACGCGAATTAAGGCATGCCTCGATTTGGGTCAGTACCGTGCACATTTCTTCGTACGTTAAAGGAACATTTCCTACGACCCTTTTAAGATGGAATTTAATAGATTTCACCCCGGCCTCCCAAAGACCTCCAAAATGAGGTGAGGCGGGTGGAATGAAATGCCACTGAATGCCATTGATACTCACTAATTCTGCAGCCTTTCGAGTGGCTTCTGCATAAGCGGCCTTAAGATCTCTATTGAGCTGGTTTCGAGCCCCGATAAAGGTCGTTCCACAATCGGAATATATATTTTGACACAATCCCCGACGAGATATAAAGCGTTTTAGGCAAGCCATAAATGCATCGGTAGTGAGATCACTTACTGCTTCTATATGAACGGCCTTTGTGCAGAAGCATACGAATATAACAACATACCCTTTGTATGTTTTACACCCTCTTGTTCGTGATACCCTAAGGTTAAACGGGCCTGCATAGTCAACTCCAGTATTGCTGAAAGGACGAGACGGATTTATTCTAGGAGATGGTAAAGCTCCCATAAGCTGGGTCCTTGTCTGACAAGAATTCTTGAAGCAGGTAATACATTTTCTAATAACATCTTTTACTAGCCTTCTACCGTTTACGATCCAAATAGTTCTTCTAAGTGTGGACAAGGTTAATGAGGTACCTCCATGTAAGCATAGCCTGTGAATGTTTTCAATAAACAATCGTGACAAATGGCTTTTTGAATGAAGAATAAGGGGGTGTTTTTCATTATAAGGAAGTGAGGAATCGTTTAATCTACCCCCTACCCTCAATAACCCTGTACTGTCCAATATGGGATTAAGGGAACGAATTATACTACGTCTGCTTATATCTTTGCCACTGGATAAGGCCACGATCTCATTTGAAAACATTCTTCTTTGCTCAAATTTAAGCCAAAACAAACGAGCGGGTGTTAAGTCTTCGGCAGTAATTAGCGAAGATTCTGAGACAGCTTTGGTACGTCTTAGCTTACTTATAGCCCTTTGGCAACGAGCTGTAGCTCTAAAGAGTCGGGAAAGTGAAGAAAAATTTGCTAGTACCTTAGAGAAATGGGAAAAATCCTCTTCTATTCTTTGCGCAAGAAACGCTTTTGTTGGTCTCATCTCTAATATATCAAAGTCTGGTTCAGTGAAAACAGGAGAAGGCCAAGAGGTCTGTGATTGAGCCAGCCAATTGGGCCCATGCCACCATAGGCTCTCACTTTTGCCTTTGACTGATAACATGCCTCGACTAGCGAGGTCTGCGGGGTTTTCTTCGGATGGCACATGTCGCCATGGAGTTTTCGAATCAACGTTATCAAGGATTTCAGAAATTCGATTGCGTACAAAGAGTTTGAAATTGTCGGGTTGTTTTTTGAGCCACGCAAGGACTATGGTGGAGTCGGTCCATAAGAAAGTCTTAATATCTTTTGAGGCTATTGAAGGAAGAAACCTTTTAACCAGCCGGGAAAGTAACACTGCGCCACATAGCTCAAGTCTGGGAATTGTAACAGATTTAGCTGGGGTAACTTTAGTTTTAGCTGTTAAGAGATGAACCGCAGTCTTGTCTCCGTTTTGAACCCGGAGGTACAGAACTGCTCCATAGGCGTTCTCGGAGGCATCACAGAACCCGTGGAGTTGTACTTGGCTAGTAGGTTCTGAGCTCACAAATCTGGGAATAATTATTGTGCTTAGTTTCTCCATTAATTTTAAGATTTTAGACCATTGTTCGACTAAATCTTGAGGAACCGGCTCATCCCAATGAACCTTTCTTTTCCACAATGATTTCATAAATATTTTTGCTGATACAACGATGTGGGATGCCCACCCTAAAGGATCATAAATTCGAGCTATTTGCGACAAGATTTTTCGTTTGGAATACGGAGGCTGAGAATCTTTTAATTGAATATTGTAAGAAAAGCAATCCTCTGTTGGGGTCCACATTAAGCCCAAAGTTTTAATCACACTATCTGTATTGATTATTATCTGTGAGCTTAATGACCGATCAGCTTGGGGAATATCAGTTAATATTTCTTCCGAATTGGACGCCCATTTTCTTAGCTCAAACCCTCCGCGTCGCAAAAGAGCATCGATTTGCTTTCTTGCTTTTTTCGTAGCGCAAATGGTGTCACCACCTGATAACACATCATCCACGTAAAGATCGTTTAATAGAATATTGGAGCCAATCGGAAATTCTTGTCGCTCCTCTTCAGCAAGCTGATGGAGAACACGGATAGCTAGAAAAGGTGCACTTGTAACGCCGAAAGTGACGGTTAAAAGACGGTAGTCAGCAGGAGCATTATCAGTCTTAGAACGCCATATAATTCTCTGAAAATCCTTTTCGGATGGGTTAATCAATACTTGGCGATACATTCTAGCTATGTCCGCAGTAAATACAAATTTGCGTTGTCTCCATTCAGTAATTAAAAGACAAATATCTCGTTGCAAGGCGGGACCACTCAATAAACGGTCGTTTAGTGAATAACCATTACTGGATTTGCAACTTGCATCGAATACGACACGGGTTTTAGTTGTTAAGCTATCAGCCTTAACCACCGCATGGTGAGGAAGATAGAAAATTTGATCTGGTGCTTGAATTAATTCTGAAAGGGGCACCTTTTCCATATGTCCTTGCTCTAAGTATTCTTCCAGGCATTGCTCGTATTCGTTTTTAAGTTGGGGGTCTGCCTTCAAGCGCTTTTCTAACGCCTGAAATCTTTTCAAAGCAATTTGCCTAGAATCGCCGAATCTCTTTTGACTGTCGGATAGGGGGGTGAAAGGTAAGCGCACTATATATCTACCTTCCGAGTTTCTGCTATGTGTTTCACAGAAAATTTGCTCACAGAGGGCATCTTCTTGTGACATGTTACTGGGGGATGAAATTTCTTCAATTTCCCAAAAGCGCGTTATAGCATCACATTCCTTTACTTGCGAGCAAAGGCTTAGAGCTTGGCGACTTGGCTGACAAAGGGTTTGCGTGTTGACTTCTCCGAAGAGAATCCAACCGAAACAAGTTTGTTGTGCAGTGGGACTATCCACTGTGCCTGGGATAACCCCTTCTTTAAGAATTTTTGCATAGACTTCAGCGCCTAAAACCAAATCTATTTTTCCTGGGTGATCATAAGACGGATCTGCAAGGGTTAAGCTCTGAAACGTAGCTCGAGAAATGTATAATTTCTTGGTAGGCAGATTATCTGTCAGACAATCAAGCACAGCAGCTTTCAATTTTATTTTCGGTTCATCACGGAAATGAGGTTGAATTGTGAGTTCGCTGAGAGACTGTGCCTGTGCAGTTATAGTATTTCCTATGCCTGCGATTTCAATTGGGGATCGATAGGTTTTAGAGCGAAGGAGTTGCACTGCTCTTTTGGTGATAAAGGAAGTTTGTGAACCGGGGTCAACTAAGGCCCTGAGGAGAATGGGAGTTCCATCATGAGAAGATGCCTTTATTCTGATAGTAGCCAACAGTACTAATTTATTCTGACGAGCAAAGCAAGCTGTTATTTTGCTATTGGGAGAGCTAGCTTGAGTGGATTTTGCAGGGTCGAGAGAAATTGCTGTAGCACTTTCCCCGTCATTCAGGGGGGTGTTGTCTGGAACATGTAGCAGGGAGTTGTGTCTCCTGTTACAATATCGACACGTTTGATCACTGGGACAATTTTTTGCGGTGTGACTTTGAGCGAAGCAATTAGAGCATATGGAATTGGAGGACACAAATTTAGATTTTTCCTTTGGTGACAATTTTATGAATTTGAAGCATTTTCTTAGAGCATGAGGACCTTTGCAGAAAGGACAACTAAAACGGGTAGTATGATAGGAGCGGGTCTTCTTGTCCATCGATCCTGATGAAGTTTTTTGGAAATGTTTTTGTAGACTTAGGGTTTCCAGGGTACGAAAACGGGCTTCTAAAAATTCCTTGAGATCATTTAGAGAGGCTAGCGAAGAGGTATTACCTTGTTTTTGCTCCCATAGTTCCCTCGTTTCCGAAGGAAGGCGCTCTAATATCAGAAAATTAACAACCGGGTCCCAGTCTTCGACCTTTACTTTCAAGTTTTTTAATGTGGACAAACATTCATTTGTCACGTCAAGCATACGTCGAATTTGAAAAGCAGACTCAGCCTGAATGGGGTTTTGAGAAAACAATCTTTTTAACGTATTGTTTACTAGAGCTCTGGTGTTCTGATACCTCTGAACCAAATTGTTCCATGCGATCGAATAATTGTCGTTAGTAATGTTCAAATGACGAACTATTGTCGCTGCTTCCCCGGTAAGCGAAGTCTTCAAATAATGCATCTTTTGAACGGCTGACAATTTATCGTTCGAGTTCACCATTGATTCAAAAACATCATGGAAAGACAACCAGGAATTGTAATCTCCCGAGAAGGTGGGAATTGTTATTCTAGGTAATTTTATGCCCGTCATTTCAGGATTTTGGATTGCTTGAGACTCTAAATGTGCCAATTGATTTGCAGGAGGGGGTGTTGATTCATTTGCCCGAGGCAATGCCACTAAACTGTCCATTAAATCTTTGATGATCCCTTTATATTCAAAGTATAAATCTTTAAACTCATCATACAAATCTTCGGTAAAATAACAATGATTTTCCTCTTCGTCCGCGCTATGAATTTTGTAGTCATTTTGATCAAAAGTACTATTAAGCTCTTCCAGCGAATTTAATCGACCCTGAAGGTAACCCTTACTTTCAAGCCTTTCCTTTGGCGATTTCTTATAATTCGTTACCCATTTCTTCAATTGTGAATGAACGACCCTTTGCGAAGCCACCAATTGTTCTAGCTCTTCTGAGTTGTTACCCATTTTAATTTCAACTAAAATGCGCTCACCTACTGATATTCAAACTTAGTGCACCAAATGATGTTGGATTAAATGGCTAATCGGAATTTTTATTACGGGGAGCGTTGCCGTGAGGAAAATAGACAATAATTGAAAAATTCGAAATTATTCACTCGGAGGAGGAGGTACCAAATCGGTTGAGCTTGGGAGACAATAAACCCCACGAAGGCTAGCGATTTATTGTAAACTGGTACTTGCCATTCAAAATGTTAATGCAACTTTAATGGAAATACTTCTTTGTGGGGGTAATTCTTTTTGATTGAACGAGCAGAGAAATTGCTATTACAAATTTCAACTCATAAGTGAAATCTTGACAGTAAATTTTTAATTTCATATAATTTCATCACACAGCCTTTCTCAGTAGGGATCGGAGTCAAACTTCCAACGATAGAGCCAGCGAACGGTAATGACTGTACGGTATTGTAACAACGGTACTGGGATTGGTACTTCTTTCCGTTTTATAGAAGATGGGAGGCAACCTACAGTGGAGCTCACCAAATTTAGAAAAAGTACAAAGTAAATTGTACCTTCTTTAACTTTATTGAGAAATTATAGCGCCACACGGAATATGAGATCTCACTCAAGAATGATCAACCGATAGAATACTTTACACCGAAAACCAAAGAAATTGATTCCTTTTATATATTTTATTATTATTTTATATATAATCCCGGCAATGATCACTGTCTATGAGTACCATGTGTGTACCTTCGCGATACCGTAAACTAAGATCGGTTTGCTACCAGTGAGCCCGTTTTAAATTTTTTAAAGCACCAATATCACGCACTTGAATTAAATAGATTGTGTAATTATTGACTCACCTACCTGGGAGGAGCCCTATCCTGACTCGAAGGACCAATGTTTCAGGAGGAATTTACAGGGGGCACAATAAAAAAAAGGGAAGTCACTTTACACACTATTTATTTCCTTGCGTATAATTAATGCCTTGGTTGCTGGTGATATCGTACCGGCTGGAATCCTGGTCTTGATGTGTGGCTGCTCTGCTGCTGGCTGTCCAGATCCGAATCGAAAATCTGCTCTTGCTTCTTCTAGTTGTGGTGATAAGCACTCTTAAAAATGAGAAGGAGTACAGGAGGATCCAAATAGATAGACATGCCTCGATATTCTCTTTTGATGCAGAGGATAATTAGAGGCTTCTGGTGATAACCATCGACGCTCTGTCTCCTCTTTGATGAAGAAGATGATTAGAATAGCCATGATGAGAGATCACCCACGCTCTTCTGGTCTGGGTCGCCGGGTATAGGGTTGCCAATTATTGACTTGCGAGTTTTAAATTCCAACAACGGGTCCGAAATGAACCTGAACACCGGACTGCATTGTTTTTGAATTTTAATTTATTCCTTGTATACAAGAATATTTTCTTTATTTAACGAAGCAAAAAAAAAGAGCTATATTCAATTCAAACTGAATGACTAAGAATTTTTTAATTAAAAGTAATAAAAAAGTAGGGTTAGGATATAATCAGTTCAGATTTTATTAAATTTAAATTAATGTTATACAGTCCTGAAAGAAACTTATTTTTACAGCATCATCTATGCACTTATATTCGAGCTTGCTCTTAACGAACGTTTTCGTTTGAATCATTAGTGAGTTTTACCCTATGTTTGATTAAATCTAAATTATACAATAGGTTCATTTATGATTTATTGGAATGCAAAATGAAAAAAAAATTATTAGCGACTTCGTGTTAAATTATTCAGTCTGAAGTCTGAACTGATTCTCGTCAACGATTGATTCAGACTAAAAGTAGGTTGTAGTTTGCAAATCTTAACTCTTTTGAGTTCTTTGCCTCTTTTGCAAAACTTGTTCCATTTTGAACACAATATTTTCTTTGTTGATCATCTCATCTTCTAAGTCACAACCTGCAATAGAATTTTATTATAGGATGGAAGGTAAATTATTAAAGTTTGTGTGATTTAATCCAGAGTTTAATTTAAGTAGACCATTTCCTTCATTTTTGCATTGCTTTTGCAATTTGATGTATAGTAAGTATACTTCAATTTGCGATATTCTATTTTCGAGATAATAGTAATCGGCTTAGAACGTATTTCGTATAATACCACAATACAGTAAAATAATCAAATATTAATTAGTTCGTTCAAAACCTTCATACATTAAATAAAAAGTTTCAGATTTAATCGTATTCGTATGATTAAAATAGTTTAATTACAAATTATCGTGAAAATACTATAAAGGAAAAACAATTAAACAGTTCAAAAATTATTTCCCGCGCTGTTGTTTCCTATGTCTTGCTAAACCTAAAGTCGGAACTAATTTTAAAAATAATTAATTAAATAAAAACATTTTTTTAATATACCACGTTTTTAAAACGGACTAAAAACTAGAAAATAATTTTCCTGGGCCCTTCTAAATTTTTGATGGTGACTTTTTAGTGGCTTTGGAGATATTTGTAAGACTTGAAGAGAAAAACGTGGGGCGCAGGATTATCTACTTCTATTATCTACTGCCTGCGCCTCACGTTTTTCTCTTGAAGTCTTACAAATATCTCCAAAGCCACTAAAAAATCACCATCAAAATTTTAGAAGGGCCCAGGGAAAATTATTTTCTAGTTTTTAGTCCGTTTTAAAAACGTGGTATATTAAAAAAAAATTTTTATTTAATTAATTATTTTCTGCTTCTTAGTCTTATGCCATCTTGAATTCGTAAATTCTGACAGTTGATTTGAAATAAGCGACCCCGCAAACCCCCAAGTTCCAAGTTTGGTGCAAATCGCATTAACTTTAAAATTTGACAGTCCGCCATCTTGAATTCATAAATTCTGACAGTTGATTTAAAATAAGTACCCCGAAAACACCCAAGTTTTAAGTTTGGTGTAAATCGCATTAACTTTAGAATTTGACAGTCCGCCATCTTGAATTCGTAAATTCTGACAGTTGATTTGAAATAAGCGACCCCGAAAACACCCAAGTTCCAAGTTTGGTGCAAATCGCATTAAATTTAAAATTTGACAGTCCGCCATCTTGAATTCGTAAATTCTGACAGTTGATTTGAAATAAGCGACCCCGAAAACCCCCTAGTTCTAAGTTTGGTGCAAATCGCATTAACTTTAAAATTTGACAGTCCGCCATCTTGAATTCGTAAATTCTGACAGTTGATTTGAAATAAGCGGCCCCGAAAACCCCAAAGTTCCTAGTTTGGTGCAAATCGCATTAAGTTTAAAATTTGACAGTCCGCCATCTTGAATTCATAAATTCTGACAGTTTATTTAAATTAAGCGACCCTGAAAACCCCCAAGTACCAAGTTTGCTGCAAATCGCATTAACTTTAAAATTTGACAGGCCGTCATCTTGAATTCGTAAATTCTAACAGTTGATTGGAAATAAGCGACCCCGAAAACCCCAAAGCTCCTAGTTTGGTGCAAATCGCATTAAGTTTAAAATTTGACAGCTCGCCATCTTGAATTTATAAATTCTGACTGTTGATTTAAAATAAGCGACCTCGAAACCGTCCAAGTTCCAAGTTTGGTGCAAATCCCATTAACTTTAAAATTTGACAGGCCGCCATCATGAATTTGTAATTTCTGACACTTGATTTAAAATGAGCGACCCCGAAAACCCCAAAGTAGCGAGTTTGATGCAAATCGCCTTAACTTTAAAATTTCACAGTCCGCCATCTTGAATTCGTAAATTCTGGCGGTTGATTTGAAATAAGTGACCCCGGAAACTCCTAAGTTCCAAGTTTGGTGCAAATCGCACTAACTTTAAAGTTTGACAGTCCGCCATTTTGAATTCGAAAAATTCTGACAGTTGATTTATTGTTATTGTCATCCACATCTGAGCTATGGTTAAAATTCAAGTCTCTAGCTGATCGGGAAGTTAGTTTAAACTCGCTTGCAAAGTTTGACCCGGACAGACAGACAGACAGACAGACATGACGGAAACCGAACTAATAAAAACGCTATAAAGAGCTAACGTATTACGTTTTAGATCGTTCTTATTTATTTAAAATGTAAATCCTAGAGTGATCATATGCTAACACATTGTTGTCGAAATAAATATAAATAATTGAAAAACGATTACTTTAGGTGCGAAAAAAAAATTCTTCTCTTAAACTGTTCAACTCAGTCAAAAATTTATTCCCGGTAAGTTTAAATAAGTATGTAATGATTTATCTTCGACCAACGCCGGGACCAAGATAGGCAATAATTTATAATGAACATCTATTTTACTAAGCATATTACATTATATTTCTTCTAGCTTCTAGGAGTATACATATGTTGAGAAAACTAAAATTACTTTAAGTTTTTTATACTATTCTGGGAATAATTACGTTTAGATGTAGGTACATATTTAAGAATCATTCTTCCATACAATATTCTCAATCCAATCCAGGTAGGGGTATACTCGTGTAAACACATCAGGAAAGTTTTTAAAGTAAGAAGATGAGACTCCAAAAGAAGTAATTCCAATTATCGTATACTCGTAAATGCAATATTGATCTGCATAATATATTTGCAATGGGCCGCCGAAGTCACCGTGACCATTATCATTAACTTGATGTCTCAAACCAGCACAAATCTGAGTATCCGCAATTATTCCTTGCTCTAATCCTTGGCCAATATACCTCGAATAGGTAGCATTGCATTTGCTGGAACTAAAAATGTCCAAAACTATTTTCCTTAAGTGTGGTGGAGAATTTTTGGAGGACAAATTTCGATCTCGTCCAGTAGAAACTGCTTTACTTCCGCCGTAGTCAAATTGGGTGGGTAAACAAGCTGGTCGTTTATAAGAATTTAACTCCAATTTTCGGTTTAATTTAAGTAGAGCAATGTAGTTATTGTAAGATGACGATTTGTACTTAGGATGCAAAATTATGGTCGATATATTAGAATCATCCGAATTTGAATTTTCTCCATTATTAAAATTTATGTAACCGAGGTGGGCATAATTTGGTTTTCCACTGTAAAGGTATTAAATTTTTAAATGATTATTAATCTATAAAATCCTGAGATTACTTACTTAACCCTCGAATATGCACACTGTGCAGCAGTTAGAACATATTCATCACTTATTAAAGTTCCGCTGCAAAGCCATTTAATTTCTTTATCAGAATCAAATCCTATCAATGCCATGTGTGGGAACTCTTTGGGCTCTGGCTCATTACTGCCAGTTATTGTAGCAACAATGTTACGCACGCATTTATCAACGGATAACTTCTTCTTTGACCCGCCAATAAGTGAAAGTGGTAAAACTTCTTCAAATACAGTGAATTTATACTCTTCGCATTCTGAAAAATTGTTTGTAAAATAAATTTTGTAATTTTATGGTAACTACTTAAATACTTTTTGGCTTATTCTGGAAAAATAATTTTCAACTGTTGACATCGACTTTTTTGGACAGCATATGACTTCTTTCATCCCTGCATCTTGTGTGTTCCATGTTATGTTTTTTATCATCAATTTCTGAAGGACATTCTTCAAGTAATTTGCAAGTTCCATTAGACTTTGTTGAAAAAATAAGATATGAGATTTCTACAGCGCTTCATTAGATTTATTTATGCAAAAACACACTTAATTTAAGCTATTCGTAGGAGAGAAATGAGAACATTTCCAAGTTCATATTAATTTATTATTGAATTTCTCCAAATATGCATGTTTCGAATTTATGGCAGTATTTATTTTATACGAAAAAAAACACCAACCGATTTTAATCGCTAAACAGAGTGATATTATTAATATATTTATTGCAATTAACATATACGATTCATTTTTTTTTGCAAATAAGTACATAATAGGAAAAACTTATTAAAACCCGAAAGTAAATAAATATACCACAAATTTTCCCGATAAAATTGCTTGCAGAAAGCATTTTTTATTCTTTAAAATTTCATTAAACATCTCTGGTAAGCAAACAACTTGATTTTTATAAGGCCATTAACAGTTTCAAAACAATCGAATTTCGAAATTTTTATTATTTACATACCTATGTATATTTTTTTTATATACCAGAAAACTATAATTGATTATGTGACACATCACTTTTGGTACAAATAACAACATGCCAGTTCAAATTCGCGTTTTTTGTTAAATTTAACCAAATATATTTGCGGTCAGCAATTTTGTAATTTTATAATCAGTAATTAATTACTGTCACATTTAAAATACTTACCTAGGTCTAATTGCCCGTATGAGCAAATTCCTAAGTTTATGAAGATGAAGACGATTAATTGGCTCTTCATATTCTTGGCACTTTAGATACAGTTTCTTAAGATGTGAATTGAAAGAAATGTTGATCTGGACTGAATCTCTACGCAAGGCGATCGTTTTATAACAAAATTTGCAACCAAAATAAAGCTTTTAGAGAATATACTCACCGACTTTATGAAACTTGTTTCAGTTCTGCTGAATATTATTATTATACAAAGCAGATTAAGTTATTGTAGGGAGAAATCTCGCAGCGTTGTAAGCACTTGTTTATTATAAAATTCTCTGAATATTCATTTTTATTTATTTTTATTCTCTTATATAAAGAGTATATTATACAGAAGTTATATTCGATTTATTTCCTCCAGCAATAGATTAAATATTCTACGAATTCTCTTAACTTAAAAGTGATGAATATGCAATCAAGTTTTGTCGATCATTTATCAGAGATATTTAACTTCAGAGATTACGTTTTTGGCGAAAAAAAATATCAAAAGTTAAAAATATCTGTTGTTTTGGTCATTTTTGAAAAATCTTTTTAGAGTTGGTATAAAAATACATATATGTATGTACATATACCATACCCTTACTAACATATATTATATTTTAGTGTTTATCATTATCATGTAAATCTGAAATTGGAAAGTGTATTTTATTATTTTAATATGTTTATTTAATTTAAATTGCTTTGAATACAATTTGTGTTACATTTTACTTTTGCATGCGCAAATAGTAAAATATCCTAAAGATTTATAATTCAATTAATTTTGACAGGAAATTAGCTTGTATCAAAAAGATGTAGAAATATTCATAAGAAGTTATTAAATAACAATTGTTATAATATTCACGCTTACATGCTGAACAATTCGTATTATTTTATTTTATTTGTTTTTTGTTGCTTTAAATATACATATACCGGGTGTTTCATTTAACCTGACATATCAAAATAACTCGAAAAACACGCATTATACAAAAAACTGGTCTAGACAAAAAATCAATATCTCCATAGGGAACATCTGCCTGTCCTAAAATCAGCCCTCTCCCTCCTCCCCTTGTGGGTGGGGAGGGATAAACTTTTTAATTTCAAATGGGAACCGCAATTTTTTATTGCGGATTCTGATTCTACGGGGAAAAATACGAAACTTTTATCTAAAATATTTTTTTGAAAATCGCTAATAGTTATTTGAAAGTGAGCAGCATTTATCAGCGGTATTCTCGGCAGTTGGAAAGGGGAGGAAACCTTCAGAACAAATTTTAAATTTAAATGCTATATGTATATACATATATATTAATAATAATAATTCCCAGTTACGGGGTGAATTAGATAATAAATTCCGTTTTCTGTTCAAAAAGCATTGAAAAAAACCAATTATATCTTTTTTACTTTATGCTTAAATTGCTCGTTATTTCCTTCTAGAAAGTATAATTACTTTTCCATTTACTTGATTTGGATTAAATTATAAAAGCTCTGAAATTCTTTATTTCGATCACTTTTAATAAAAATGTCCATATACGCTGCCATTTTTCCACTGAGACTGTTGGAATGCAGTCTCAACTATTTATGAGGTAAATTGTTATAGTACAAGAACCTGCTGTTCTAGTGCAAGAACCTGCCACCCGTAGCATAAAGTCTATAATCTAATTTCCCCATCCAAATTTGACCTAAATTTTTTAAATTTCACAATTCCGAATATTAATTTACTTGTCATATTTACCCGGCACGTGATATTAATGCAACCACCCAATATTGCCCAATTATGCCTAAACATCATAATTCGCGCATATTGATCGGAGTGCAATCACCCAACATTGCTCAATTAAGTAAAAATATCATAATTCGCGCACATTGACCGGCCAGACGCGCATTCAGCTTTTTTCCGAGCAATTGCAACATGACGCTCATTTTTAAAAATCAATCGAATAATCTTTTGGCCCAGTCTAACGAGAGCTTTCAGAACACGTACGCCACTCGCGCACCTTCCCGGATTACTTACCGTTTTTTACCGTGTTCTTTTAAAAAAAAGTTAAAATATTAAGTTTGAAAGAAAATAATATACATCTATTCGTTGTGAACCTTAATAAAAATTGTGAATTGATAGACTAAATAAAGTGGAAGGTGAAAGTGATCAATTGATTTGTTTTTTTCCTTCTGCCCTGTGTTCGTTTTTCTTCTTTTCTCGCATAGGGAGTGCGGACATCCTAAATGTAAATCTCATTTTATTGAGACGAAGTTGGATCTTGCGCATACGAAAAATGAGAAAATGAGACATGTCTCTTAAGCTTCACTTCAGGTGCGAAGAAAAAGTTCCAACCTTAAAACGATTTGAACAAAAATTAATTCCCGGTTAAGAGATTAAATATGTATAATGATTATCTTCGACCAACGCCGGGACCAAGTAAGGTAATAATTTATAACGAACATCTATTTTACAAAACATGAAATTTTATTATTTCTTCTGGTTTTAGAAGTATAGGTACATATGTTGAGAAAAATGAAATAATTTTTGGTTTTTTATAATATTCTAAGAACACTTTAATACAAGTGAAGTTATAACTTTTATAAATGGGTACATATTTAAGAATCATTCTTCCAAACAATATTCTCAATCCACTCCAAGTAGTGGTATACTCGTGTAAAAACATCAGGTAAATTTATAACGTAAGAAGATGAGAGTCCAAAAGAAGTAACTCCAATTATCGTGTACATGCAGTACTGGTCTGGATGATATATTTGCAATGGGCCGCCTGTGTCATCGGGGCCATCATCATCATTTAGTTCATGTTTTAAGCCAGCACAAATCTGAGTATCTTCAATTATTCGTTGCTCTAATCGTTGGTCAATATACTTCGAATAGTTAGCATTGCATTCGCTGGAACTAAATATGTCCAATACTATTTTCCTTAAGCGTGGTGGAGAATTTTTGGAAACCCAATTTCGATCCTGCCCAGTAGAAATTGCTTTAATTCCGCTGTAGTCAAACGTAGTGGGCAAACAAGCTGGTCGTTTGAAAGAATTTAACTCCACTTTTCGGTTTAATTTAAATAGAGCAATGTCGTTATAGTAGGATGATCTTTTGTACTCAGGATGTATAATTATGGTCGATATATTAAAATCTTCCGAATTTGAATTTTCTCCATTATTAAAATTTAGGTCACCAAGGCGGACATATTTTGCTTCTCCACTGTAAAGGTATTAAATTCTTAAATGATTATTATCTATGAAAGATTGATATTAACTTACTAGATCCTCGGATATGTAGAACAGTGTGCAGCAGTTAGGACATATTCATCACTTATTAAAGTTCCGCTGCAAAGCCATTTAATTTCTTTATTATCAGAATCAAATCCTATCAATGCCATGTGTGGGAACTCTTTGGGTTGTGGCTCATTACTGCCGATTATATTAACAATATTATGTACGCAATGATCAACAGATACCTTCTTTTGTGGTCCGTTTGTAAGTGAAAGTGATAAAACTTCTTCAAATACAGTTGATTTATACTCTTCGCATTCTGAAAAATTGTTTTGTAAAATAAATTTTGTAATTTTATGGTAACTACTTAAATACTTTTTTGGCTTATTCTGGAAAAAGAATTTTCAACTGTTGACGTCGATGTTTCTGGGCAGCATATGACTTTTTTCATCCCTGCAAACCCGCATCTTGTGTGTTCAATGGTATGTTCTTTATCATCTATTACTGAAAGACATTCTTCAAGTAATTTGCAAGTTCCATTAGACTTTGTTCGCTCGACAATGCAAGATAAACCTGAAGGAAGACCTAAAAATTGCACTTTTTTAAAGATTTGAGCCTACATATATGTATGTTACAAAACATAAGAAAAAATGTTTTAGTAAATGTATACAGATTTTAGATTTATTTGTTCAATAATTTTATATGGTTATAAAATCGTGAGCGCATAAAATAGCTGACTTATTATGTGATTTAGTGTGTTCTTCGGAGTTTCTAATTAAAACCATTTACTAATTGATCACATCTTTGAGTTATACACAATAGAGCGCCCACGATTTTATAACCATATAAAATTATTGAACAAATAAATCTAAAATCTGTATACATTTACTAAAACATTTTTTCTTATGTTTTGTAGCAAAGTGAAGTGCAAATTAATAACGAATATAAAATCGTTTTAATTAAAATTTTTTTTATTATTTATTTTTTTACTTTTTAGTTTCGGACAGAAATCACTATTTCATTTAAACTTTAGATTATCGTATTTTTCTCGTCGAACCCTTTCTTTCAATACCTATGCCAAAGGGGTTGTGAAGCAAATTGTAATCTTGAGGTGTCCGCCATTTTGAATTTAGAATGATGTTTACCCGATCTATCATATTCTGCTCGTCAAACCCTTTCATTTGACACCTATGTCTACAAGGTTGTAAAGGAAAAGATAATCCGCCATCTTGGAACATCCGCCATTTTAAATATATTACAGTTCTGAGTACACTATATTGTATTGTCACCGGAACCAAAGCTGGGTGCAAAATTTCAACTCAATCGGTTAGCGTAAAGTGGGTGTAAATGAGTTTACAAGATTTGACTGTTACGTACACGGTTTGAAACTAAATAAAATCGTTTAAAAACTTATTAAAAGCCGGTCAATTGTGTCAAATAAAAGTAAGTAAACGTGCCGCTACAAACTTTTCCGATAAAATTGCTTGCAGAAAGCATTTTTATCCTTTAAAATGTAATGTAACATCTCCGGTAATAAAGAAAAATTAATTTTTAAAAGACCGTTAACAGTTTCAAACAATCGAAGTTTGATATTTTTATTATTTACACACATTCTCTTATATACCACAAGCACAAACATATAATTGACTATCACTCTTTTTCACAAATAACAACAGCCAGTTCAAATTCACGGTTTCTCTTTTTAACCAAATATTTTTGGGGTGAGCAATATTGTAATTTTATCAGTAATTAATTACTGTCACATTTAAAATACTTACCTAGATCTAATTGTCCGTATGAGGAAATTCCTAAGTTTATGAAGATGAAGACGATTAATTGGTTCTTCATATTCTTGGCACTTTAGATGCAGTTTCTTAAGATGTGAATTGAAAGAAATGTTGATCTGGACTAAATCTCTCCGCAAGGCGATAATTTTATAACAAAATTTGCAACCAAAATAAAGCTTTTAGAGAATATACTCACCGACTTTATGAAACTTGTTTCAGTTCTGCTGAATATTATTATTATACAAAGCAGATTAAGTTATTGTAGGGAGAAATCTCGCAGCGTTGTAAGCACTTGTTTATTATAAAATTCTCTGAATATTCATTTTTATTTATTTTTATTCTCTTATATAAAGAGTATATTATACAGAAGTTATATTCGATTTATTTCCTCCAGCAATAGATTAAATATTCTACGAATTCTCTTAACTTAAAAGTGATGAGTATGCAATCAAGTTTTGTTGATCATTTATCAGAGATATTTAACTTTAGAGATTACGTTTTTGGGGAAAAAAAATATTAAAAGTTAAAAATATCTGTTGTTTTGGTCCTCTTTGAAAAATCTTTATAGAGCTGGTATCAAAATACATATATGTATGTACATATACCATACCCTTACTAACATAAAGTATATTTTAGTGTTTATCATTATCATGTAAATCTGAAATTGGAAAATGTATTTTATTGTTTTAATATGTTTATTCAATTTAAATTGCTTTGAATACAATTTGTGTTACATTTTACTTTTGCATGCGCAAATAGTAAACTATCCTAAAGATTTACAATTCAATTAATTTTGACAGGAAATTAGCTTGTATCAAAAAGATGTAGAAATATTCATAAGAAGTTATTAGATAACAATTGTTATAATATTCATGCTGGTATTATTTTATTTTATTTTTTTTTTGTTGCTTTAATTGTACATACATAAAATATGAACTTTATACTTAATCTATAATAATAAGAGTTATTGCGCCCAATCCATACATATGAAATTTAGTGAGTAATATTATGTAATGAATGTAAGCAGCGCTAAGGACAGGAAAGTCTCATGGGGATTAAAAAGCGTGTTGAAGTTTGTGTGAGAAAAAATATTGTTTTATTCAGATTTATTTGAAACTTAATATACATATACTTAAGGAGGCTTTACACTATCTGATAAGTCATATGAAAAAGCATATGACTTCTCATAAATATCGAATCATATGGTGTAAGATCCCTAGGATCGTTTTCCATAAGAGCAATTTTCCTTTTTTCGACTTTCTGGTTGAACTTAAAAATTTCCGTCATTTTCAGATGCTATTAAGTTATTGTTGCCGTCAATGTTTTCTTCCACAACAGTTTCAACGGCTTCTTCTACTTCCTCAGTTTCATTAATTTGAAGATTTCCACTTCCTTTCCGCGGTGTCGTTATGTCTTTTAGAAAAAGAAGATTATCGAAATGAACCCATTTGAGGTAAAGTTGGCAGCACTTCCTAAGCTAGGATTCGACAATTTGTTGAGTTCTTTGCGGAAAGTATCTTTGAGATTTTTTCCGTTTTTTTAAAAGCAGTGTCCTCTAAAAATGGAAACATTTAGCAAGTTATGCATGCATGCATATAAACTTTTCAAAAACGAAAAACACTTATTATTTACAACCTAATAAAATACGAAAAAAATGCAAATGTGAATACATTTTCAATTTCTTTCAGATTTTTAGCAACAGGGAGTTCATTCAAGTCACTGGCTATTTCGTAACTTATGGGGACTTCTACACAATCCAGAATTATTAAGAAAGTTTGCGCAGTAATATGGGATACTTTTGATCAGAAGCATATGCCAAACCCTTCAAGAAATTATTTATTACAATTTGCTGATGAATTTTATTTAACCCCATTTTGAGGTTTCCCAAACTATACCGGTGCATTGATGGAAAGCACATAAGGTGCAAATGTTCACCATATTCTAGCAGCATGTTTTATAATTATAAGCAATTTTATTCAATTTGTTAAGCTGGTTGGTGCCTCGAGGGGCCGGCTAAGTCCGGCGGTATGCGGCCGCGAGAGCTGTCAAGGCTAGCATTTGCGGGAGAGTGCGGGGTTAGGCCGAAAACCGCTTTCAGCCGCCGGAACGGCCCACTAAGAACAATCGAAATTATCTCGCAAAAAAGGAACGACAAAAATCGCAGGGGGGGCGGAAAAGCGACAGTGCGGAATCAACCAATGCACCTGCCCGTGATTGACTCTCGGGGGGGTGGGGTTCTGGTGAAAAATTTTGGGGATGTCCCTTTACACGAAAAATTACAAAAGATTCATCAAATTACCGCCTGACAACGGAGGAAGAGATAGATGATCACGAGAAAAATACTTAAAGTTAACTAGACAACATACAACATTTTTCTAAAAGAAAACCAAAAAAAAAAAAAAATACAATTAATGTTCGGTGGGCGCCATTGATTAGTCGCTGTTGCTGCGGCTGGTGTTGGCCCCGTCGTGGTGCTCAGCGCACTTGGAAATTGGATTTCTTGTCTGGTCTTTTTTACTCTTATTATTTGTTTATTTTTAGATTTAAGATCAATTCCTAATTTCTTGTTGGATATTTACTTTTAATTTTAGTTTTTATTCTTTATATTTAAGTTAATTAGCTGAGGTATTTATTTCTCTGTCTAAAAGGTTCACAGTGGCTTTCAAAATCACGAGGTAATATATATATGTATTATATATTTAACTTGGAACCCTTAAACTAAATTTGATTAATTTTTAATTGTTCTTCTCTTTGTTTCAGGGTCAAAATTGCATCCTATCAAAATAGACACAAAAAAGTCCAAACATAGACAAAATTCCGACAGAGTTAAAAAGTTGTACAGATCTTTGTACAGTAATTTTAAATAAAATGTGAAAAGTCGCCATCGATCCAACATGTGCTAAAATTTTTATGCAAGGTCAAAGGTCATGAAAATCATTTATTCGCAAATATCTTTTAAAAGGTTAGTTTTATTGTAAAAATAGTTACCATCAAATTTATAGAGCATGCGATTTCCGACAAAAAAGGTTCTTACACTTTTTCTTCATCCTCCATAGTTGACCTTGGAACCATTTAGAGTCCCTAATGCCCGTTCTCCAATGCACCGACCACCCAACCAAGAACGAACCAAAATCGCACCATCGCGTCACACATTATGTTGGCATCATATTCCCTCTCGCTCGTGTTTTGGTCAACCTGGCTAACTTTTTCATGTGTGCGTTTTAACCACATAGTACTAGTCGCCCATTCAGCGGTTGTGTTGTACTAGAATACCTGTCAGTGAGACAGCTGTCCCACCGGTCGCCAGAAACTCAGTGCGCTAATTTTAACATAAAGTGCTGATAAAAATGTGCGCGGTAATTCCAGCCCAGCACTAAAAGTAAAAGTGAGTAGTTTTTTCGCTCAAGTAGTGATAAAAACTCTTCCAGATAAAATATTTGCCCGAGGATGTTGTGACAGCCGGCAGGCACAACTACAGGCAGGAGCTTGTATTTTACACGCGAATTCAGGCAATTCAGCGTTTTCGGTGGTTGGTTCGTGGTTGGTTGGTCGGCGTATTGGAGAACGGGCATAATGAACTCCCAGGTTTCTGATCCTGACAGTACTCTCCGGTCATCTCCAGCCTGTCGGCGTGCCTGCCGATGAGGCAGTGACCCGTTATGACACCTACCACGGTGCTAATGGCGTCTCGCTTTAGCGAGATTATGCTTCTGGACCTTCTCAGGTCAAAGTTAGGCCAGATAAGTCTGGTCGTTACGCAGGTGTGTTCATTCCTCCACCTGTCATTCGCAATTGAAAGAAAGGACCTCTGAATGCTGCCCTTGCACGTGGGTGGGGTCCCTGGGTGCAGGGTTAAGTCTATTTATTAATTCGCTTAATTCAAGCTACATATCATAAATAAATAAAATATAAAACTTAAAACTTAAAGTTAAGATTAACCTTAAAAGCTAGGGGGACAGAAAGAGGGGAAGGCAGGCTTAAATTAAGCTAAACTAAGGAAACTCAGGAAAGGAAAACGGGCCTAAAACTTATGAATGTTAATAAATTCAAGAGGGACGGTGAAGGAATTTATTCCTGAGAGACGATTTGTTCAGATGGAAGTCGAAGGAGGGAACAGAGTTGGCCTTCCGAAGTATTCGGATGAGAGGCTCGGCAAGTCCGTAGTTAGTGCGGTGGTAAGCAGGGCGAAAGAGAGGGGCCGACCTGACGGAACGGGGGTTGGTGTAGAAAGAAATCCGCTGAAGCAGAGAAGGGCAATCAATATCCCCAGAAAGCAGCTGGTGGATGAAGGTAATATCAGCGAGGTCGCGCCGCTTCCACAAGGGCTGCAAGTCAATCAGCATCAGTCGGTTTTCGTAAGGGGGAAGATACAAACGGTCAGACCAAGATAGCTCACGTAGAGCAAAGCGAAGGAACCTGCGCTGGACTGCCTCAATCCTGTTAATGCTTGTAGATTGATATGGACACCAAACCTGGCAAGCGTATTCGAGGAGAGGCCGGACGAAGGAGACATAGAGGGATTTGGCAACGAAGGGATTAAGGAACTCCTTAGACCAGCGCTTCACAAAGCCAAGCGTCGAGTTGGCTCTAGCAACCACACTATCAATGTGATCACGAAAATTGAGTTCTCTGTCACAAATGACACCAAGCTCGCGAAGAGAGAATATACAGGGGATAGTTTCATCGGATAACTGATAAACTCTGGGGGGAGAGGGAGGGCGTCTGCGGGAGAAAGTGATGGATTGGCATTTGGAAACATTAAGCTCGAGAGGGTTTTTTTTGGCACCAAATACTAAAATTATCGAGGTCGTCTTAAAGGAGTCGCGAGTCCGTGGGAGAGGATATACGTTTGGAGATTTTCATGTCGTCGGCGTAGATAAAGAGATCCGAGTGCTTAATAATACACTCAACATCATTAATAGCCAGAATGAAAAGCAAAGGACCTTAATGGCTTCCCTGGGGAACACCTGAATTGGCCACGAAAGGCTTGGAAGACGAGGAACAGAAAAGGTCCTTGTACTGGCGTTGATCTTAGCATGTCCGTAGTCTGTGCGTGACCATTGGTGGGCTGCATTTAGCCTCACGACTGAAGAGGCGCCGTCTGCTTACCGAACAGCTCTAAAGGAATGAGGTGTAGGATGGTACCGAGGGCCTTGGTGGATATAGACCTGATGGTCCCTTTGATTAACAAGGATGCCATCCTCTGGACTCCCTCCAAGGCAGTCTGGTTGCATGCTACATCCAAAGCAGACCGCCAGACCAACACCCCATAGACAAGTATGGGCCTTATGACGGCTACGAAGAGCCAGTGGATGATTCGTGGCTCCAATCTCCACTTCTTGCCAATGGGTTTTTTACAAGGTAAAGGCGGGGATTTTGGGCTTCCTAGTGAACAGCACCACCTCGGTTTTCTCCGGGTTGACCCCTAGCCCACATCTAAAACACCCCAACGAGATCCTAGTAATGGCTCGCTGGAGCACTTCCGCTAGATTGGGGCTAGGTTCCAAAGAATCGGCGATAGAACCCACCCTGTGGAGTGCTTCTTATCGCATATCTTTTAATGGAACTCGACCCCTAACTGACATTTATGACCCTGCCTCTGAGCATAAGGTCAATGAAGCCGATGACCGACTGTTCAGCACCCAGGCCTCTTAGTGCAGATGTTGTTGGGACCTATACAAGGCAACACATAAAGAGGTACTGATTCGCAGTAGGTAGGAAGCGAGGGGAGTCAAAATAACAACAAGATTTTTTTGGTAGTAATGAAAACTTAATTTTTATTCAATGAAAATTTATATATTATTACGTGAAGGGAAAACTTTGTACCCCTTTTTAAGAATATTGGATAGACGGAGGAGTGTAGTTAAAGTTTATATAGAGAAGGAGTGCAGAAAGCTAAAATTTATATATAATATGTGTTACAAATACATTAAATTCAATAAAATAAATTCATTATTTACATTCATACTGTCTATGTCAAACGCATAGTACTCTGTGGTCAAACTGTCGTAATTTTATTATTGATAGTGCAAATTTCATACACATAGTAGGCTGTGTACATTGGTATTTTTCGTAGTAACCCCAGTAGGTCGAATTTCGACCACAGGGCGACCACTAGTATAAATAATAAGGCAACAAATGATATGGTAAACAAATGAAAAAAATCTTAATTCAAAATGTATACAAATAATAATGTACAATGCAAATAATAATAGCATTGACACATATAGGTACCCATTTTAGTACTAAAAGTGTCATCAGCACAAAAAATCTAATGATGGGATGACACATATACGTTTTCATCATTTTGAATCGTTATCTAGGTATTAATTTATTTATTTATCAACAGGTACATCTGACCATCTGACACCAAAAAGTATTAATAACAGAAAAAAATTATAAGCAAAAGATAAAAAATAAAAATATACAAATAAATAATAAAATAAAAGAAGATTTAACAAAGCGTAACAAAAAGTAGAATAGTATAATGCCAAATCACACAAATTAATTAAGCAATAATAACTTTTTTAGAGTTGCTCTATCAATATGAAAATCAATGAGAGAAGAAGCTGAGTTATAATATTTAGACATAGCCGACAATGGTTCAAAAGAGCCATAATTCGTTCGATGAGAACTAGAGTAAAGAAAGCTACGTCCTCTGGTCACTCGTGGACATGAATTAATATTAATTTGTTTAAGAAGGCAAGGAGAGTCTATATCACCTTTTATAAGATCATGCATAAAGATTACACTCGCCACTTCTCTGCGTTTGGAGAGGGAAGGCAAATCCAAGAGTTTTAATCTCTCTTCGTAAGGTGGAAGGTTAACGGGATCAGTCCAAGGTAGATGACGAAGAGCGAAACGGAGAATTTTAGGAGGGAATTTTTCCTGCTATAAGAAATTAGGCTACATTTTGAAACATTCAAAATTAAGTGATTCTCTGGAGCACCACTCAGAAAAAATTGTGAGATCGTTCTGCCATGAAAATTTTCAAATCGTCAGCGTAAGCCAAAACATGTGCCTTTTCGAACAGGGGAAATAGATCGTTCAAGAAAAGAGTGAACAGCAACGGCCCAAGATGGCTTCCTTGAGGGACACCGGAGAAAACATGAACAGAATCAGAAAGAGACGAAGCAAATTTAACTTTGAAGGAGCGATTTGAAAGATATGACGTAATCCAATGAACAAGATCAGATGGAAAGCCAAGTCGTAACAATTTAAAAATAAGCACTTTATGAGAAAGCTTGTCAAAAGCTTTACTGAAGTCAGTTTATACACAGTCAACTTGCTTGAAACTCTCAAGATTGTTTAGGCAAAAACTAGAGAATTCGACAAGATTAGTTACAGTCGATCTGCCTTTAATAAAGCCGTGCTGTTTAACAGATAAGAGTGATCTACAACGAAAAATTAAATGTTCACTAACAATGGCCTCAAACAATTTAGGAATGGGAGCAAGTTTTGCAATAGGCCTATATTTTTCAATTAAATTCCCTTTAACCTTTCTTAAAAATAGGTACGACAAAAAACGATTTCCATGCACTAGGAAAAACACAGGAACGCAGAGATAAATTAAAAAGAAAAGTAAAGGGTTCAACAAGTGACATGACACATCTACGTAAAACAATACCAGGGATACAATCAGGCGAATCAGAAAAATCGTCGTCAAGTTTATTTATATGCTCCAGAATAGTGGAGGCGTCCAGAACAATATTTGGAAATTGCGTAGGAAGATTTGTCAAGTAGTTAAAATATTCTAAATCTATATCACAGACATCATCACAGAAAGCTTCGCTAAAAAATTTAGCAAAGAGATTAGAAATAGTACCCGGGTTAGTACCAGAGACATCGTCAAGAGATAAAACAGAAGGAAAGCTATTAGTCTTCCGCTTACTATTCACAAAATTCCAAAATATTTTAGGATTAGATTTTATATTAAGTTTCATGCGATCAGTGTATTGGTGATATAGAGCCTTCGAATAATTATTAAATTTCCTCCGTAAGTCAGAGTAAAGGAGGTAGTCAGAGTCAGAATTTGAATTTTTATAATTAAGCCAGGCTTTATTCCGCTGGTTTCTTAGACACCTCAAGGTATCATCGTACCAGGGAGGACTAATCAAGGGGTCCTTTCTTCTGACCAGAGGAACGAAACGAGAGATACCGGATAAAAGTATGTTATAAAATTAATTAACAGCCTGTTCAACATCGGGACACTGATAAACTAAAGACCAGTCGGCGCCGTCAGTTAAATAAGTATTAAGTAAATCAAAATTAGCTTTTCTGAAATTATGAAAAAAAAATAGTTACTAGAGCGTCAGATGGTAACTTAATTAACGACGACGAGATAACAAGAGCCGGATGATCAGGAACCTCCGTAAAAATTGGATCAGTGCAAGTATCCGCATGGGTAGTAGAGAAATCCGAGGTAAAGACCAAGTCAAGAAGACGATTTCGGGAATTAAACACATCGCTGATCTGTTGCAATCCAAGGTCGCATAAGCCATCAATGAGCTCGCACTCTACGTCACGCCTTGCATTAGTTGCAGCAAGAAAATCAGCATCGTCAAAGGGGGCCCAGGTAAGAAGTGGAAGATTGAAATCGCCGATAGCCATGAGCTCGTCCGTAGGAGAGCATAATTCTGATACCATGCGAAGATTCTTCAAGACACATAAATAAACATTCAGAGGACTTCCAGGTGGAATATAAGAGTTGGAAATGAAAATAACTTTGTCGTTCAGCTTTACTCGTACACAAATGAATTCAACACCAGTTTCCCAGTAAGGAAGTTCGATAAGGTCTGAAGAGTATATTGACTTTACCGCGATCAATAAACCACCGCCGACAGGAGCGTTCAACTGGTCCAAATGACGGTCGCGGCGAAAGAGATGATAACTGCGATCACATAGCTCAGCATCCAAAAAGCCACAATTTAGCCAAGTCTCGGACAAACAAATAACGTCATCACAAGAAGCCATAAAGAGATTGCGAGTATTAATGCGTAATCCATTCACATTTTGATAATAAATATTTAAGCACTTGTCAAAGGTCGGCGACGGCGATGACCTCCGTGAAACCCCAAGTTAGGGGTGCGATGGATAAACTCCTTAACAACAGTGCCAGAAGGCCAAAAAGATGGATTATTTAGAGTTTCCGCGACGTCCTCAAGCACCACCAACTTGAAAGAAGCATAGGAAAGTCTACCCGAACGACGACGCCTAGCAGCAAGTCCACGCATTTGATGTTAGCAGCTGTAGTACCGTCGAATGATGCGTTTTTCTGAATCCAGAGGCAGACGCTCTCACATGTAGAGGAAGGCGCGCAATTTGTGAGCCGAATACTTTTGGATTTAACAGAGGCACAAGCGCTCAGGACGTGCATCGCAAACGTTCGACGACTCAGGATCGGCTAGGGAGGACAATACAACAGCACGTCGATTGGATTTGTCCGAGTCGACGGGTCGTTGAACTTCGAGATGAAGCACAATCATCTGAACCGCAACCTAGCGGCACCGAAAGATTGACGTCACTCACTTTGCCTATTAGGTGGTCAATATTGCCCAGCTTCGACTCGAGAGACAAAATTTGATTTTTTAACGACGCAATCTCCGAATGAATGCTTACCTTCAGGATCTTGATCTCAGAAAGTACGTTCACTTCAAGATTCTTCAAAGAGATACTAATCTCATTAGTAGAGCCACCAGGTTTAGGGGAAGCCACGGCAGAATTTGTTAGGCTTAGACGAACAGCGGGCTGGGAAGATGGTTTAGAGTTCCTGGTTGCGCGGGTAGCCATAATTACAGATTAGAAGAAGTTCACGTTGATAAAGTCACGTTAGGCAAAAAAAAGCACAAAGCACAAATTAAAGTTACAGCTGGAGATAAATATCACAGAAAAGTTAGATATCACAGCCAATAAATGAGCAGTTATCAGTACGACTAGCAAGCTAAGCAGGAGCAATGGCTAAATACAACCGACCGTGACCAAGGCAAGCACTGCACTGTACAGGTAACGAGCTATCTCATTGATTTGATTTTTTTTAGCGGAGTGAAGTTTAAACGCATCAGCCAAAATTTAAAATAAATTTTTGATTATGCCATCAGTCCATATAACATATTTTATTTTTTCGCGGTTCATACTGTGGCGCTTCCACTGTCGCCGTTGGAGACTCCATCACTGACCGCGGCGCGGCGTATTGAGCCTTTGGTGAGAGCAGCGCCACGACGACCAAGGAAGCAACTTCTGATTCCGCGGCTAAGCTAGCGTCTATTTTCCGTTTGGCCGTTGTAAGTGAGTGAGAGATAAAGAACATTGTAAAAAGCGAAATAAAGTACTTTGAGATTAGCTATTGTTTTAATGGGAGTAAAATCCCATAATACTTTGGAGTATTTTTCAACACATTTTCAATAATATTTTTATCAGAAATCAGCACCTTTTAACGTTAAAACACAAATTCAATTTTAAATCCAAATCAAAAGGCCCAACCGTAATCGCCATAAATTAACATAAATGACGTCACTTAAGTGGTGCGATCTTAGCTTAGCTTATAAACGTACCCATAATTGACATGACATAACATGTGATTTTTCGTTGAACTTTCGTTAAACATATCTTCTACGATTGAAACCGTACCCGACATAAGGACTTTCAAATTAATTTTGTTTGCTTAGATTGCCTTTGATAAAAAATTGAGCACTTTGAAGAAATATTAACAAATAGAGTTCAGAATTATAGATAGGCACTCAATTTGCTCTGTTTTAAAATTTTTGAAATTCATGTCTATATGTTATTATGGTTTGCTTATGTTAACATTTGACATTCGCTAAGTTTCTTATGTCAAGTCATGTCGATTATGGCTGGGTCTAAAGGGTGCCAAATTTTATTTCACTAATTTTACAAAAGGTGGCTTCTAATAATTCTATCCAAATATAGATGGCAGTATTTCGTACTTATCGAAATAAGTACGGTCATTTTTCGTATTTATCACACTGTCTTTATGATGGGCTTTTTTGTGCTAATGACACTTTTCGTGCTGATGACGGGTATGTGTGTCAATGCTTTAATTCAAAGGTAAAATAATAAAGTAGAAACAATAATTCAAAGCAAATAATAATTCAAAGAATACTCCAATAAAATAAGTTAAATTAAAATTAAAATACTAATTCACGGTAGTTATTTCCACAAAATTTAAATTCTAATGTTATTAATCTGAAATGAGAAAAGAGACAAAATATTGTGGTAGTGAAGGAAAGTATATTCATGAAATGTAAATATATATGTATACAGACGTTGAATGTCTGTAAGTGTACGTTAACTAGACTAGACGACACAAACAATATAAATTAGATTGAGAGGTAATTTACGAGTCTTTCGCTGCCACTTAACTTTAAATTTGCCTATTTGTGGCAGATGGATAAATCGGAGGGTGTCGCCGTTCGATGTAGGGAACCGAGCGCTACTTTTGGCTTGAAACACGATATCCCATGGAATGGTTTCTTTGAGTATTTGACTTTGATTGGATGCCCGTGTCCAGCTGGTGGTAAATGTGTGCTGATGTGTTGTTGTGTAACTTGCTGCTAATGGTTGTATTGTCGAAAAAGGTCGATCAGTTGTAGATGAGGCTGAAAAAGAAAATTGAGTAATGGTGGGCAGTTGGATAGTCCCTGATGAAGAAGGCTGGGTTGCCGTCGAAAGTGGAGTAGCTGTAAAAGGCCGGGTTGTTGTTAAAATTGGGGAAGCTGTAGAAGATCGGGTCGCCGTTGAAAGTGGGTTAGCTGTAGAAGGCTGAGTAGACGTCGAAGTTCGTACTGCTGTGGAAAGCTGGGCCTTCGTGGAAAGCCGGGCCTTTGCAGATGGACGTGTAGTTGTGGACGGCTTTTTGTTTGTAGTGAAAGAAGGCCGAGCTGTTGGGGAAGATCGAGTAGCTAGGGATGGTCTAATTGCAGAGGAAAGCTGAATTTCGGAAGATGAGTGAGTCGTCTTGGGAAGCTGTACTGCGGTAGAAGGCTCAGTAATCGACAAAGTGTAGAAATTTTTGTAGAGATATGAGCAGCTTAGGAACGTCGAACTTTGGTGGTAGATTCGGCCGTAGATGTTTTCTTTTTGTTGCCGCTCTTCCATACATTCGTAGGCCCGGTGTTTTATTGACGCTGCGGCCTGTTATAGAAGTAGTCCCGGGTGTTTGTGGTGCTGTGGGTGATGGCTGGGTAAGGCCAGAACAAGTAGGGTTAACGTACGCAGATCTTCCTTAATCGCTCTTCTAGGTTGTTCGTCCACTGTATATATATTTAATTGTCCTCGGACACTCAAGACTCCTGAACACTAACAAATGGATAAGCATCTTGCAAATCCGCTGCCAGTCTTGATGTTGGAAATCCCCTTTTTTGAAGGTCAACGTCGGTCTCATCAAGTCACTCGGCGTTATCACTTTCGCGCACTACGCAGAGAATCTCTCTCAACCTAGCGGTCGATCGTCGCTAGGGCTAGGGCAATACAGTTCATAAGGCAATTTGTTAAAGTTTGTTGCGTTGGAGTAATTCCAAGAGACCGACGTAGAAGAAACGTAGCAAACGTCTTGCGATCATGCTCTTCAGGCTTGGGAATTCATAGGCCACTGGATGACTGCAAAATCGGATAAGGAGGTGTCACGAAGCGTTTCGGAAGAACACATCGAAGAGAACTCCGCATATGTCCACAGCAAGCGCGATAATCACACTTCACCACCTGGTGATGATACGGATATATTTAAATTTTACTGTCGTATTAGATAAGAAAAATGAATGACAAAATAATAATAGTGAGATTTTACTACTGTACCTGAAGCAAGTACTGGCTCTCTCGCACATGCTCGCTATACAGCTGCGGAGAACTCAGATCTGGAATAAAGCTTTCAGCACTGTCATCAGGCTTGACATACTCTGCTACAACGTCATGGCCGTCGGTAACCATATTATTCCATACTTCTGTGAGAACTTCTCCACCCTTCTGAAAGTTCATTTTCTTAAGATCTGGATCTGTTGTTCTTCCTTGTTCATCCAAATGGGTGCCATAAAAATCATGCGGAAGTATAAGTCTAGATAATTCCCGGCTCAAAGGCGCCATTCTTCTCTCGACGCGATTGAACGCGCTTCTGCCAGGCGCATTAGTATAGACGAATATTGCATCTAGATCATACTTAACAAAGTGGTGTATGGCATGGGAAATAACCTTCGCATATCTCGGGTTTTCGTCGGGTCCTCCATCAGATGAAATCAAAACAACTGGTTTCAGGGTTCCTTCTTCATTCCGCATAATTTCTCTGAAATTGTCGAAAGTAGCAAGCTTATCGAAGTCCACAGCATGCGATGAAGTTGTCGAAGAGGAATGTTTGTCGCTTCTAATAGCCACGTATGTTGGCCCTGAGTACCTACGTAATTGCTTCGGTACGGCCCATATCATTTCCTTTTATGATGCACCCAGCATATACACCAGGAATCAATTTGTGCCTCGAGGCAATCACTCAATCATGATTAGGCAATGAGACACGATATTCGACATGCATCAGGAGAGGAGCTTGTTTATTTGCCGCTGTCAAGCCTATACTTACTCGGGCTTTGTCATCTTGCGACAGAAAAAACACTTGGTTTGGCCCGAGAATGGATGCCAAGGTTTCCAAGGATCTTATCGTGGCGACACAAAAATGTTGATCGGGATGAGCTTTTTGGTGATCTGCCTCAGGACGACTCAATTTGACAGGTACAGTGACTACATGTCTCTTACCCTCCAAGGTGGTATAATTTCTTGGGAGCAACCGAAGGTATGTGCTACTCGTCGAAATTTCAAATCCGTCCTCCTTTAGCTTCTTTTGGAGGTCAGTTAGTGTTCGGCAACTGCGAACGATCTCTGAACGACGCGACGTCGTTACTCTGCAGAAGAACCAAACATGGCCAAATCGACGATCGTTTTTAGCAATTGCGGTTGTTGCTCTTCCAGGCGTGGGCGACCTGGGACAGAGCGCATCTTAAGAAGACTAGCTATATTGGTACTCTGATGGCAAGCAAGTTTAATCTTTGATTTTATCGATAGTCTATGTGACTGGGAGTGCATATGCATATGCTGATCCTTCTTCCGTAGTTCTTTTGTGCATTTATCAATTTCTTGGCGTAGATTCGTCACATCACGCGTCTTATTTTCACTGGCGCTCAGAGAATCCCTACGACGGACAGCTAAGTCAAGTTCCATTTGAATAAGGGAGATATGCTTCTTCAACTTGTCCTGTGCAGGAGTAGCACGTACAGGCTGCACTGTAGAGTTGCTTGCATTTGGCGCATTCTCGTCGCTACACTCCAAATCTTGATCTTTACGTTTCCGAGCACCTGGAATGACTGACACGAATCTTCTAAAAACGGAGTTTTAATTTTGAGATATTTACCAATACCTATTAAGGTGCTTTTTATAGTGTAAGTTCCTTCGACTGTAGTTCCCGTACAGACCGGTTCAGAGATGAATATCGTAGGAAGTTTTACAAGTGAACTTGGCTCAATGGATGTGACTGAAAAACTAGGAATGTTCTCGCTGGCACTCTGAAAATTTCAATAATTTATTAGGCATATATAGATGAAGTCTTATTTATTGGATTAATGTCCATATAGTAGATACTATACCTTTTCAATTTAAAATTGGGAATAAACAATTTCAAATTGGGGATAAACAGTTTCAAACTGGGATTAAATAATTTCAAATTGGAATTAAACAATTTCAAATTGGGAATAAACAATTTCAAATTGGGAATAAACACTTTCAAACTTGGAATAAAAAATTTGCAATTTTGAGTATCGAAAACAGCTTATTTTTCATTAGTTTTCTTATGTAAAAAATAGGAACTTTTTAAAATAAAAATTTGATGGTAGCACCGGCCATAGCCACTGGTATACTGAATAACATATTAAAATTTGAGATAATTCGGATGAATAGTTTTTTTTGCGTCCTGCCGTGCAGAAAAAGTAGTTTCGAGATAAATGAGTTTAAAGTTTTAAGTAGGTAATGTATGGCGGGCCAACCGTTCGCTTCCTGCTAAAAAGGCTGTAAAACCTACAATATCCTCAATATCATTACAAACATGTCACAGTATATTCTCGAAGGACTATACTTTCGAAATATTAAAGAAAAAAAGAAATCGATTTTTCGAAAATCCTAGACCAACGGGTCCCCGAAATTAAGGACAATATTTTTACCATTTTTTACATTTTCTGGATGTCTGCAAAGATAGCGTATTTATATTGACGCGAACAAAAAAGTATTGCCCATAATATGGGTTGAATGGTGGACCCTACTGCCAGTTGTTCGTTCAATGATTTTCCATTGGCAGTCTTTGCCGATGCGTTGAAGACAATGCGTACCTTAGTGGTAGTAGAACTCTCCTTGATCACAGCGTGAAGTGGGAGATAGTAGTTCATGTTGGTAGAAGTGTCGGCTTTCGGAACTTCTACTAAATGTTGAAGAGCTTGGTACTCTTCGATACAGTTTTTATATTCCTTTTTTAGAGCAGGATTTTTCGCAAGTCTTTTTTTTAACTGTAGGAATTGCTTGACTGCTAGATTTCGAGAGTTACCTAGTTTGGGGCCTTTAGAATCCCGAAAGGGTAATTGAACCTGATATCGTCCGTCAGAGAGACGTTGGTATGTTTTTTGATATATTTTTTCGCATTTTCTACCGTCCCGAGTGGACAATTGGTGTAGACATTTCTTCTTGTTCCCAGAAACGACGTAATTGCTCATCGAGATTTGCGGTTTCGTGAGCTTGAATTGTAAACGCCTTAGTGCTGTTGGAGGTGCCTTTTAGACTACCCATAAGGGCCCATCCAAACTGTATATTTTGGGCGGTGGGTTGTGCATCACCACCCTTTATGATGCCACTTTCAACTATTTTAGCGAAAATGTCTGCTCCAAGAGGTAAATCAATGGAGTTGGGCATTGCGAACTTAGGATCGGCTAAGTTGAGATTTAATAAGTATTGTTGGAGTCCCTGCAGTAAAAAAAAAAATGAACTAATGATTTATTCGTAGAAAGTACAATCTTACCTTTTGGAGGGAAATTTTTAGTACAGCCTCCACTCCCCTCTAGCGTCTAAGGAGAAAACCAGGCTAGGTCAAGGGCGGAAACTCCGCGCAGACGATGAACTAGCCCATTTTGCAAGTGACATGTGCAGCGAGCAGAGCGTGGTTTTTAGGGAGTTTTTCCTAAAAGAGTTAAGAAAATTTTAGAGTATTCTGAGAAAAGAATTTAGTAAATCAGCAATTATTTTTATTGTTGTACCCGTTGTTAAGTTCGGCAAATTGTAATTGAATTCTGTACGCCCGGCAAATTCGACTGTATTAATTTTGTTATTAATTAATGGATTGCTGAGACAATAAAGTGTCCGAATCATAATAACCGGCGTTTTATTTGCGATCCCGGGTATATCGACAGCATAAAGTTTTCCAGGGGTGATTAATTTTCAAAGAGCAAATAAAGGACTCTATTCAGGCTCAGGTCGATCCTGTGTCGGCTTATCCCGCGGGGCTGAATGAAGGTAAGTGCCGTGCCCTCTTTTCTTTTAATTTTTCCGCGAAAAGTGTGTCTCTGAATTTTCGCGCCTCTCTGCGAGCGATTCACAGCGACACATATACACTCACGGGCACCATCGTCCGCGAATTCTAGTGAAGCAATATTGGGACGCGATTTCCCCGAAGAATTTCGCAAACAAATAATTACAAATAGCGAATTACATAAAGGGATAGCATACTTGAAGTACATGGCGAGCCGGTGTCCAATCCCGCGTCGCCCAACGTCCTTCCGGTGCGTTGACAGCCTCCTCGTCCGTCCCTCAGAAGCTTCATCGCGGCTCCTGAAAAAGATAAAATAAGCACATAACTAATATTTTCCGATTGCACAATTCGTCGCCACATAAACACCACACTGCACTACACAAGACACTACACATCTTTCGAAATTTCCATCGCGCACTGCGTTATTTGAGCCGGCTTTTGGACGCCCAAACTTAAAGCCACCGACGCCGAAAACAAACTGCCGCTGGAAGGTAAACAGCGAGTGAGCTGTTTGCCCCGCCGTGCTTTCCAGCCGCACACAGCGCTGAGCGAGCTGTTGGCTCCGCCAATTGCCAGATTACCTCGCCGCCAGTTTTGTTCTTGCTGAGATTTTCTTTTGTCCGCAACCACTCATAAAAAAGAATTTAAGACTCCCTCTTGAAACAATTTGTCTAGGCACGAATTGGTAAGTAAAAGGCCAATTTTGTAACAGTATGTTAATTCTGACGTGTCTACCGAATATGGTGGAGTATTGTCAGTGGTATTTTTCAAAACTAACACTGACATATTAGTTTGAAATGTTACTGTGTTTGAGTGTAAAGTAAAATTTACTTTACACGTAAGCTTAGGCAGTTTTTACATAGTTGTAATTTTGTTGCTAAATTTAGGCGATTAATAACTAGCATTTGCCGGAATTGAGGGCATTTGTGCAATGGATGAGTTTGCTAGCATTTTGGACAAGCGGTTTTTTTAAAGAAAGAACGAGCGTGTGCTCTTTGGAGAGACCTTGGCTGTGCTTGATCGAGCACTTTGTAGAACCTCCAATGTTCGAAATCGTGCTTCTAAGAATTTGAAAAATTCTTTGCAGGAGGGTGGTTCGGTACGGTTGCCTTGATCTTGTTCCCATTTATAATGGGTTTCAGCTGGGAGCCGTTTTATAAGAAGATGTATGAGAACAGGGTCCCATGAATCTGTGGGTGTTCCTAAACTGCGTAGTTCGTGTAAGCATTCTTCGGTCTCGTCAAGCAGAGCCTTGATTGCTTGTGCGAATTCTGTTTTAATACTTGTTTTATTAAACAGAGTGTTTATATGCGTGGTTATCAATACCTTTTTATTGTTGTATCGTTTTTGTAAAAATTCCCAGGCTTTTTCATAGTTACTGTCAGTAGCTGCGTTTTTTCAATGAACTGGATCCAGGTTTTAGTACGTTTTCTTCACATGAAAACCCGAAAACCCAGGTTTTATCGGGGTTTCTATCGAGGTTACGGGGAAATTGAAAAGAGAGAGGGAATATGAGGCCAACATAATGTGTGGCGCGATGGCACGATTTTAGTTCGTTCGACCACCCAGGTCGGTGAATTGGAGAACGGCCTTAAGCGTTCTTTTTTATTGGAGACTGTATCTATATACATATAACTTTTGTGAATTAACATATTCTTTGTTGTTTAAATATTCTTCTACATCTGGAGTTTTCAATTCAATTCATTTATTGCGGTACTGTATCTAAGATTAACAATCTTTTGTGATACTTATAAAGACTATGTGAGAAGGGTCAAGGCAATCTATTATATATATAAAAATGGACGTGTGTGTGCCTATATTTCACTCTGCAGCCAAAACTACACGTCACAGATGAAAAGTGTTTGTGTGGGGTAGTAGCCCCAAGCTTCCCATCGTGCACTATGGTGGTTGCGAGTCGATAGCTCTAAGGGTGTAAAAGATATGGGGGTTGAAAAAAGTTAACTTCGAAAATGTGTGACTCTAATTGAGCCGTTGAGAATCATAGTGGCGTAGAACAGAAATTTCTCGAAAGTTTGATTACTTTCTGGAACTATCTAAAAGATTTGAGAAATTACTCGAAAGTTCGATAACTTTCTGGAACTCTCTAGAAGCTTTGAGAAATTCCTCGAAAGTTCGATAATTTTCGGGAACTATCTAAAAGATTCGAGAAATTTCTCCAGAGTTCGATAACTTTCTGGAACTTTCTAGAAGATTCGAGAAATTTCTCGAAAGTTCGATAACTTTCTGGAACTTTCTAGAAGATTCGAGAAATTTCTCGAAAGTTCGATAACTTTCTGGAACTTTCTAGAAGATTCGAGAAATTTCTCGAAAGTTCGACAACTTTTTGGAACTTTCTAGAAGAATTAAGAAATTTCTCGAAAGTTCGATAACTCTCTGGAACATTTTAGAAGATTTTAGATTTTTCTCGAAAGTCCGATTACTTACCGGTTCTTACCATCTAGAAGATTTGAGAAATTTCTTTAAAGTTCAATAACTTTCTGGAACTGACTAGAAGATTCGAGAAATTTCTCAAAAGTTCGATAACTTTATTTAAAAATGATTCCAATTGGTCTAAAACGTTCTGGATTGCTCTATAAATTTCAGAATGATCTGGAAAGTTCTAAAAGATATTTAAATGTTTAAAATTATTAAAAAAAAAGAATTCTAATCGGCCCCTAGAATGTTCTGGATTGTTCAACAAATTTCGAGACTTAAAAATGATTCGAATCGGTCTAGAATGTTTTGGATTGTTCTGGAAATTTCGAAAACATTGTGAAAAATTCTAAAATATATTTAAATGTTTTAAATCAGTGAAAAATGATTCTAATTGGTTTAGAACGTACTGCAAAATTCTAAAATATACTTAAAAGTAGTAAATCACACTAAAATTATCGGAACAATCCAAAACATTGTAGAACGATTAGAGTTAGTTTCAAGTGATTTACGACATTTAAATATATTTTAGAGCTTTTTAAAATGTTTTCCAAATTTTTTGAAAATTAAGTGGGCTTCTGAGACGAAATGTGATGCACGCACATGCTTCAGTTTATAAGAAGTGTGCGACGAAAGATAATTTATAAAATTCATTAAAAAAAACGTGTCCTATATTGTACTGCCAAAAAATAACCCAGCGAAGCGGGTGTTTCCAGCTAGTAATCTATATATTAATACGTGAAGGGAAAACTTTGTACCCCTTTTTAAGCATATTGGACAGACGGAGGAGTGCGAGATTTTGCATAGTTAAAGTTTATATAGAGAAGAAGTGCAGAAAGCTAAAATTTATATATAATATGTGTTACAAATACATTAAATAAAATAAAATAAATTCATTATTTACGTTCATACTGTCTATGTAAAACGCATAGTAGTCTGTGGTCAAACTGTCGTAATTTTATTATTGACAGTGCCAATTTCAAACACATATAGTAGGCTGTGTACATTCGTATTTTTCTTAGTAACCCCGGTAGGTCGAATTTCGACCACAGGGCGACCACTAGTTAATATAAAACAATAAAACTATAAAAAATTAAAAACAAAAATTTTTTAGTAAATTCTAAATTCAAACTATTTACTAGTTTAAGGAATAGAAAATTAAAAAAGAAAACAATTTAGCAAAAATTAAATTAAATTAACAGGAGATGTAGGAAAGTGATGAGAAGAAGTAGAAATATAAAATTAAGAGAACAGAAAGAAGTAAAGAAGAATGAAACAAAGGAAAAACCAAAAAAAAAGATAAAGAATAGAAAAAGAGAATAGTAGACGAGAATAAGAAAGTGATGGAGGAAGACTCCCGGGCATTGCCTTCATAAGAAGAAACAAACCTATGGCTTAGGAAATTGAGGCCAAATGAATTGTTAATGCCTTGCTAAAATGCCTTAAAGAACCTGTACGCTGCAAAGTCACCGGAGACTATTCCAGAACCGGGCAAGATGAACCAGGTGAGAGCACTCAAATACCGCGTAGCGATGTGTCGGAATAAGGAGGTTTAAATGCCTCTTAGATTCAAGGAATTTCAAGTCGTCGTGTAGGTACTGTGGCCTCTTCGTATATTTATTTTTTTATTTATTTATTCGCTTAATACAAGCTACATGGGAAACAAACAAACAAATAGGCTTAAAACTAAAAACTAAAACCAATTAACAAATTGCTTAAAAATAATTAAAATTAAAGGGAGTTCAAAAAAAGCAGATGGCAGAAGGGAAAGCCAAGGGGAGGGGAAGACTAAAGAGGAAGATCGGGGTTGATGAGGGCACGTCTAAGAGAGGCTTTATCTATGTGAAAGTCAAAAGGGGCGGAATTGTTAACTTTACGTAGCATTCGGGTAACAGGTGAAGTGACCGTAATTGGTACGGTGGGAATCAAGGCGAAAGAGAGGAAAGGATCTTAAATTGCGCGGATTGGTGTTGAAGTAAATAAGAGTCGATCAATAGGCCGAGAAGTGTTGTACGATATTGAGACACATGATCAAAACGTCGAAGCTGGAAAACAAAGCGAACACAATCGTTGTATGCTATATTCAGCATCTCCTACAATTTGCATCCAAACGCGGGAAAATAGTACACCCACTAGAGAAATGAGGTAAAATGATAGTTTTTACAAGACGCAGTCGTAAGGTACGTGACAAAATACTCGCTGACAACCAAATTATGCGTAAGGTGGCGTAAATTTTACTTATGACCAGTCGGATATGATCACAACATGTTATGGATGCATTGATCATTATGCCCAGGTTTTTCACTTTGTCAACATAGGGCAGAGGGGTGTCATCTAATACTATAGGGGGAAAGTAAGTCAAATCTAGCGAATCCCGGGCAAGGATCATGCAATTCGACTTTTTTGGATTAAGGCATAGGTCATTAGCCTTAGCCCATTCCGATACTTGCGTTAGATCCGCATTCATCCGAGTTATACAATTCTCCAGCAGGCCCAGTGGACGATCCAAATACATCTGTACATCATCAGCATACATATGTACCCGCGAGTGCTTAATGACTGCAGGGAGATCATTTATGTACAGACTGAACAGAAGGGGTCCCAAAATAGAGCGCTGCGGCACACCACACGAAATATATAACAAGTCCGAAAGAACATCCCCAACCCTAACCTGTTGACAACGGGCAGACAAGAAACTTTTAACTAAAGCAACGGAGGCTTTCGAGAAGGCAAATTTTGAGGCCGGCTTGAAAAAAGTTTTTCGTGAGTCACACTGTCAAATGCCTTGGAAAAATCTAAGAGCGTCAACGCAATGAAATGATTCCGGTCCAAGGACATGCGGAAATCAGTGCACACCCTAAGCACAACCGTTTCACAGCTGTGGTTAGCTCTAAAGCCAGACTGCCATCGGGTGAGCAACGTCTTATAAATCGGTCGACCCGAGAGTCATTTACGAAAACTGAAGTAACGACGAGCCGGTAACGTGAACAAGATTATGAGGAAATCTTATTAGAAATTAAAAAGACAGTAGGAAATCTTATTAGAAATTAAAAATTCAATATGAAAATTTATTATAAATTCTAAGGAGTGGGAACTAGAAGAATTTCCTCTTACATCAACGAAACAATTAGCCTATCCAATAAATTAGAAATTTAATAAGAAACCTATTTGAAATTAAGAAGACTTCTTATTCCTTTCAATAGGATGTTCTTGTTAATTAAACGAAAATTGTAAGATCTCCTCTTAAGAAATGCATGTTTAAACTTGTTCAGTTAGATGCGCAAAATGTGCTGTAAAGTGAGGTGGAGCGCAGTCGTAATGAGTGGCTTATTTAAATTTCTCAATATTTTATTGTTCGGATTTCATTAAAAAGTGCTTAGTGTGACTTGTTAAGTGGGAAATGGCGGAAAAAATTGAAAATAACCCCATAACCATTGTTTTTTAATAAACTTACACAACAAATAAGACGTTGTCACGTAAACATCGATCGTAAACCGACTTTACAGACAATCAACTTTTTTTTTTATTCAATGAAAATTAATATACATAATAAGACCACAAATGATATGGTAAAAAAATGTATACAAACAATAATGTACAATTCAAAGGTAAAATAATAAAGTAGAAACAATAATTCAAAGCAAATAATAATTCAAAGAATACTCCAATACAATAAGTTAAATTAAAATTAAAATACTAATTCCAAGTAGTTAATTCTACAAAACTTAAATTCTAATGTTATTATGTAATTAAATGAGGAAATATTAGGGGTATTCACTCTTCGATGTATTTGACCTTGTATCATAGCAAATTCATGCTACATTGTACTCAAATACAACGTGCAACAACAAAATGCACGTGACACATCTTGCAATAGATGTAAAAGTTAACAATAGGCCTTGCCTCTAGCTTTTGAATGCTACACTCTTGTAAATCATCTTTTGTCTGCCAGCTGTTTTTGACACTTAAAATTGTTCCTTAAAATTGTGAAATTCAATATTTCGTCGACGGCATTATCAATTAAAAACTTTATAATTTGAGCCTTTTTGCTTTGCCTCGACATTTTTAATACTTTTAAAATCGTATATCAAGTAATCAAATGATGACTGTCAATTTAATCAGCTGATGGAAATGTTACAAGAGTGTATTCATATTCTGCTACAGGGAGCTCACTCTTCGCTGTAAGAAAATACAACGAATTTGCTATTTGAAGGAAAATACACCGAAGAGTGAATACCCCTATTGTGTTAGTGTTGTCTTAGTGAAGGAAAGTATATTCATGAAATGTAAATATATATGGATACAGTCCTTGAATGTCTGTAGGCGTACGTTAAGTACAGCAGGCGAAACTACGCAAGGGGATTTTTGAATATTTATTAATCTCCAGGAAAACCAGTAGACAATAGATTAAATCTACAATACACGTAGGAAATCCTTTGTGTAGTACTGTTTTTAGGAAAGCCTAATCTGTTCAGGAAAGCCTGATGTAATTTGGTAGGAAAACCCACAGCTCAGAAGAAATCTTCTACTTACTTCCTGGAAAGCCACTTAGGGAATGTGTCTTTTTAGCTCTTGCCTCCGGTATTTATACCATTCGAGAGTGCTGGGAGGCAAGAGAGTCTCGAGTTGAGTGGCTAGGTGGAGCTGCGAAAAATATGGCGGCAACCAATATGGCGCCATGATTGGATTAGCTGATGTCTACCATGACAGTTTTTTTGTAAATATGTGAAGTGGAGTGTTTTGGTCACAACATATGTAATTGCCTCCGGCTCAATATTAGCTGTGTTCCATTGGGCTGTGTAAAGTACTCCCGAGTACTTTCTCAATGGAACGCTACTTTGATCGTCAGGAGTAAAATATAAATTCAAATTTTGACATTTCATCGTATTATATTTGTTGCTTTGATTGTGCCTTATTTATTAAAATGGAAATATTTATATATAAATATGTTTTGCTGCCTAAACTACTTAAATTTTATTATTTGAATCCTTGTGATTACTCCAGAATAGGTAAAGCTGCAACGAAAAATGAGGAAAAGCTTTCATTTCCATGCAAACCTAGTACAAAAACCACCATCCACCTGGCGGGAAAATGTGGCGTAACTACTCAGAACTTCTGCTCGCCAACTATAGCTAGAGTAGTTCAGCGTAGCCAGAAGTACTTGGGAGTATTTTACACAGCCCAATGGAACACAGCTATTATTAAAAGCCCCCTCAATGTCTAGGAAGGCTGCTAACGTAACTTCTTTATATAGGAGAGATTTCTCTACCTGATCAACAAAAGCATGCAGGGCTGTCTCGGTGGATTTACCCTTGATTTATGCATGCTGGGATTGGGAGAACTTACTCGGTGGGATATTTCCCCTGATATATGTGTCCAGTAGCCTTTGCAGTGTTTTAAAAAGAAAGGAAGAAAGATAATCTGGCCTGAAGTCCTTTGGTTTTCAGTGATTAGCTCAAATGCCATTTGGAGCTCTGCGGGTATTATGCCATCTAAGCCCGGGGATTTGTAGGGCTTGAAGCTATTGATAGCCTAAAAGAGCTAAGACCGACTAAGTACCTTATGGGCTAGGTTCCCAAGATCAAAACTAACGGTAGAACTCATAAGCTGGTTGTCAGTGCAACCGGGGAAATGAGTTTCTGTTAGAAATTCGAGAGTTTCCAAACTCGACGAGGTCTACTCCCCATTCTGCCTCATCAAGAGGGCAGATGTGCAAGGTGAGGCAGAGAGTATATTTCTCAGGCGACTAGCCTCTGATAACTTTTTTATACCACCACAAAAGTGCTCCCGTCCTCGTGGGACGGGCCTTCCTGACATCAGACACATAGCCGGTACGAAAAGAGACGGTGAGCTACGCCTAGATTGACATCAGACACGTAGTTGGAAAGAGACGGTGAGCTATGCCTAGATTGACATCAGACACATAGCCGGTACGGAAAGAGACGATAAGCTACGCCTAGATTGACATCAGACACGTAGTCGGAAAGAGACGGTGAGCTATGCCTAGATTGACATCAGACACATAGCCAGTCCGGAAAGAGGAAGCTACGCCTAGATTGACATCAGACACGCAGTTGGGAAGGAACGGGGAAGCTATGCTTAGATTGACATCAGACACATAGCCGGTATGTTACGGGAAGAGACAGTGGGGCTATGTCTAGATTGACATCAGACACAAAGCCGGAACCAAAATGATATACCATGCTTAGATTGACATCAGACACATAGCAACCAAAACCAGCCGTGTTACGGCTGGTGAGTTCCTGTCCGCATCAGCGGACGGACTGTCTCCTAAGTCTTCGATCGCCGCCTTTTATATCCTGGCGGCGACCGAATTCATCAGGAGTGCGGATGTGCTTCTCGGTGAAATTCGCACGATCGCAGCAGGCTGGGGTGAGAATTCGAAAGTTCGGGGCGCATTAGGCTGATTCAGGGGGATTCAAATTTTGAATTTCTCCGCACGGGCAAAGTGATGCTTATGAACGAAGCGCTCCTTTTAGCGCTTCGTTACATCTCCCCCTTTTGTCGGTGGCGGTTTGTTCGGGTTGAGAGGACAAGAAAACCGACGCATATGCCTAAACAATTTAACAATTCACTTATTTATATCTTCTTCTGGCCGTTACGACCCCCTCATTGTTCTTCAATGGGGTGACGCGATGCCCTCTGATGACTCGGGTGAGTCGCGTTTGTCCCCAGAACACGTCCTCCCAGGGTCGGTTGTACCCCAGGTCGCTGGGGTGTCGGACGACCTGCCAGTCCCCGTTCGCCGGAAGGTCTTCAAGGGTTCTGACCATGGCCGCCGTGGGTGGGTCGTCATCCATCTCTTGGTCCGGCGGTGGTGGCTTCTCCCTCCTGATGGTGACGGTCGCCCGTTCCCCCTAGTACTCGGTGACGGCAACACTCCCGACCCCAAAGGTCACAACGTCCAGCTGCTCCTCGATGTCCTTCTCCTCCTCGTCTATCCGAGGCATTGACGGCGCTGCCCCGAGCGGGTACCACACGTAGCGCCCCTTTCGCCCCGGCCCAGTTCGCTTTTTCGGAGCCTGCCGAGAAAATTGGGACCGGTTGTGCGGCACTGCGCACACCGCCTGAGCGCTGGGGGCCCGTGCTGCTGGCGGCCTCGGTCGGGCTGGCCGCGTTGGCATCCTCCTGGTTAGGTCTTCCGGTTGTGATCGCGGTGCCATTTCGTACGGGTGACATCCTGTCGCAAAGTGATCCTAACTTTCGGCGGTGACCCTATTTACCCTTCACTAAGGTCTAATACAGGTTTAAGATCTTGCAGCTCAAATATAATGGGTGATATTCTTCTAAGAATACGGTACGGTCCTGAGAACTTTGGTGCCGATTTGGCTGAAAACGATTTTGCTGCGGATGAAAGCTGATGTTCCCTTTTCATCACAAGCGAACCAATTCCAGGAACCCAATCTCTTCGTCGTAGGTTATAGTAATGTTTTTGTTTTTCGCTGGCGGCTTCTAGATTTCTTCGTACTAGGTCCCATATGGCGGGTAAGGCCGACTTAGTGTCGGTGGGTTCGGATGAAATCTCCTCTTGGTTTCGGATAGTTGGAAGCCGCAGTTCCCTTCCAAAATTCAAATATGCCGGCGTATATCCCGTGGATTTGTGTATGCTGGAGTTGATAGCCATCATGAATTCTGCTAAATTCTGATCCCATTTCCAATGATCGGACTCGATGTATTGGGCTATCATCGTATGGATTACTCGGTTTATCCTTTCCACAGGATTTGCCTGCGGTGTGTAAGGTGGTGTCGATGGGTGCTTGATATTGAATTCCTTTCTGTTCTGTTATAGCAAAGATTTTGCTGGTAAACTGGGGTCCATTGTCGGAAATGATAATCCGTGAACATCCAAATCTGGCTATTACCTGTTCTTTCAACGCTTTGGCTACAGCTGGGGTGGTTGCTTTCCTTAGCGGTTTTAGTTCGACCCACTTTGTAAATCTATCTTGAAATACCAATATGGTGGGATATCCATTTCGGGAACGTGGGAACGGTCCTATTAAATCGGAACTAAGTATCTCCCATGGCCCTTTTGGTATCAGGGTATTCATATGTCCTGCGGTTTTCTGTTGATCTGGTTTGTGCTGAGCGCATATCACACAGCTGCAAACGTAGTTGGCTGTTTCTCGGAACATTCCGGGCCAATAATTTGACTTAGCAATTCCGTTGATAGTCTTCGCTACGCCAAGATGGCCGGCTGTGGTTGCATCGTGATTCTCCTGTAATATCTGACTTCTTAGAGTTATTGGTACACATAATTTCCATTCTTGTTCCGGGCTCGGCTCATTCAGATGACTTCGGTCCGGGATGTAGCAATATAGCTTCTGATTGCGGATGCAATATTCCGTGAAACCCTCTGGATTTTGCCTCACTTCCAAGAATTTTCACTGGTACCATGTGCACCCTTCTTCGGGAAACGCGGTCTCGGTCCCATTTCTAAGAACGTCTCGGTGGGATGTTTCAGGAGTGATGACAGCCGTTCGAATTTCTTGCCTTGATGGTTTTTAATTTATTTATTTCGCTTAATACAAGCTACCTTAAGTCTATCTCTTAAATTAAGACTAAAACTAAATAAACTAAAATTATGACTAGATTAGGGAGGGGAGGGCTTTATCGAGGTGAAAATCAAAGACGGGAGAGTTGTTAACCTTCCGTAGCATTCTGGACAAGGGTTCGAAGAGGCCATAGTTGGTTCGATGACAGTCGATGTGAAAGGTGGGGAAGGATCTGACGTTGCGGGGGTTAGTGTTAAGGGAGATACGTTGAAGGAGGTCGGGGCAGTCGATGGAACCCGCAAGGATCTGGTGGACAAAGACAATATCGGCGAAACCACGACGAAGGGCTAAAGGTTCAAGGTTGACTAGTTTCAGGCGGTTTTCATAGGGCGGGAGATTAAGGTGATCAGCCCATGGAAGGTCACGGAGGGCGAAACGGATGAATCTGCGCTGGACCGATTCAATCCGGTTAACGAGGGAGGATTGATAGGGGGACCAAACTTGACTGGCATACTCAAGGAGGGGTCGGACAAAGAATATGTAAAGTGATTTGGTAACAAAGGGATCGGAGAACTCCTTAGACCACCGTTTTACGAAGCCGAGAGCAGAGTTGGCCTTGCTGACTGATTGGTCAATATGGGAACGGAAGTTGAGTTCACTATCACATATGACACCAAGATCACTGAGGGAGGTAACTAAAGGGATGGGTACACCAGAGAGGGTGTAGGATCTGGGAAACGTGGAGGTGCGCTTCCGGGAAAAGGTAATGGCTTGGCATTTAGATATGTTGAGACCAAGGAAGTTTTTTGCACACCAGGTATGAAAATTGTCGAGGTCGGTTTGGAGCAGTAAAGAATAGGATGCACTAGAAACTTGTTTGAAAATTTTCATATCGTCAGCATAGATTAGGATGTCAGAATGTTTGATAACATTCACGACATCATTAATGGACAATATGAAAATTAAAGGGCCGAGATAGCTGCCCTGAGGGACACCGGAATGGGATACGATGGGATTAGAAATCGAGGAGTCAAAACGGACGCTGTACTGGCGATTATCCAGATAGGAATTGATCCATGATAAGAGTAGGGGGGAAGGCCGATGTAATTCAGTTTTAGGGTAATAATTTTGTGGGAAATTTTATCAAAGGCTTTGCTAAAATCGGTGGCTACAACATCAACTTCGTTGCCGTTCTCCATAGAAAGAAGGGTATGGGACACGAAGGTAGATAAATTGGTCGTAGTAGATCTATCTTTGAGGAAGCCGTGTTGGGCTGGAGATATAATGGATTTACAGTGGAAAGACAAGGAGTCGTAGATGAGGCTTTCGAAAAGTTTAGGGATGCAAGATAGTTTGGCGATAGGACGGTAATTTGAGATATCGCTTTTACTTCCCTTTTTATGGATAGGAGTGATATAAGAGTTCTTCCAGAGATCAGGGAAAACACCCTCAGAAAGGGAGAGTTGGAAGAGGTGAGTGAGGGGTTGGATTAAATGGGCTAAAAATTTCTTAAGGAGAATAGCTGGAATGCCATCGGGACCGGGGTCAGTATCGTCAACGAGGGCACTGATTTTAGAGGCAACTAAAGAAGGGTCGATGTCGATGGAAACCAGGGAGGTTTGGGCGCAGCCTTCCAAGGTGGAGAAATAGATGGGGTCAGGGTCAGAGTCGAGATCGCAGAAAGATTGACTGAAGAATTCAGCAATTCAGCAATTTCAGTAGGGTCTGATGAAGATATGTTGCCAAGCTTAAGGACGGAGGGGTAGCCGTTGGACTTGCGCTTAACATTAATAAACTTATAGAACTGCTTGGGCTCGGAAATAATTTTGGATTGCATGGAGGCGAGGTAGTCTTTATAAAGGGATTCGCAACGTTCGGAAAAGAGCGAGGAAACGGCAGAGTAGGAAGAGAAGTCGGCGTCAGACCTGGATTGGAGGAAGGAATGCCAGAGTTTGTTCCTTTTATTACGTAGGGAGCGGAGCTCTCTATCGTACCAGGGTGGTGATGTGGAGCGACTTATTACAGGCTCAAAGGGAACACATTTTGATATGCAGTTGAAAAGTTCAGTGTAGAATAGGGAGACGCAGTTATTTATGGGTAGTTGTGAATCTTTTAGGGAAGTTAGGGTGTTGGAGTGACTTAAAAGGAGATTAAGCTTTGCAAAGTCGGCTTTACGGAAATTGTAACAAAAATTGGGTTCAATGTTGGAGAGAGGAGTAGACGATTCAGAGGTATGAGAGAGGAAGAGGGGAGGGTGGTGAGAATCAAGAGTAGAAAGGAGGTGCGACTTTCGGTAACAATAGAGTCAAGTGGATTGGTGGAAAAAATAAGGTCGAGCTGTCTGCCGAGGTGGTTTTTGACGCCACTTAATTGATAGAGACCAGAATCGGAAAAGTGATCAATAATTCGGGACTCAGTTGAAGAAGACACGTTAGTAGCGAAGTAGGAGGAGTGATCGTCAGAGAGGGACCAGAGGAGGTGGGAGAGGTTGAAGTCACCCAAAACAATGATGTCGTCGAGAGGATGGGCGAGAGCGGACACGGCATCAAGTGCTTCAGTCGCTTGTGTGTAGGATTCGAGGGGCTGAGCAGGGCGAATGTAGCAGCACATGATGAACAGGGAACGGCGATTGAGGGTGATTTGAACACAAGTCCATTCAAAGGAAGATGAATCGGAGGAGCTGATCAAGGTGGAGCTGCGGCGGTTGTGAACAGCGATAAGGACGCCTCGACCAGAGGGCCCGGAATCAGTCGAGCGAACATCAGTGCGAAAAACACAGAAGTCCGAGGGGAATAATTCATTGCTGTTGATTCCGGGGGTTAAGTTTGTTTCCGATAGCGCGAAGATGTCGTAGGGGAGGGATTGGGAGTTCAGAAAAACGTCTTGGGTCTTAGAGCGAAGCCCCCTGACATTCTGGTAATAAATTGAGATGCAATTGGAAGATTGAGCAGGGATAGACGGAGGGGGGCAGGGTGTGGGGGAGGAGTAGGTGGAGGGGTTAGGATCAAAAGTTATTTTTCGAGTCAATTCGACTTTTCTGTAAATGGGAAATGCGTTTCGAGTTGAGGTACGAGGCATAGGCGGACAGGTCGTCAGAAATTTGTTGGGGAGGGACGTTAAATGCAGCGTGGAACTTGAGGAAAAGCTGTCTCAGGACAGTGGGGTCGGTCGGGAGTCCCTCTTGGTGTAAGGAGACGATGACATTAGTACGAGTTTTACCTTCGATGCAGATGTGATCCGCTTTATCGTGAAGGTAAGCTAGGTAAAGACGTACGTTGTCATAAATCCTGCGCTCTCGAAGGCGAGAAAGCAAGTAGCGACTGTCAGGAGATTCAGCCGAGAGCCGAGTAAGCTTCACGACCGGAGGGAGAAGAGGGTCAATGAAAGAAGGTTTATCAGAGGTGGAAGGGGGAGAGGTCGGGGTGGTAACGGGGGAGGGAATACTATCAGAGAGAGGGGGGACGGTGGACGCTAACGTCGGAGCAGGCTTATTGGAAGTGGAGGGGGCGGAGACAGAGGGGGCAGTAGTAGTAGCGGCAGGGGTCGGAGTAGAAGGGTTCAAAGTGTGCGAGTAAACGAAATTGGGGTACTTTACAGGAGTAGCTTGTTTGAAATTAGGGAATAAACTAGCTTTAAGTTGCCAGTTGCTAGAATTGTTGGCAGGGGTGGGAGAAGATTTACGCTGGCGAGTGCTGCGAGGTTTAGGGGCTTTAACAGGTTCAGGCTTGGAGGAAATGGAGTTGATGCTCGTCTTAGAGGAGGAGGGCTCAGGACTGGAGTTACTCGAACTAAGTTTAGTGTAAGATCTTAGTCTACTGTTAGAATTAATTGTATTGGGCTTAGGTAAATTAGAGTTAAACTTAACTGACTTAGAAGACTTATACTTGGAAATACGGACGTTACCAATAGTAATACTGCGACTAGATTGATCGGTGAGAAGCCAGGCGTATTTTGAGGGGACGTGGACACGAAAACTGTTTGGTTGTCCGGCTGACGATGTTTTAGTGCAGCTGATAGGGTGAAAAGAGAAGTGCTTCTTGAAGAAGCTCCGCACCCAGGAAACATCAGAGAAGCGGGGGGCCCCAGTTAGGATGAATGTCGATGGGTCACCTTGAGCGTGGATGTTGTTATTTCGAAGTTTGGTAATCTGGTGATACCAGTCCTCTTTGGTCCACGTTGTGCCGAACATTTCAATCAATGGGGCCGGAGCAGAAGGAGGTCCGAGATCGGGCTCATGGCGAGGCGGGCTTGAAGCGCGTACCGGGTGGGATGTTGATTCTTGGCGGACCACAACCGGAATGGCAGGGGGAGCAGTAACAGCAGGGCTGGTTAGCAGATTCTTCACATCAGCGCAGAGTGAGCGCACCAGATCCGAATTATGCGAGGTCGAACAATTCCAGGAGCCAACATCAGCTTTAAGTTGCTTAATACTCCGCCTTAGATCGTCGATGACGGGCAGCAAAGTCGACGAACCAGGTGTAGTGGACTGGGTAAGGTCGGGGAGATGTTCACGCAGGTCATCGATGGACGAGGAGACGCAGGAAATATTGTCACAGATGGTGTGAAATTTCGAAAGAATTACAGATGAGCTGGTGTTAAGGTGTCCGGTTAATTCCAAAATCTTATCTAACTTGTGATGGAGCTGGGTAATATCGTCAGATAATAGTTGGAGACCGCCGATATTGGAGATTATGGAATTGACTTTATCAGCGATGATGGCTTGCTCCGAGCAAATCTTATCAGTAAAGGAGCCGAAGAAGCGTAGTACATGGCAGGGCTTGATATCGGCACATTCATCACAGGTGATTAAGCCGTCTGGATTAATCTTGGTTCCACGTTTGAGGCAGGAGGGGTGAAAGACATGGTAACAAACACCCAAACACTCGATCTTACGGTCGGTGATAGGAGCCGAGCAGATGTGACAGGTATCCATGGTATGAAAAAGTTAAGAAAGAAATGTTAAGAGTCACAGGAAAGACGGAGCCTAAACCAGTTGTGGGGCGAAGAGACAGGTTTGCGTCTTAGCTGATATTGGGGTCGTGCGGCCGATGGATGATTAGTGATGATGAAAACAAACCACCTGTCAACAGCAGCCCAGCTGAACAACACAAACGAGGTCAGGAGCCAGGAGCAGGACGACACGGCCAAAAGACGGCGAGAAAGGCGAAGCGAGACGGAGGACGCAGACGCCGGCGGCAAAAGCCAAGGCAAACAGGCGCGGTCGCACAGGGAACAAAGAAAACCAGAGAGAGCAGAAGACACGTCAGTTCACAGCAGCAGCAGGTGAATTGAAAGAAATGGTGCAGAGAGACTCGGTACGGTAGTTTCCTTGTCATTAGTATCCCTAAGTTCGGATATCGGTTGTCGAGACAGAGCATCTGCTATTTTATTTAGTACTCCCCGTCGGTATTTTATGTCGAAATCGTACTGTTGAAGTTCAATGGCCCAGCGGGCGAGTCTACCGGATGGATTATCAAGCGTTTGCAGCCATTTCAAAGCCTGATGGTCGGTCACTAAAGTAAATTTGTATCGTTCCAAATAAGGTCTAATTTTCCTTATGCCCCATACAACGGCCAAACATTCTTTCTTTGTGACGGAGTACTTCTTCTCGGCTTCATTCAACGTACGGCTGGCATAGGCTATCACATGTACATTATCATCGATTATTTGGAAGAGTACGATGTCAACAAAACATAAATGTGAAAGAAAACCAAGTTCGTAACAAAAACACTTGCAAGATAAGTACTCTGATAACGGTTTCGCTGATAAAAGAAGTGAGATCTAACTGGGTACCAAGTTCTTTCGAAGTTCCTTAAATCATAGCTCCTGTCATGCATAACGTTCTTCAGTTGCTTTAAAAGAAAATTTGTTATGTTTTTTGCTACTTAATAGTGCGACTTGGCTATTTCAAGGCGGTATAATGTTCGCAGGCCAAGTGGGATCGCAGGAGGCGCAGGCGAGGCGGTCAGAGTGTAAAAACTGACGTAACGAAAATTTTTCGGCGCGCACAACCGGGAACTCGGCAGCTTTCGGCCGCACTTAGTCGGTGGGTTCCAAGCCTTTGATGCCAGCTTGATCCCAGGAATTGCCCCGATCCCAGAAATGCGTCACACAGCGGCAGGCACAGACGAATTAAGCCTGACCCCTGTCCCCGCGACAGTCACTATTTAGGGTATAACATCATTTAAAAAGTTATCTTCTATACCAACCATTAAATTGATGATTTTTGATTTTTTCCTATATGTACGTACAATAACCATCCTCCACACCTATTTTTAACTTCCTAAGTCACTTGGAAGTGGTCTAACTTTTTGATGAGTGAGTGAGTCAGTCTCCAAAATAGTGATTTTCGGCCGTTTTCGGACGTCATTATCTCGTGAATGGTAAGAGGTTTTTTATTGAAATTTGAGATTTGGTCACTAAAGGAGGGTCTAACTAGACACTCTTAATTGCAAGTATGTAGGTCAATTAGATTATGTTACGGGGTGTTTATAAAATGTCTAGACCGAACCAATTAAATCGTGTTTTCAATTCGCACAGGACGAAAATTAACGGGTGGGATCAGGCCACACAGGACGCACAGGACGCACAGGAACCAAGCAAAACTCCGTACAGTAGTTCAAAAATGATGTTTATTGGCCGGCGGGTACTCGCAAAGTGATTTACAATTTTTACAAAGGCAAAAGAGAGGCAAGGCAATACAAAGTAGCTGGTTACGGTACAGTTTAAATATTTCAAAGACAATAGCTAAGCACTACTACTTTAAAGCGATAGAGTTTAAACATTTGAGCTACTAAACAGATAAGTGTTACCGTATAATGCAATATCGTTTCTAAGCAAGAATTCATGATGTGGAAAATCTCGAACACGGGGGTTCTTTTGTTTTGCGAACTTGGCTGACACACTGCCGTGTGTCTAGATTCCTAGTCCTTCTTGACCGGCATCCGTTTGAAGTATAAATGGTACTTCAAAATCGGGACAGGACAATACTGGTGCCTCCGTTAAGTTCCGTTTCAGCGTTTGAAAAGCCTTTTCTTGGTCTTCTCCCCATATCCATTTTTGTTTCTTCCTTAACAACTGGTTGAGGGGTGCTACGGTTTCGGAAAAGTTCTTTATGAATCGTCGGTACGATGATGCTACGCCTAGGAACTGTCGCACTTTTTTTATAGTTGTGGGCGCCGGCATTTCGGTTATTGCCCTTACCTTCTCTGGGTCCGTTCGTATACCCTCAGACGTTACGAGGTGCCCCAGATATTGTAATTCTTGCTGGCAGAATTTGCATTTCTCTTTCAAGCGTAAATTGGCACTTCTTAGTAGATTAAATACCTCTCTTAGGTTCTCTATGTGTTCTTCAAACGTTTTCCCGAGTATTATTATATCATCCAAATAAACGAAGGCCCTGGCATCCCTGTTTGGTCCTATAATCGTGTCCAATAAACGTTGGAATGTGGCTGGCGCGGAAGTTAATCTGAATGTCATAACGGTAAACTGGAATAATTCCCTTCCTGGTACGTGCGTGTCGATATATACCTTGCTTCCTTCAACTTATCTAAGATATGGCAAGGGATATGCATCTTTGACGGAGATTTCGTTAATCTTTCGGAAATCTATACAGAAACGGTATTTGCCATTCTTTTTACGCGCCAATACCACCGGTGAACTATATGGACTGTTGGATGGTTCTATAACGTTTTCAGCCAGCATTCGGTCTACTTCGCTATTTATTATGGCCTGCATTGCTGGATTCCTTGGGAAGTATCAATGCTTGATCGGATGCGGTGTTCTACACGGTGGGTGGTTGGTTGGTTGGTTCAAGTGGCGACCCCAATTCCACATCGGGGTCCAATTAACGCAAGTGCGCCATTTTGAAACCACAGAATCCCCAAGGGTATGCCAGGGCGTTAACGTGAGTCAGAAAGTCCGAGATCAGAGCCAACCTGTGGAGTTCAGAAAAAGAACTATCTCCCCGATCTTGGACGAAGATACATCGCTAATGCAGTCGAGAAATTGCTTGCCCAGCGCCCGATTCCTAGCCCCTGCTAAGGCCGGGCAACTGCACAGGAAGTGAGAAAGAGTCTCCTTCTCAGTTGGATCCTTGCAACTGCGGCAGTGACTATTGAAGAGGATCCCCAGCTTAGCTGCGGGCTCCCCAATATGCCAGTAACCCGTGTGAATCGCTACTACTCTGGCGATGTCAACACGATTTCGCTTGAGGAGTTCCTGTGTCCTCCCTAGATTGAAAGAAGGCCAAGTCTTTCTAGAAACGGCGCATGTTTCGAGACCCGCCCACCTTTCGTTCGCGATTGAAAGAAAGTGCAACAGAATACCCTTCCTGATGGTTTCCGCCGCCTCTTCGACCGACTCGTCCAGGGTTGCACCTTTTTTAGCTAATTTGTCCGCCTGTTCGTTACCTGTTAGGTTCCTATGAGCTGGAACCCACAATAGGGTAACGGTATGGCGCTGTCCCAACAGGATTAGTTGCTCACGACAGCTCTCCACCTATCTAGATGAAAGGCTTGCCGCATCAAATGCTCTCGCGATGTTACGAGTTTGGTTTAGACGAGCGAGTGCTTCGCAGGCCTTCGTTATAGCCAGCAGCTCCGCCTGGAACACGCCGGCATGATCAGGAAGGCGAAAAGACTCCCTGATACCGAGTGAGTCGGAAAATATATCAGCTCCAACTCCCTTGCCGGATTTAGACCCTTCCGTAAATACCAGAAGGTCGAAGGTCTGTGTGACCTCACACTCCTCACACTCCAATCCTCCCTGGAAGGAAATCCTACACTAAAGTTCTTCCTCCCGGGTATCTTATGCCTAATCTCCATAGAAAACCAACCAAACCAAAACCACAAAACTTGGCAGCTCTTTCAATCGCATTGCAATTTTTTGTCACCTCTCTCGCTCATTTTGGTCAACATGCTCTAGCTTTTCGTCTGTGTGAGTTAAACCATCTTTAAACCAATTGTAATTGCCACATTCAATTTAGCGCATTTAGTACAGGTTTAGTACTTGAAAATTTCTATATGTAAACAATAAATTGAGGTTAAATATCCCGGGCCCTAAAGTTCATCGGATATTTATTGCTAAATTAGGTCGAGAGGTGCTGCAAGGTGCTGCGGCTCCGCCGTCGTAACGAAGAGCCCCAAAAAGCCCCGTGCTGCACCGCAGGTCGGACGGGCCCAGTGCACCTAAGGCTGACTGACATTTCACAACTACATTAATGATATGTGTGCAGATGTGATTTGTCAGGAAGTGGTTTTGTGGTTTTGGTTTGGTTTTGGTTTGGTTGGTTTCCTATGGAGATTGGGCATTAGGGACGATGTAGTCCGTTTGGCACGCCACCAGTTCCCTTGGCAGCAAGTCTAGGGTCCTACCGTGGCCATAGGGCCTGGCATTCCACCACCCTGACTCCTTCATCCTTACGGCACTACAGCACGCCAGGTATTTAATATGGAGGTCGATAGGTAGAAGGTGCAGAAGCACGCTAAGAGCCTCCGTCGGACACGACCGCAAGGCACCTGCCCAGTTTTGTTTTGACATAATCCTTAGGTGAGAATAGGACGTACAATGGCTGCGTACATCCACAAAACCATTTTTGGTTGAAGTCCCCACCGTCTGCCGAAGATTTTTTTACAGGCGTAGAAAGCTATGCAGGCTTTCCTAATCCGCTCATCGATATTAAGTCTCCACCTTAGTTAGTATCTAGGACAACCCCGAGGTACTTGGCCTTGGGAGACAGAGACAGGGTTACCCCGCCGAGTGAGGGTAACCTGAAATTAGGAATTTTGGACTTTCTGGTAAACAGCATCAGCGCCGTCTTGCTCGGGTTTACGCAAAGACCACACCTATTAGCCCAGGCATTAACCCTCGCCAGAGCCCCTGCAAGACATCGCTTAAAGCGGAGGGGAATAGATCTGATACCAGGAGGTATAAGGAGGGAGGAGGAGGAGGATACAAGGTCGTCGGCATAGGCAACTACTTTGATCCTGTCCTTATCTAGACTGGTCAGTATTCTGTTCATTACCGTCAGCCAAAGCAGAGGAGAGAGGACACCTCCTTGCGGAGTCCCTCTACTGACTACTGACGGATCTGGTTATGTGGCTATCCCCTAAATCAAACTGGATTACCCTAGAGTGCAGCATGGTATCCAGCCAGTGACATAGGCCCTCCTCCACCCCTAGTGAAGAGAGGGCTTCCTGGAGTGCCTTCGTACGGACATTGTTAAAAGCACCCTCAATATCTAAGAAGGCTGCCAGGGTGTATTGCTTGTATTGCAGCGAATGCTCTATCGTGCGCACAACCTCGTGTAGAGCTGTTTCCGTAGATCTACCCTTGGAGTGCGCATGCTGAGAGCGGCTAAGCTGTGACTCCACTACGGTATTACGCAAGTGCACCTCCAGAATCCTTTCTAGTGTTTTTATAACTTAGGACCATCAGCTTAGTTCAAGCTTCAGAGAAATATTAATCTCTTGCATGAAACTGATCATCATTTGGTCCGGTGTTAGTAATACCACACACCAAACCGTTACATGCAAAATGATTAAACAAGGACTTTTTTAGCACATGCTTACTAATACGAGTATCAAACAAATCAGCATGCTTGTTAGCACTCAAACAGATACGGTTAATAGGTTGGAAATATCCGTAGTTAGTTCGAGATTTAGTAGTTTGGAACAAGGGCACATTCCTTAGGTTATGAGGATTTTGTTTGAAAATAAATAAATTTCTCAGAGACGGAGAATCTACCACACCATTAATTAGTTGGTGGACAAAGGAGACATCTGCCATAACACGACGATCTTCGAGCGAAAGAATTCCGAGTAAAAGACAGCGGTCTTTATATGGAGGAAGGATATGGAGATTTTCCCACGGTAGATTACCCAACGCGAACCTAACAAACTTTTTCTGCACAGACTCAATTCTATTGATATGTCTGGCATAATAAGGTGACCAAACTAGACTGCCGTATTCAAGGATAGGTCTTACAATGGAAATGTATAACTGCTTATATACAGTTATATTATTAAATTCACGAGACCATCTTTTTACAAAACCTAACAAGGCAGAAGCCTTGGAAACCATATAATTAATATGTTTAGTAAAGTCAAGCTTTCTGTCTAGAAAAATACCAAGGTCACGAACACAGTGAACTCGGCGAAGAGTACAGCCGGACAAGGAGTAGTTGAAAGTCAAGGGATTGTGCCTTCTATGAAATGAAATAATTTCACACTTAGATATATTAAGTTCCAAATTATTGTACAGGCACCAAGACTGTAAGATATCTAAATCATTTTGAACTAACTGGCAGTCATTAATATTTTCGATACGACGGAAAATCTTCATGTCGTCAGCATAAATAAGAATATTGCAGGATTTCAACAAGTGTGTGATATCATCTACAGCTAAAATAAATAGAAGGGGGCCAAGATGACTACCCTGAGGGACACCTGACGTAGCTTTAATACTTCTCGACAAAGAGCCACGAAAAGAGACATGATATGTTCTGTCATGTAAATATGACTGTACCCATTGTACGAAAAGGGAAGGGAAACCCATACTTTTCAATTTGAGAATAATGACAGAGTGAGAAATTTTATCGAACGCCTTGCTAAAATCAGTGTAAATACAATCAGTCTGATGATTGGTTTTAAATCCATTTAAGGTATCCTCAACGAACTCTAGGAGATTAGTGGAAGTAGAACGACCTTGAAGAAATCCGTGTTGATTAATGGAAATAAGCCGTGTACATACCTTTGAGAGTTCCGAATAAATAATAGATTCAAAGAGCTTGGGAATACAAGATAGTTTAGCAATAGGCCGATAATTACAAACGTCGCTACGGCATCCTTTCTTAAAGATTGGAATAATAAAGGAGTCCTTCCATACACGAGGAAATTGTCCGGAATTAAGTGACTTCTGAAAAATAGTAGACAAGGGATTAGCAAGCGCATTGGCACATAGTTTAAGAATAACAGGGGGAATACCATCAGGGCCAGAAGAATAGTCAACCGGAAGATCACCAATGAATCTGTGAACAGTTTCAGGAGTGATATTAAAGGGAAGATCAAAAGGGGTTGGGTTGGGTTAAGGTTAAGATGGTGAAACTGGTTAGAATCAGGTTGGAAATTAGGAGAGGAAAAAGACTTTTCGAAAAAGGATGCAAACATGTCACAGATTGTTGGCGAAGTTCCGCTCGAAGAACCCCCATAAGACATATTGCAGGGATAGTCATCGGAACACCTTTTAGAATTAACGAATTTGAAAAACGCGCGCGAATTGCTATACATTTCATTTTTAGTTTTGTTGAGGTACTCATTATAAAGATCAGAGGCAAGGTTATTAAATTCCTTATAACACTCAACAAATGTGGTATACGACAAAGAATCCTTCTTCTGCAGATGTAACTTCCATAATTTATTTTTCTTATTCTTTAGCCTTTTTAAATCAGAATTGAACCAGGGGGGCGAGGAACAAGGAGGACGACGGCGTTTAACAGGAACGCAGAAGTCAAAAATTTGCAAAAGAGTAGCGTAAAGTTTTTCGACATTATCATCGATACAATTAGTAGATAAGAGGGTCGTAAAATCAATGGAAGACAACCTACAGTTGAGTTCGTCAAAATCAGCATTTTTGAAATCATAGACAAGGTTGCTATCCCCATTTAGAGAAGGAACTTTTGAGTTGAAACAGAAATCAATCTGGAGGGGTGGGTGGTACTTATCGACAGTAGTAAGGGATAGCGGGCATCGTTGAACAATTATATCGTCTCCACCTGAAGAAAAAAGTAAGTCGAGTTGTCGCCCCATTTCGTTTTTAATTGTACTCAACTGAAGGAGACCACATGAAAAAATTGATTCAAGAAAAGAAGATTCCTTCGGGTTAAGGTTATTAGAAGGATAGCAACACTGATCGTCAGAATCAAATACCCATTGCACATTGGGTAGGTTGAAATCGCCTATTAATAAAAGTTCGTCAGAGGAGCTCATTAAATTTGAAACGAATTCCAAAATGAGAATGAGAGAGTCATAGAGGCTACAGCCCCTGATATCAGAAGTACTAAGCATGTCAGGGGGAATATAGCAACACAGTATAAATAGAGAATGTTTGTCATCGACAACTTTGAGGCAAATTGCCTCAACGTCAGGATAATCGGGTAAAGGAATATTGCTGCAACACAGATCGTTTTTGCAAGCAATAAGAACACCGCCCCCTCGAGCCTCAGAGCTAAGATACCTATCTCTACGGAAAACTTGGTATGAAGAATCAAAAAGCTCCGCGTCCAAAAAGCCACTATGAAGCCATGTTTCAGTAAGAGCAATAATGTCAAAATCACTAGCAACAGAAGATTGATAAAAAGACCTAGCTTTAGTTCTTAAACCCCTGACATTTTGATAATACAGGGAAATCGTCCGAAAATTATTTAGTTTTTTGATGAAGCATGAACGTTGGAAGACTGCGAAATAGCATGAATATTATTTTTAGCTTGTAAGCGTTTAGAATTTGGAGTGGCTAGACTTTTAGGAACAAAAGGTTTAACTAAAGCACCAGATGGCCAGAATGTAGGGACAAGAAGTGAGTTATAAATTACATCAGGTGCATTAAGAAGAAAAGATGAAACTGGTTTTTTGGGGTTACTTATTTTGCGACACGAGATGTTGCTGGTGGAAATGTTATGCTCGGAAATATATTTCAAAATATCATTGACATTAGTGTCTGAAGTAAACCTAGAAACAAACAGTGCATGGCGAGAGGGTACAACTTTTAAGTAGTTAACATCGGGAACGGCTTTACTACTGTTGCAAACAGATGGAGTGGAAATATCAGAGTGCCTATCATCATTATCGACATTTTTGACATTAACACCAGAACCTAGGTCAGACGACAATGGTACGCCTTGGTCAGGTGTTAACGGTAAGCTTCGTTGAAAATTGGTTTTATTATTGTTTTTCTTATAATTATGTTTTTTATGTTGGTTTTTGTTTTTTATTTCGTTTGTGGCAGCAGCTAAAGGAAGGGGGGCAATTAAATTGGAGGTACTATTACTGCTGTCACTAATGAGAATATTAACATCATCATTCTGAGTATTGTCTAATAGGAGATCAGTCTCATTATTGTCAGTGGAGTGTGCTTTATTAGAATTGGAATTATTATCTTTCGCAATAAACCTGGCAATATTAGAGAGCGATACTGTATTATTTTTAATTAAGGGCGACAAAGAACCAATTTCATTTTTAAATAGCTTGATGTTGCGACGGATATCATCTAAAACAGGCAATATGGGCGTAGAATCTGAATTATGTGAGGGAACTGGAGAAAAGTTCGATATTAACGAGTGAAGCTCATCGGTTGAGGCCGATAAAAGAGACATTTTGGAAGAAAAGCAGTGAAATTTATCATTGAGTGAGGAAAAGTTAGAATTTACGGTGTCGATGGTATCAAATAATTTATCAATTTTATTGTTAGTTGAATTAATTTCATCTGTAAATAAATTTAAAATGGAAGAAAAATTAGAGAACTTGTCGATCAGAACCGTCTGCTCGTTAATTAATGGTTTAGTAATGTGTTCAACTAGCTTTAAAATATGAACGGGTTTAATATCCGCACATTCATTGCAAGTAGTTGAAGAACACCTAATAGAACGTTTCAGGCACCTGGGATGGAAAAAAGATTGACATATTCCATCGCAAGCAATAATATCGTCAGAATCAGGGGAATTGCAAATCTTACAGGTGGCCATATTAGCTAATTTAGGACACAGATCAAAAAGCTGATCGAAGTAGGGCGGTTCAATACTGTACTAAGCAAAACTCAAACCCCAGTATAAAATTGTTATACAGTATAAAATCTATATATTAATACGTGAAGGGAAATCTTTGGACCCCTTTTTAAGCAAATTGCACGGACTGAGGAGTTTGAGATTTTGCATGGTTAAAGTTTATATAGAGAAGAAGTGCACAAAGCTAAAATTTATATATAATATGTGTTATAAATACATTAAATAAAATAAAATAAATTCATTATTTACGTTCATACTGTCTATGTCGAACGCATAGTAGTCTGTGGTCAAACTGTCGTAATTTTATTATTGAAAGTGCCAATTTCAAACACATAGTAGGCTGTGTACAGTCGTATTTTTCGTAGTAACCTCGGTAGGTCGAATTTCGACCACAGGGCGACCACTAGTTGTTATAAAAGCGTGAGAGAAAAAATGACTGGGAGAAAGGAGAGCCACCAACACCAGGAAAGAACTAAGGAACCTGCAAGGGCACCGCTGCGGGAAGACAAAAATTAATAAAGAAAATCGTCGAAAAAACCACAGGCACAAGCCAGAAAACCAGACGAAACAGCAGGCCAAGGCACGACCAACTCACAAAAACACTCGTGCAAAACAATACAACGGCAAAAACCACTGAAAATTAATTAAAACCGCGAGCGTCCACAGAAACCGAACCGGCACAATTGACAGCACACTACAAAACTGAGCTCGATGGACGTAAGACATATTGGTCTGTAGTCCTTTGCCACTTCGTGTCCACACTTGCCAGCTTTAGGAATAAAAACTGTCCGTGCCTTCCTCCACGAGTCAGGTACATACTGCAGCAATAGGCTGCTTCTGAAGAAAGTGACAAGCCACGGAATTACGGCGCTTTGCATGTTCTGCAGCATGATTGGTAGAATACCGTCCAGGCAAGTCGATTTGTACGGGGAGAAACTGTTTAACGCTAATAGCGTGTTCTCAGCGTTAATTAGATTTTCCACTTCCTCCCGAGGTAAACGTTGCATTCCCCGTGAGCTCGGGGAGACTAAGCAGCTGGTCCATGTAGGGCTGCCAGAACTTGTGCCTGTAGCAGATATTGAAGATCGCTCTTGTCATTTTCCTTAGGTCAGACAGGTTTTCATTCCACCACGGTGGTAGGGTTTTTTTGTTATATTTGACCGGACACGAGGTCTTGAACGCCACTTTAAAGTCTTCCTCGAACTTCCTAACTTCTTAACTGTTCGCGTTTTATTGTTCACCACCGAACTCTCTAAACGTTTTTTTCGGGTATGCACAAGGCGGAGGCCATAGTTTTTTCAAGGAAGAGAGCGCCGATACCTAATTCACTGGAAGTAGCTGACCACACCATACAAGTTAGCAGGGAGGTGAACATCTTGGGAATGCTGTTTACGAGGGACCTAAAGTGGATCATGCACTGCAAACATTTTACCGAGAAACTGAATAGGATAAATAACATAATAAGGGCCATAGTGGCTCGGAAACTCGGAGCACCGGTTCACGCTTCCTTAATACAAGTAGGTGTGAACAAGATTCTCCGGACGGCGATGAGCGCACTTAAATTAACACCCAGAAGGGCTCTTTGGGTAGAGAACTCAGTTCTTTCCATCAAAGATAGAGACAACAAATGCCGCCGCGTTGGTCAATCACTTAGAATTAATAGCACGCAAAAGAAACCACCACAGGAACTACACGGACGGTTCCGTAACAGTCACCCACGCAGCGGCCGCCTTTGTTGTTTATCCGCCTGATAGTGACAGGAAGACCCATCTGGGGCATTCCACGTGAAGCGGACATAGAAAAAAATGTGACATCTTGAATTTCGCTCATATTCAGGTTAATTATAGTCCTTGAGGATATAAAAATACAAATTCATTTTTTTTCTTATATGAGACTCGGTTGTGAAGTTATGGACTACGAAAGATTGCACCAACTATGAAGAACACATTTTTTGGATAGGGCTGCTGGGATTATTAAGTGAATGAAAAATTATTTTATGTAGTGATTTATCGAGAACAAATATGTGGTTTTTATATTATGGGACAATAAAAAAAAAATTTTTTTTCCTTATAGAAAACCGGAAATGAACTTTTTAACGCAATTTTTTTTAAACTTGGACCATTTTTTTTAAATTTTGTTTAAAACACAATAAAGCTTAACATTTATTAATTTTACCATAAAAATTGTAAAATGGGCACTAAAGTAGTTTAGGAGATAAATCAATTAGAGTACGTACATGTCGCTCTGAGCGTGATACCTGTCGCTTGTTAATGCCAGTTGGTGATATAAAAACACGTTAAAACGCTGGTTAATTTCAATAATATTGATTATGTATTATTGTCTTACCTATTTGTGTCATTATAAGGTTATTTAATACCTAAATTTAAAATAAAATATATTATTTTCAACAAAAATATGTGTAGAAAGCAATATCAAAATAAAACATTTTAAGTGATTTTTCTCATATTGTGACGACGAAATACGAATAATAACGCCATCTCTTATGCCCGATTTCACAGTGCCAACTTAAGTTCTGATCGTCACTTAAGTTCCCGTTTAATCATTTTTCGGTTTCACAGTGCGAACTTAAGTGTACATTACGACTTAAGTGGTTGTTGTTTTTAAAAATTGGTATTTTTACTTAAAAAAGGGATACTAATACGGAAGATTTAATTGATAAAGAATGTTATGAAGTCATTGTTCGAGTTACACGCATTAAAAGATTCCATACCTTAAAATATATTTTTTATAAAACTTGTCAAATTTTCATAAATTCATTTTAGTTACCTTTGACTTTAATTAATAGCGTCAAAATAATTCGTTTCTCATGAGAGGGCCTCTCCTGAAACAAGCACAGTGTCCTTCATAAAAGCGTAAAATACTTATTAAGTTCTCACTTAGCTAAGCGTGAAATAAAATAGGACTGTGAAACTGTAAGTATTTTCAGTCGTCACTTAAGTTTTGCCGTGCGCTTAGCTAAGTGAGAACATAAGGGCGCATTGTGAAATCGGGCATTAGTTGTGAAAAGAATCACTTCATCGAAACGAATCAAAATTATATATCAGAAAGAGATAGAAGTACAACGCCAAGCCACGCTTGTTTTCCGTTATTTTTTTAGTCATTGTTCTAACCATTTAGTGAGTTACGTTTGTTAATAAGTTTTATCATTTTTATTGATTTATTATGGCTCTCTACGGTGATTGGTGCTTCAATCCATTTAATTTACATTTTATTTTAAATTTAAGTATTAAATAACTTTATAATGACACAAATAGGTAAGATAATAATATATAATCAATATTATTGAAATTAACCAGCGTTTTAACGTGCTTTTACATCACCAACTAGCTTTAACAAGCGACAGGTATCACGCTCAGAGCGACATGTACGTACTCTAATTGATTTATCTCCTAAACTACTTTAGTGCCCATTTTACAATTTTTATGGTAAAATTAATAAATGTTAAGCTTTATTGTGTTTTAAACAAAATTTAAAAAGAAAATGGTCCAAGTTTAAAAAAAATTGCGTTAAAAAGTTCATTTCCGGTTTTCTATAAGAAAAAAAACATTTTTTTTTATTGTCCCATAATGGCCATAATATAAAAACCACATATTTGTTCTCGATAATTATAGTAATTAGTAATCCCAGCAGCCCTATCCAAAATATGTGTTCTTCATAGTTGGTGCAATCTTTCGTAGTCCATAACTTCACAACCGAGTCTCATATAAGAAAAAAAAATGAATTTGCATTTTTATATCCTCAAGGACTATAATTAAGTTGAATATGAGCGAAATTCAAGATGTCACTTTTTTTTCTATGTCTGCTTCACGTGGAATGCCCCATCTGTCATAAAACGGTTCAAGCTTCCTCTTGACTCGAGCAGAAACGAGACGTAACTGACGGCAGTATGGAAGACAATTGAGTTTGCTGGATCATCCGGCACTCCAACTCTCATCCTGTCAGATTCAAGGTCTACGCCAGAGGCGATTAATAACCCCCGATATCAGGAGCCGTTGATAAAATACTGCCATCCCATATCGTTAATTCCGACACAGAGCTTTCATGGAAACCCGGTCGCATAGGCGTCTCTGGAAATGAGACTGAAGATTTTCAGGCCAAGAAGATTTTCTAGCCTCAACACCGATTTATGGAAATATCTGTCGTGCCCTACATATACATATAGGAAATCTAGTCTGCTATTAAAACAGAGAAGGCAATCCGCTTGGGAACGAGATGCAACTTTCCTGGCTTCACACTGGAGACAAATGGACTACCTGAGCTACAATAAGGAATTGACAAAAGCTCAAGGAATCCAAATTTTCCGATTAAGAATAGGCCACACACTAGTCACGCACGCACATCTATTCACAAAAAGCCCTAGAATTGGATGCCATCACTGCCTGGAGTCTTTGTCCGTTAAACATATGCTACAGGATTGTCTTTGACCAGAGGAATGCATGAGGCCCCTTGCCCCCTCTCCCATCTCTCCTTTATCCCTCATCCCCTGAAGCCGTCTTGACCATTTTAAGTAAGATCAATCTCATCAATCATCAATGAATAGATTGTAATAGGAATATATGACTAGTTTTTTTTTTTTTTGTATAATGTTATAGTGCATTATATGTAAGTATATGTATAGTAGTCTACTGAAAAATTTATAATAGGAATTGGTAACTGGAAAAGAAAAGAGTAAATCTAAAAAAAATTAAAAACAATTTTAAGTAAAACGATTTTATATTCGTTATTAATTTGCACTTAACGGTATATAAAATAACTTTTGAACCATTTTACACTATGTACCATAATAGAGCAACATCCCAGGGCCCCCAGACCTTACTTATTTTCTGATGGATAAAATGTATACGATAGAGTAGTGTTAGTGTGTACAGTGAACGCACATATACTTGCTAGCTTGGGCCGATGGCCAATTGTCAGGTACCAGGTGCTACAGGTACGTAAAAATATTACTCACTTTACTTAAAGTCTGAGAGCTGATTTTTACGAATGTTGTACGGAATATTGCAAGAAATTTAAATCCAATACTCCCAGACACCTTCTGTCGGCGGTAATTATCGCCAGACGCTTGAAAGATCGAACGAAAAACGCATACATAATCTTACTTATATTGTGAGAGTTAATTGTTATATATGACATTTAGGGGACCATTTCAATATTTTTTGTAAACTGCCAGACCAATCGTAGGGGCCAAACATCCCCCAGCAGACACATTTAAAACGTAGCTGTGAGTATGAGCGTGCGCGTGATAATTTATTTGTGATTTATTTGTTCAATAATTTATTACGGTTATAAAATCGTGAACGCTTGATTGTGTATAACTCAAAGATGTGACCAATTACTAAATGGTTTAAATTAGAAACTCAGAAGAACACACTAAATCACATAATTACTCAGCTATTTTATGTAAACGAAATCCAGTTAAATTTATCACAGCTAATAAAATTAATGCAGGTATAAATCCGAATGAGTTAAAATATCTTACTGATGTAGAAAAACTTTTCATTGCAAAAGTTCAACTGACCAAATGCTTTCTTTATTTTCCATTTTAAATTTGAGCAAATATACGAAATCCTATTCATTACTTTCCGCGAAAGCAAAATATAAATAACAGCATTTCTACACGCAAAGCTAATCATAATAGGATTCCAGATAAGTCAAGTTTTATTATGCAATTAATCAGTATGGTAAATACCGTGTCTAAAACTAACATAATTTTCCATTCGGAAAGTTAAATTGAGAAATTTTATTAACCAATTAGAGTTGAGCTCTAACCTGGCGAACAAACAAAACTTCGGCATGGCTTTTATGTGGCTGATTCGATAATAAACTTGCAAAGATAACCAACTAACGTTCGATATACCTCGGTAAATTAAACAATTCTACTTACCACACAAACGTCTCGCCACCTGTCTGGAGGTGCTTTAATTAGATTTCAATTGCACATGTCTTAGATGAAACTATAAATCGTGAGATGAAAATAGTCGCCAGAAGATATGAGGGATGGTTCATCGTGTTGTGTTTGAATGTGGATTTCATAGTAGGAAATGTATATCTTACGAAATGAATGCCGTACTATATACCTGGAATGTAAAACACCTTCCTTTCTGCAAGGCAAAATAGATTACTTTAACATTGCGATGTCATAGGAAGTAAGGTATAAAGTCTACTTTTCTGAATACTAAACATCGAGTATATAATGCATGAAAAACATCAATGAATTAATGCAGGAAAAAGATTGAAAATAGAATGAATGTAAAATTGTTTCTTTGCATTCTTTCTATCTTCAATTCTTTTCTTGAATTAATTCGTTGATGTTTTTCATGCATTTTATACTCGATGCACAGTGGGCCTTATTCTCGTTGCTACTCGAATCGGATCGAGAAGAGCTTAAAAAAGCGCCTTTTGAATTGGAATTCCTTAATAAAAATTCTAAATTTTTGATAAATTCATTGCAGTCACCTTTGACTTCTATTAATTTTGATGTTCAAAGTGACTAAGATAGTCGGATAAAAAAATTCTATGCTATTCTGCGCGTAAATATAAGCAAATATGTACGCGATGTATAATACCCTTAATAACCAGCAATATATTATTTTCCTCATTTCCGGCATCTTCCTCTAATTTTAATAGATCTTCCTGGGTTTTAATGGGGAAACGTCTGATATCTTCAATAGAAATCGACTGCTTTTTTGAAAGTTATTTTAAAAGAACAGTATTTTCTGCAAAAGTTCGAATAATATGTAATTCTCGTTTTGCCTAGTAATTAAACCTAAGGTAGCAATATAAAAAGCTTCATTATATAAAGAACGTGTCTTGTTTAATACAACAGCATACCTTTATTAAATATATTTCATTCTTTGAATATGTTCTCTTTAAATTTTTCCAATTCTGCCCGCGGTCTTTTTGAAAAGTTATTTTAATATAGTAGTGAATGTAGGTAGTGAATAAAAATTCTTGATTTTACGTGGAAAAAAACCTTCTTCCCCGATAGCCGCGTTGCATCGATGAAGCATTGTAAATTTCGGTTCGGCGTCGTCCATCTTTTTTCTATTATAATTAAAATGAGTTATATAAGATGTTATGAGTAAATGCGCATAAATACATACATTATAAGCATTGATGTAATAGAGGTACACAACAAGAAATTGCTCTGGTAAGGTAAGTAGCCAAATTTAAATGCTATTTCATTCATTGGAAATATCTTTTGTTCTTCTTCACATGCTATGTCATCAGTAACTATGTACTATTCCCAACGCTGAAATTGAATCAACAATAAATCTGCCTTCCCTGTCTTCAACAAATCCAACTATTTTGATGGGGGTAATACGCTTAAAGCAACAACAATTATTCTGGGCTATTTGTGCTAAGGTAACAAGATTTGCACAGCGTTTCTTTTTTAAATCCATATTGTTTTGGTGCACACACAAAATCTTGTTTAATATATTTATTATAAAGTTCTAAAATTTTACTGGGATTTTTTACATTCTTTTTTAAGGTTTGCATAGAATTCTCAAAAGAGCATGCGGTAAATGTCGTTATAAAACCAAATTGCTGGGTATATGGTGGACATAGTTACTCCTTGCTGCGAACAGCGCTACCAGCAGTCAGTTCTAATATTAAAATATGACATATTTTTTTATCGTTTGAAATAAATTCAAATTCAAAGTGAATCGCATGAAGAAAAGAAAGTTGCTAAGTTCAAGAGAACAAGCCGTGTTTATCAAAGTTTGGCCAAACTATACCTACTACTGTATGGAGAAGCCGAAAGAAAAGCCATATGATGAAAAAAAAAGCGGCCAAGTGCGAGTCGGACTCGCCCATGAAGGGTTCCGTAGCAGAAAGTTACATAATATAAAAGTTCATGTAGTTCGTTGTTTGATCGATGTTTTAATAATAGTGTATTTTTTTAAATTAAGTTATTGATAAGTAAACATTATAATTAGGTACCTAAATGATGGTTTATGTTTATGTTTATGAAATTAAATGTTTTTTTTTATTTTTATATTTGAGTTGATTGAATGAAAGGTAAATTGCGGTTTACGATTTATGACGTATTAAAAAAAAACTACTTACTAGATCTCGTTGAAACCAATTTTCGGTGGAAGTTTGCATAGTAATGTACATCATATATTTTTTTTTAGTTTTATCATTCTCTAATTTAAGAAGTTACAGGGGGGGACACACACATTTTACCACTTTGGAAGTGTCTCTCGCGCAAACTATTCAGTTTAGAAAAAAATGATATTAGAAACCTCAATATCATTTTTGAAGACCTATCCATAGATACCCCACACGTATGGGTTTGATGAAAAAAACATTTTTGAGTTTCAGTTCTAAGTATGGGGGACCCCCAAAATTTTTTTTTTTTCTATTTTTGTGTGAAAATCTTAATGCGGTTCACATAATACATCTACGTACCAAGTTTCAACAGTATAGTTCTTATAGTTTCGGAAAACAGTGGCTGTGACATACGGATGGACAGACAGACAGACAGACAGACAGACATGACGAATCCATAAGGGTTCCGTTTTTTGCCATTTGGCTACGGAACCCTTAAAAATGGCAAAAGAGCTCCGCAAAATTTATTCGTTAGAACTTTCTGTGCAAGAAATTAAGATTAGGATAAAAAAATTGTCAAAAAAATTCAGTTAAGTCAAACTGTCAATAATACAATTACGACAGTTTGACCACAGACTACTATATGTTTAAAATTGATAGTATGAACGTAAATAATAAATTTATTTAATTTAATTGAATGTATTTGTAACACATATTATATATACATGTTAGCTTATTTCTGCACTTCTTCTCTATATAAACCCAGTAGGAAATGCGATCATCGTAAGATTGATCGCGGAGCGCTCTATAGGATGTAACAAGTGCTCGCATTTGCATCCATTTGCCCTAGTTTTAACATCCCAGTAGGAAAAGTGAGGAGTGCTCCCTCAGGGATGAATAAAGGAGCGCATAAAATTGCATTGTTTCTTACCTTTCTCCAATAAACATCCCAAAAGAGGAAAACTGGAGGATATTAACGGAGATAATCACCTTGAAACAAGGTGCATGCGAAACTTTTTATAACGAAGTAATCTGATCAAATTGTTGCGTTAGATTTATTTTTATTTGGATTTTTGTGCGATCGACCTGTCAAGTTTTTAATTGTTCAAACATGTTGCTAAAGATTTTTTCAATTTTGGAGTTGCCAATAAATTCATTTATATATAACACCTGTATAGGATAAAACAATATTTGAACCATCAAATTTAAATTATGAGAGTAAATTTACAACTTAAGATATCATCTTCAGAAGTATTGCTTATTAGTGTGTCTACCTCGCTAATCTCGGCCATTGATTTGAGTGGAAATATGGCAAGGTTGCTTCTATTTGGGCAAATTTTTTTTGCTAGTTGATTCAGCATAACGTTTTGTTGGCACAAAATCTCTTTTAATGCTCGAATGTCTGTGCAAATGACGTTAAGCTTTTTCTCAAATTTGGATAGCTTTAGTTGAAAATCTCCTCCGTCATCACTAGCTAATAATTAAAATAATTATTCAGTAAAAATAAAGGCTAACATTAGTTTATATATTCTTACCAGTATTTTCTTTAGATAAAGAAGTTCCAAGGTCAGCATGACACCGATATACGGGTGTAGCTTTATATGGTTTCGACGAAAATAGTAGTTTAGCCATCTGATAATTTTTATATGTATGCTGTCAATTTAAATATAACAGTTGTGTAGCATTGGTAAAAAAACTAGGTAGTCGTCATCAGGTATACAAAAAATTTTGCAATATATATTCTTCATTTCAATTTTAACGTCAATTTCATTTATCGTTTTAGCTATACCAATTCCCAAAGTTCTTAGTAAATTTACTGGTGTTTCGAAAAAGCTAGTCAGGTCGGTGAAAGTATTCCCAACTACGTATTCTTCGCCTTTTTCAGTCAAAAATCCTTTAATCTTTATTGCGACTAAATCTTTCGTATAACAATAGTTATTTGGGCTTGATCGAGATATTAAAAATACGTCAAATTGATATTTGGAATACATATTGGATTTGCTAACGCCACCGCGGGGAAAATAATTATAACTTTTATTATTATTTACAACACTCCTTTCAAGGATTCTGTTGTACAACTGTTGTGGAATAAGTGATAGTACAGTCCCTTTTTATGATTTGTAGATAATTTTCGAATTTATATGATGAAAAGCTGTCCACATTGCCAATTGCCATGCATACGAACACAATCGGCTATATGTAAAAGATTGTGGACGTTGAAACTAACTTTATCTTTTCCATATATTTCCGCATAATCTTTTACAAATGTCTCAAAAATTTGTTGGACACAATCCAAATTATTTTGACAATTTGCAGGGCAAGAGATTAACCTATATGCTGTGTGCAATAGTAAATAGTTATAGTATACATATATCATCATCTATGATACCTTTCAATATTACAATTCCCGTGTACAACGCGAATTGACGGAATTCTGTTGCTTTCCATCACTGAACGTTCGGGGGTTTCGAGAAAATTCTTTCGAAGTATATTTTGCTAGAGATGTAATTTTTTCATTTAATTGTAGTTTTTGTATACTACTTAATTTTATTTTATTATGCTTCTCATTAAGAATACACAGCAGAATTTTTTTCATCACTCCCAAATCAATTAGGTGCATCACATCTAAAGGGAATTGTGATGTCATTTTGATATTTAGAAGTTCTAAAGGATGAGTGTTGCTGTGGAATGTAGTTAAATGAAAAAGTTTATCTTGACGATTTTGGAAATCTTCGTCCGATCTAGGAATTCCAGGTTCAGTACTATAACTCAATCGGTTTTTAATCTGTTTCCCTTCTTGTTGGCATTTAGCACATCCGTGAGAAGCAGTGTGGCCTACTGTGCCTGTTATGTAAGCTCTCGCTGGAGTATCGCATGTAAAAAGTCTAATTTTTATTTGAATCTCCTTTCCGTTGATCACGTTGATCACATTGATTTTTAATATGAAGGAATTAGTCCAAAAATTTTTTTAAATATGACCTTACGTCTTGGGGTTTTGATGGACCTATGTATATAAATCCCGATTAGAAAAGGAGGTGTTTTCCTATCTCCTGAAATGCACCCTAAAATAGGCCATAGTGTTTGCGAGGAGCTTCTGTATATTGGAAGACCGTCTACGAAAATGTCTACTGAAAGTTCATTGACAGAATCAATTATCTTGAGGTTTAATAATTCAATCGCCTTTTTGAAGCCAATATGAAAATATTGTCCTGGAATCATTTCGCTTAAGTACACCAACTGGACTTCGTTCGTTTCCTTCGTTTGTAAAAGAGTTTTCGCAGATGAGGGCACATCTAATCTTTCCTCAACTAAAATTTTCAGGAGAGTGTCGCAAACATTTCTTGAAATTTGCTAGGCAATCGCCCAAGAGGCCAATTTATCCGTAAAAACTTTCGGTTGATTTTTTTCAGTGTCTTCTTGAGCAGCTTCATTTAAAACACTATTTAAGTTTACACCTTCTGTAGTATAACTAATGCTTGCAGCGTTATCGTTTAACTCTCTTATGTCACTAGTAGCAATATTTCTTCCTGAATAGTTTCTAATTTGCGACCTTACAAGACTAAGTGAAATATATCAGTGAATTTTGAATATGGAAATCCTGAAAAATGTTTTACTTCGCTTATCATTACATTAAATAAAATTTCCCAAGTCTTAATTCAAAAACACAGGTGATGTTTTTGCAAAATTTATGGATTCTTTTTCCATGATTTAGCGATGATTTTTAAAATAAAAATACGGAAAAAGTTCAATATTTCTAGCAATTTTGTTTTAATCTTTAATATAATAATTTATGCAAAATTTTAAACCAATCAATGGAGTGTTTTGAAATGAAATATGTTTTTTTTTCAATATAACTATGTAGTATTGTATTGAAATTGTTTTTTTTTTCTAATTTTCCTCCGCTATAATGCTTAGGCGATTTTAATTTTTTACTCTTTAATCGAGGTAACGACAAAAAGTACAACTAATTGTATAATTAAAATAATTTCTCTTACCTTCTTATAATAAAATTGCACTGTTGAAAAAAAAACTCTACTGCACAAAACAACACAGAGCACGACTTGCGCTTTCAATCACTTTTCGGAAAGTGGCTCAACGCGGCGAAGCGACGCACGCCTTGATGATTCATTAAAACGCATTTCGCGTATTCCGCCTCTCTATTCTTTTCTATTTTCTTCTTTAACTGTGCCAAATCTTACACTCCTCCGTTCATGCAATATGCTTAAAAAGGGGTACAAAGTTTTCTCTTCACGTATTAATATATAGATTGTGAAAGTTCAATATTTACGTTTTTTGTTTGTTGTCAAAGAATATACATATACCTTCAACCAAATCCTTTCTTTTATAGTTTAACTAGGTATATTTTAGCCCTCAACAACGATCTCATTGCACGCAATCGCAAACGATTCTTCCGCCATTCTAACTTGGATATATGTCTGTAATGGGCTAATTATTGTTGGCACTTTGCTTTATTTTCATTAGTTGCATTAACGTCTCCATCTTGACTTTCAATTATTGCTTTTAAATATTAATAACAAAGCTATATATATATATATATATATAGGCTAAGCCCCCGCCGCCTTACATATGTGTGTCAGGGGTGCTCTAATATCTTGATATTTGCAACATCCAGATATGAATATCTGGATATCCATAACCCTTGTGTGTCATAGGTATATATACATACTCGTATGTACATATATCAGTAAACCTGGTACAATTTAATTGTTCCGTTTCTTTCGCGGATTATTTTGACAAACCGACTGTACCTATTGCTTAACACCAAATGCTGGACTAAGAATCTCTAAGGCAGAATGTTTTTGAAACTTAATATTTTAAAAATGCAATATTCCAACCAAAAACTTAAAAAGAAAATATAAAATTCGGTACTCGCTCGTGCGCCTAATTTCAACTTCGTGTGGCAATCGGCTAGTTTCCGCCTTCGTATCGTAATATATTATAAAGTCTGCTGTGTAATAACGTAATATGTATAAATTCACAAACGAAACTTTCATTAGTATTTTACAATAATGGCTTGTATACCTAATTCATATGAAAATTTTATGTTAGTATAATAATAATAATAAGTCAAAACTCAAAATATAGGTACAATCTGTTACAAAATTATATATTCATGGTGCACCTATAGATTTTGAGCTTTTCCTATATAAAATGGAATTTTAAAAATTTTCTTTTACCACAGATAAATAAATATACAAATGTCGGCTCAGCAATGGAAACCGTGTACGCTTTTCTATTCCTGCAGTATAAACAACTTCGGGTGAACATGTTTCATTAATATGAATCGAAGCTGGAGCCTTTGCACTTCCCCATTTGATCGACCGTCAGGACACGAGAGAAGCGAGGTGATCATAGGCGTCGATTTGAATGAATGTAAAGCGGGGAATTTCAATGTTGCAATGGTCCCCCATCACATATTCTATATCATCATAGTGTTTCTACTCGTAGGAATAGCAGCATTGTTTTGCCGAAATATTAATTTTTTGAGAATATTCTTCAATAAAATTGATCAAACTGCTTCCTAGAACAGTTATGTAAAATCCACTATTCATGTGAATAGAGGTGAACTGTATTCCTAGGGGTTTCAGTTCGGAAATCCAACCCCACACCATTAAACTTCCACGTCCGAAAATTCACGGAGAAGAATATCTTGGTTCTTTCCTCAGATCGCGTCACAAAACTGAATTAATGGCCTCTTTAAATTCAATGGCGATGTCGGATTACTTTGCATATTTATACAATTTTCGAAGAAAATGACTTTTTATTAGTTATTTAGATAAGACATAAGTGATATACATAAAGCTACACACCAGTGCTTAAATTTTTATGATGTAGTTTATATAATTTTTAATTTCCTTGAATTGTAAATTATGGTTTATTGTCTTGTTCCTGAAATGAGTGAAGTATATTTTAATGTAAAAATGGAAAAATATGTAAATTTATTTTTTAAATCTACATGTATATGTATATAGGCTGCTGATAATTATGGAAAATATATGTAGATGCTTTATAGATTTCATTGTAATATAAATGTGTAATTTTAGTTGAAAATCTTAGCCACAAGCGAATTCCTCACCTCTATGATTTCAAGCGTTATATATACACATCAAACTTTTAAACATTAATCTCTTGACAATTATTCTTTCCTCTAGCCCTAAAATACATATGTAGGTATAAAGTGCACATAAATTGTTTGATAATAGCTATGTAAATATGCTCGCTCAGCTCCATTAAAAGTAACCCAATTTGCACCACTTTGAGACGATCAGAAAAGCTATCTCATTCTCTCAACTCGATCGCGAAGTGGTTATCGTATAGCCGGCCATGAATTATTTCTTCTGCAAATATAAAATATCATCTGCCTGTATTGACAATTTTTATTTGCTGGTTTACTTAGCGCTTTTAATACCCAAAAAAAAAAAAACTAACTGCAGTTTTATTTGCAAATTAACACCCATTTTATGCTCATGATTCGAGGAAAAATTAATATTAGATGTTTTCACACGAATAAAGTTCCGTTCGTAGGAAAAATAATAGTATCGCTCCGTATTTTAGTTTTGCCACAAAACAATTTGTTTACGAATTGATTCAACTAATCATTGCCTTCATGAATGATAATGAAAGGACTGAATATCTAATGATAATGTTTTCAATAACATTCAGATTAAATTAAATTCGCTCCAGTTGAGTTTAGATTTATAGCTTGAAAGTAATAAAGGGATTTTCGCTCGGTTCTCAATAGATTGATTGAATTTTTTGTGTTGGCTGAACTATGAATAATATTTTTCAGTTAAATAAGTCAGAAAAAATCATTTAAAATATATTTTATTTCCCCGAATTTTCAAATTCCCCCCGCGAAAAGCTCTATACTTTCCTTTTTCAAACTCACACCAATTTTCTGGTATTCTGCAGCCTCTCAGGCGTCATATCATATTTTTCAATATTTACCGCCCCCAAAATCCCCCAACTAACCTTTTAAGCAAAAGTTTTCTTTAACAGGTATGTACTATGCCATCTCCTGCCATCATGAACTAGGTACTACGACAAAGAAAGAGCCAATGATGATTATCTCTTAAAATCACGAATTGATTGTTATGTTTTTAGCCTTAATTTAACGCTTATGGTTTAAGCTTTCTAACGGAACTGTAAACATCCATGCATGTTAATTACATCGATAGCAATTATTGTCTTTACATAGGAAAAAAAAAACTTTTTTGCTGGTGACAAACTACTAACAAAATTACGATATTGTAACCCTTCCTTTCCAAAAAACGGTATGTTACTTGCAACTTTAAATTTTAGGCACTTTATTGATATTGCAGTTCACAAATATTTTTGATTCAGCTTTATTATTGCTGTGTTAAGAGGCGACAACATCCTCGAGTGCTCAGTGAATTATTCGAATTTCCCAGTTGTCCCCTCTCTCGCCGGAGAATCAGAAGCCACATTGCCTTCGATTCCCTGGTGATCTGGGACCCATTCAAGAAGGTCCTGGTTGTGTTTAGGAACACAGTTAAGTAATTTCTTACATTATTGGGTAATCGTTGACCTATGGTGGGGTTGAGAAGGGTGACAAGGGCAGCCTTATTGTCGCTGCAGATGCCAATGAACTTACTACGTCACAGTATTGTCCCACAAACTGATATAATATATAATACATTACATTTTCGAATCCATCACTCTATTAGGCAGTAAATATTTCTTTCCGTCAATGACCTGTCGTGCTAAATAACGGTAGGCATCATGTTTATTAGATTTAACAAATACAAATAAAGAATGTAAAATTCATTGTACATATTTAATAAAAAAGTCATGAAGTCAAGTCTGAAAAAGCGATAACATTTTATACGAATCATTTAATCAAAAGTTTACAACGGGTCATTTTACCGGTCATAATACAGTTATTTCAGTAAGCTAAGAATTTTGAAAAGAATGAAATGTTTCTGCTTAAAAACTACCTTGATCACTTAAAATGTAGCAAATACCAACAAGTTAAGTTGCATTCACTTTTCTGTGTATGTAAAACTATCCTAATTTCTCAAATAGACCAGAAGTTTTAGCTAGCAAACATCACAATTATTTGAATAAACTCATTAAAATGTATGAGCCTTTCTGCGAAATATTGCATATATATTTAATTCAGTCTCATCTCAAGAGATTTAAGAAATAAAAAGAAAATCGTTTCCTTACTCATTGTCACTAAGCAAATGACTTATAAATTTCAGTTCATTGAACTTAACTGAGAGTCAGAAAATTATAGTGGTTAGTCAAAAATATTGATATTTTGACCCCTAATCCACCACTTTGCATTGGCTTACATAATATGATTCCTACTTCTAGAATTCTGCTGTATCAATTATCTAGTTCATTTTGTTAATGAAGGAAAAAAGATGACACGCTTTTTTAAGCGATAAAATGTACTTTGAGGCTAAGCACGAATCCTAAAATACATATTTTGTAGCTGAGTACGGGCCATTTTACTTAGCTCCGCAAAACATCTGAATACTTAATACTCGAACTCGTAGTCACACTCTCAAATACAAATATACTCGATGTTTCACAGCTCTGATTCTAATTATCCTATAAACAACAGCCAAGGTCATTAAACTACACTGTCTCGTGAACGTGACATAAAGAGAACATATTGATGGATCGACTACGTACCTACATATTTAAACTCATATTGATTTAATAATGCAATTAATTTTTTTTCCGATTTGTGGGGAAATGTCGAACCATAACTGACTTTTAGTAACTTTCGCTATAACTCTGAGTTCTACATGAGATACTTCTGGAAGCATATAACAATGTGCTTATGCGTGAAAATCATTGTCTGTATTCATGTATATTAAAATAGCTTTTCCGATTAATATGCAAATTTGGAAAGAATATTTATTCCATACACCCCGAGAAAAAAATTTTAGAATCAATCGTTTGTGGGTGTAGAATTTAAAATTTCTCTCTTTGATTTTGAGCCAAAGAGCAAATTGTAAAAACTACAAAAAAGTGTATTTGTTAAAACTAAAAATAATACATTGTTTTTATTATTGAAAATATTGTGAATATAACAATGTATTTGTAAATTTTAAGATATTATTAAATGTAAAAATAATTAATCCTTGGCTAGGGTTTGAACCTGGAACCTACGAATTGGTGGTTAGCGGCTGCTTTACCCACCGAGTACTTCCATTCCGAAGCCTTTTTAGAAAGTTGACTAACTTGTATATCATTTTTACATATTTGATAGTTTAATTAATATGAAAATAATGTTGCGTTTTTCCTCGATGTGTTTGAGACAAAAACAAAGATTTTAAAATCTACAGGAATAGTTGTAATTCTTACACCCGAATTTTATTATTTACAAATGTTATCAGATTTTAAAAAATACCAGCCGGATAGATTTAAAAATTTAATACGTTAATTCAATTATCTTTAGCATTATTTTAAAATGATGTTGTAAGATGACGGCATTTTGGTAAAAATATGACAAGTTTTAGATTTTACAATTTCACCAACAAAAATTAAAATTTTTGGTATTTATTTTTTATTGTGAACTTATAAATTTCTTAGTTTATTTTTCACTTGTACCTACTATTTCTTCCACCACAGTATATTCCGTTCAACTGGTCGCCTTGAAAACTGGTATACGTACATAGAACTCAGATTTAAATGAAATTTGGAACACAGGTTGAGAATATCTTGGAGATGGACATGGCATACTCTTTATTTGTATGCTTCAAAATGGCCGATGCAAGATGGAGGATATTCTTTAAAAGATTCTTTCACTTACTACAACATCAGTCGCCATATTGGGTCCGCCATTTTGAATTTCCAAAATCTGACAATAGATTAGAATTTAGTGGCCTCAAAGTACCCTTGGTGCTGATAGTGATATACCCTTAAATTCTTTGGATTTCGGAAATTTTTGGTTACCATATTTAATCCGTTTTCTTGAATTTTTAAATTTCGAAAGTATATTTGCAATCAGGATTTTTAAAAATTTTTAAATACCAATTTTCATCGCAATCCCTTGAAACTTACAATTTTTGGCCGCCATTTTGGATCTGCCATTTTGAATCACGAGGCTTAAAAGTAGTATATAAGTTATGTCGAAATATGTCCTTTCTTCGGTAGGACATATACATATACTAAAAGTGGAACGATACAGAGAAGATTAGCATTGTTGAGTTACTTATCTGACCATCATTCATAAATAAGGTCTGTCAGTTGAGACAGAATGCCGACTCTGTCTAGAGGACGAGGGAACAAGAGCTCACATCCTGTGTGACTTTTCGGCTCTTGCGCGGATTAGAAATAGGATCTTCGGTAATAAATTTTAAGGTGAATTTCCAAACTTTTTTATAGTATGCATACATATATTCAAAATGAGTGGCCTCAAAGAACCTATTGTACCAATTTTCACTTATATTCGTTGAATTTCGAAAATTGCTGGTCGCCATATTGAGTCCACCATATTAGATAAAAAAATTAAAGTGATCGGATAAAGCGTTTAGGCGTGATTGAGCAACATTGAAGAAAGCTTTCGATTTTATAGGGATTATTATTATTATTTTTAAATCGAACGACTTCTAAATATTGTTGTTACTGTTAACTAAAGGAGGTAATTAAACGTACTCTCGTATATTTAGGAAGATGGGTATTCTTTATCATATTTTGCACAAATATTTAACACTGCCCTACATTGAGCGTCTAAATTCATATTGGTAACCAAGTTTCGAACTATACCTTTATCTAACGATTACGAAAAGATGTACGAAAAGTAACTGGATCAAAAAATGTTTAATTTATTATTTCCTTATTTCAATTAGCCATACCAAAATAATCTAAAAAAATGTTTAGTGTGTAACTCAAAATCGAAGGTCTTTCATGGTTGTGAATAAATGTCTTCCTCTTCCATATTACGATCTATGTATTAGAATTATATGTAGTGTTTATATGCTATTTAAGGTCTTTCGCTGCAAAAGCATTTTCCTTTTAAACTAAAAAAAACTACATTTCTAGGCTTCAGGAATTACGAAGCATCATTTACAACAGGTTTAATGAGATATTTAAGTACCCAAAAATAGCTTTAAAAATAAGAGTTTTCACGATTATATTGACGTGTATATATATATAATCGTGAAAACTCTTATTTTTAAAGCTATTTTTGGGTACTTAAATCTCAAAGAGTTGTTTTTATTTATAAGTAATTCTCACATATTTTGAGAACCTACCCTTTCCAATGAGGCTGATCTTAAATAATACCGCTGTTAATTTACACGAATTCATTTTAAGGGAAAAAGCATGTAAATGCAAACAGGGGAAATAAGCTCTTTATAAAATCTATATCGTTTATCTTAGAGTACCTACCTTCCTACCTTATCGGTTCATGCATACTTACCCAGCTCACCTTTGATGTACCCCATATTTAAAAAAAAATGAAAATTCGGAAAGAATTATGTAGGGCGTATCATTGAGGATGGATAAGGTAGATCACAATAATGAGCACTTCAATACCATGAATTTAATCTTCCGCTATGTACGCTAACCAAATCTGACACATGTGCAAAGTTTGTATTTTTGGAAAATAAATTTTCTTTTGGGCAGATTTTCAGAACTCTGAAGTCGTTTCATCAAAACAGGGTAGTTCGAAATGTTCATGGTATGCACATCGTTATTTTATTTTTATCTTTCGATGTAGGTTCAGGACACCCCCTGAATTAGAATGTTCTAACACAGAATTTTTTTATGATTTTTTTTAGAAGGGAAAGAAAGAAATTAAGTTATTGAATTTTGAGGTATGGTTTTATATATACATATGTATATATATGTAACGAATAAAAAAAATGTGTTTTAAAGTAAAAAAAAAAAAACAAGTAACGCATTTCTAAGCCTATTTTATTTATTTATTTATTTATTTATTGATACAAATCTACAATCAAAAGACCTAGGTCTTATCGCGATTGCTAAGTAATAATAATTAAACTACATGTACGAATATGTTAAGCTAACACTATCACAAAAATGCCTTCCCACCATGATGCCCCGCTCGCCCCCAAAAACCCATATAACTAATAAGTACAAATAACATAAGTACAAACGATGATGGAAATAATTGGCACTGGGATACGGACAGCCGCGCTAGAAGGCCATCAAACCATAGCGGCACCCCAAAACTATCTGCCCAGATGGCTCAAGCAATTTTCTTTAAAATTATTCAGGGAAGCAGCACACTTAATTGAAGCAGGTAAGCTATTCCACAGACGTGCAGCTCTAACTACAAAGGAGAACTCCATAACTTTGGACGAGTGGGACGGAATCAGAAGACACCTACTTCTGGGAGAACGGAGAAAAGTGAAACGTTGGTAGATATAGCCCGGAGCACGCTTTAACAAGAATTTGCGGGCTAAGAGCAGAACTCTTAGCCTACAAAAGACATCCAGTGAGCCACCAAGAAAGCGACAAACATAAGGGGACACATGATCCCGAGCTTTCAGGTTATATATGAACCTAATGGCAATGTTAAAGCAGACTCTAATGCTGTCCATCTCCCCTTCTGAACACCCAGTATAAATCTCACAGCCATACGTAAAGAGAGGGAGAACAAGCGACCGAATTAGATAAGCCCTAAGCGCAGGTGGGAGGAAGTTCTTCACCGAATATAACCTCCGCATAGACGAGAATACTCGTTGACGCAGAAAAGAAATGTGATCACCCCAGGTAAGGGTTTCATTGAAAACAAGTCCAAGGTTTATGGGCGTCTTGTCGCTGTCGCCCTCAATCGGCGGAAAAGATCCACCTCGTAATTCCTCATTGAACCAAAAAACCAAAAGAGCATTATATATATGTATTTGTCTTCTGGGTGAACTCAAAAATGATAGAAAAAAAAATGTGAGCCACCACGGGACGTCTGGCAGATGTGAAACAACGAGTGAAATAAAATGATGACTGTTTATTTATTTATTTAATGTTTATTTTCATTAAATACAAAAATTAAAAATTTAAATATTGATTTCAAGTTGCGACAACTTAATTCTTTTACTCAATGACTTCAGTAATCTTTACATTCGATGTTGTCTCTGATGGTATTACTGTGACAATTGATATATATACAGTCCACTGACATATAGATACTGGAATGCTAACACACGTCTGAAAAACGAGACCATTTTTAGCCTAGGCTCAAGCCTTTTAGGCAAATCATGGCAATTAATATGCTCAAAAATCCCGCACAATTATGTTTAAACGCAGCTAAATAGCAAATAATTAAATTGTCATGAATCGATTTCTGTTATATCTCGCTCGATTTTTAGTTTTTTCATAAAATTGTCGCTGAAAATAACGGGGTATCAACGAACAACAGGGATAGATATAAAAATTATTGCTACCACCTTTGTCAAACCTTCACATCTCACGTATATGCCAACATAATCTAAAATATGCGAGGCAAATTGCCGAAGCCATCTGCTGGTCATCGTTAAACTATTGCAACAGCCGATTTTAATTTGGTTTTTATGCTATTACTCAGTGGCTGCTCGTGGAAATTACCTTTGGTGGGGCTAACTACTTCAAAAAACGAAAAGTAATTTAAAGAACTTATTTAGTTTTCCGATCTATCCATCTACCATGTAGAGCGTGTACCGAATTCAAGTATTCGGTTTCCCTAAAGGGAGCTTTATATTTCAGGAAGGATTGTCAAAATTGGATTTTCAAAACTCCTTTTTGGCCTATTCAACTTATAAAAACTTGTACTTAAAAACACTACACTCCTTAGCGTTTTGATTAATATAAAGTGTAGATAAAAAGTCCTGAAACGGTCAAATATCTCGAGAAATGCACATCGGATTGATAAAAGGAGAAAATATATATCAAATTTTCTTTGAAATCCAATGACACCAATTTCGACCCCATACTGCATCCGTGTTTACCTCGCCCCACTCTTAGGTGAGAATAGCAATAAAATTTGGCGTCATTGGATAGCTTTTCAAAAAATATTTTTCGATGCTAATATAATAGAAATATACATCTCTCGATAAACTCGATCATCATCCCGAAAATTATTTCTACACCGGACAACATCCTCCCCTGCACTCCCTGCAATAAATGGAAGAAAGTGTTTCGGATAAAATTTCCCTATTTTGTATCGCAGATCCGAATCTGCAATTAAAATAGATGTTCCTATTTAAAATTTTAAAGTTATCCCCACTCCACCTCCAGCGGGGTGGCGGGTAACTTTGGGTTTGGTATCACTGAACAGTTTTCTTTAAAATATTGAACACGTATTTTTTTGTTTTTCAATTCGATGTGCATTTCTATTTTTGCACTACGAAAAAGGGCGAATTTTTTCGCTCGCATTGTTAAGAATTTGTGCCAACTTACTACATGGTGTCAAACTCAACGCGACTTACACTGTATGCATATGAGTTCGACTCATAATCCTTCGGGGCTACCCTCTCGTTAGCCCCAAACTGCCTCTTTCACAGCTACATATCTGTGCGCGCCAAATCGGTTACATGTATAGCGTGGGGATGCGTCGCCACGCCAACAATCAGTTTCATCCGCGGCTATATAGATGTTTCACATCAAAAATGTAATATATTATATGTCCCCACTAGTGAGGGAAAAGTGCCACTAAAACATACGCCTTTCCGGTTGTAAAGTAGCTTATTATCCACTCGTGCTTTATATTGTGCAACAAGGGCGGTGCGTAGCCGATTGCGCATCACCAATAGATGGCTACGGCAATTTGTGCTGCCTCTTTTAGATTATATTGTACGTGAAATATGAAGATTAGATAAAGGTAGCAACAACAATTTTTACATCTATCTTTGTTTCATCAAAAATGAAAAAATTGAAAATTGCGAGAGATACCATATTACTGAATTCGGTTCGTGACAATTTAATTATTTGTTATCTACTTGTGTTTAAATATTAATGTACAGGTAATTTGACCATTTTAATTGGCATGATTTGCTTAAAAGTTGTGAGTTTAGGCTAAAAGTAGTCTCATTTTTGAGACGTGAGCTAAGAATCCAGTATTTTATATGTCAGTGCGGTCTGCCGATGTCGGAGACCCGACATCCCGAAGCGTGTTCGACGTTGTCACGTTCAACTATCGTCAGTAAAACCGACTTTAAAGACAACCGATTTTTTTTTAATCGTTTCAACTTGCTAAAATAGTTGTTTATAAATATTTTTCGTAAATCTTTTTAGTTCAAATAGAAGTGAATACAAAACTGAAGCTAGCAAGCCTTGGTTCGTGGATTGGTCGTCTAATTTTTTTGCAATCACACCCGCCAATTTGGTAAAATCATAAAAACCAAAACCCGAGAAAACGCGCTTTAATGTTTACGGCAGCTGCTCGGACGCTCGTATACCTGATCGACACCCCACTGCGTTTATTGTGAATTAGCTTCTATAACTTTGGGCACATATTCTTAGATACATTAGGAATAGATTTAAGGAACAAAACAAATTGATTTTTTCCCCCTTAAGGAATGAGTCTATGAAAAAGAGTAGCACGAATCTGTCAAAGGCTCTAAAATATTCAAGCACGAGATGTTTTTATACAAAAATATATTACTACTATCGAGATATTCCAAAAATTACGGAAAGATGTACTTGATGCACACCAGGGATATCCTGGGATTGTCGCAATGAAGGGAAGCTTGAAGTCACAAGTGTAGTGGTCAAAAATTTACAGTACCGTATTGGCGTATTGGCGGGGAGAGGGGAGGTCGACATACAAAACTGCGATATCATGAAGCTCGTCAAAATGATTTTGAGAAAAAAGACATGAAGCAGTGAATTATGGAGAACCTATTATATATGCATATAACATCACGCCTCATTTAGCTACAGAAAAGTGACCAGCAGAACTGTTCTTTAGAAGGCAGAGCAGAGACAAAAGCTGCGTTTTTTTCACATGGGTTTGTGACCAGGTCAGCGTCAAATGAAAAAAACGACTCAGGTCAAAAACCCGGATTAGCGATTTGTTTTTAAGATGTTGGCATTCCTTCCTATAATAACTTACATTACCATTATCACATTTTTACGTTTTACTTACTTTTTATTAGCCATTATTTCAATAACTCTAATAGATTCAGATACACTTACACTTACTTATCATGAATTCCGCCGGAGACTCGATTTCAAGTCCGCTCCACTGAACGCTATCATGAGTTCCAACGGAGCGGAATAATTTTTCGAACATTGTTCCAGTGGGAATTTTCGTATCATGGATCTCCACTGAAACGTCAAAATTTGCAATTTTCTCTCCGTTGGCTAAACGCGGTGGAAGTGAATTGTTTTTAGTGTTTTTACGTATTTGTGGTAAGTAAAATCTGCTTTTTTAACTCTTACTTTGATTGTTAAAGGAAAACCTATTTAATATTGAAATTATACTATTGTGTGTTGGGAATTATTAAACTAAAAAAATAATTTGTTCTTGAACATATTTTTTTAAAGAATGGCGAAAACAACAACGGCTACACAATACCAAAAAATGATAAATATGTTGTCAGAAAGGGAGGATATAGCAAAAGGCTTCCCAAAAGATGGAAAAGAAGGAATAATTTCGTTTTAGGAAGATGTTGCAAAAGAGTTAAATAGTTTAGGACCTCCCACCAAGGATGCGCAAAGTTGGCGAAAGGTATTTTAAATGTAATATATAAAATCCATTTAAAATACGTCTTATTTTGTAGGTCTGGACTGATTATAAAAGTTATATAAAGAAAAAGCTGACACACAACAAAAAAGATTTATCTGCGACAGGGGGAGGTCCCCCTAGACTCCATATTTTATCACATTTGGAAGAGGAAGTTGTACGGATAACATGTAAACAAATATTATATAAATAAATTATAAATATGTAATATATTTCTTAGTACAGGCATGAAACACAATGTAGATGGTGTGAAGGGTCTGGCTTTTGGGAAGGACATTGCGACCACATCGACATCAGCTTCTATAGAAGAAGAAGAATTTGAAACTGGTGAAGCTGATGAATCGATGATTTCGATAAGCTCGGAGAGATGTAGAAAAAGTAGCACCGGTGTCTGTGGAGCGTCATCTAAAAGCTCAGATTCAGTCCAACTGCTAAAGGAGCATATAAATTTACAGAAGGAGTTTATGGAAAAAATACACGATGATGTTAAGACCGTTGGATGCAAGCAAGACGAAATAAATAAAAATTTGTTGGATTTAAATAACAATATAAAAAGGGTATATAGAGGTACGATGTTTAATGTTTATTTCGGTTAAAATTAAAAATCTTTCTTATAGGTATTGATCGTATAAGTGATGAAATGAAGGCATCAAATTCGGAGAGAGAGCGTCATAATAGGCAGATGGAAGTAATAGAGAGAGAAAAACTACGCCTGAAACAGCAAATTTATGAATTGCAAGTCTCCCAGTTAAATTGAAACACAGTTTGATTGTAGAAAATTTTTATTTTGTTTTTTGTTGATTTTTGTTTGATGTAATGAATTATTTTGTTAAATCTTGTAAGTAAAAAAAAAAGTGCTGTGAAGTTAAAATATATTTTTAATTAATTAATTATGAAATCATAGTTTCTTTGTACAAATAAAAACGTCCATGTGAATCTTATTAAAGGCTATTCATAATCCTATTTCTTATTCTAGCAGCTTCACTGAACAAAGAAGTATTTTCTTGTTCTAAATGTTCCTGGTAATTTTCTTGTCTTTGGGTACGTTCGTCTTCTTCAATGCCTGCATTATAATATAAGCATATGTTATGCAGCGCACAACACACGTTTATTATTTTAACCACTCTCTCTGGGGAGTAATGCAGTTGTCTTGCCCCTAAAAGACAGCGAAAACGATTCTTCAACACACCAATTGTCCTTTCAACTATCATTCTAGCTTTAGCGTGTTTTTTGTTGAAGATGCTTTCGGGACTCATTTCTGATGGAGATCTGAAAGGCGTCATTAACCATGGCTCTAAGGGATAGCCGGCATCGCCTGAAATAATGTAACTTTAATATACGTTTTACTTAAAAAAAGCAATTACAATATTGAAATTTGTTAGCAATTCAAATATTTAACTTGCTAACTGTAGTATATATAATATTAAGTTACACATTATTATACATTTTTCCAAATCGCTGACATATTTTTGTCACGATTTCTCAGGCTATTTACAAAAATTGGGTATAACATTCATTATATGAAATTTAACTTCCTAAAATCCAGCTATTTCGCTCTCCCCTACTGTATTGTTGTTCAAAATGCTGTCTAGCGTCACTAAGATTCCATATATGGGAATCGTGGTTAGAGCCAGGAAAACGGGCATCCACAGCTCGAATACGCATTTGATCGTCACATATCTTAAAGAAGAGGATTTTAGAATAACATGTTAATACATAGGAAACTACTTACAAGCATTACATTCATACTATAAAATCCCTTTCGGTTATAAAACAGATGTTTGTCATGAGAAGGTGGTATAATCTTAACGTGTGTTCCATCTATACACATTATGACTCCCGGAAAACCGCTTTTAGTATGAAAATATCGTTTAGCCCTCTCCTTTTCTGAATTGTCCATGCTTAAACTGATCCATCGAGGACACAAAATCCTTTCCAAAATACCTAACGTTTTATATATATAGGTCGATACTGTTGATTGCGCCATAGCTAAAAGCAATATTTAATATGTAAATGCAGTACGCAGATATGGTAAAATATTACTACGGTTTTGTAAACAAATAGTACATACCAATTTCATATTCTTGCCCCACTCCATGTTGATATCCACCTTCTGCAAGCAGACGTAATAGAGCGCACAATTTATGTTTTGGTTTCAAACCGTGCGATCTTCCTAGTGGCGGCAGTTCTTTTTCTAATTCTTCTAACACATATAAAAAGGCAGCTTTGTTAAGACGAAAATTCTTAAGAGAACTACAATATGCTCTTTAATTATTATAGGTATATTAGGTTGAATAATTTAATGAAATACTGACGCGACATCATTCAAATTTAATGGATCATATTGATTTCTCAAAATTCTCCTCTCTTCTCTTAAATTTCTACTTGTTGCACAATTATTTTCTTCTTCAGTAACTAAAAAAAAACCAACACTATCCATTTTCACATAAAAACTATTCAATTCAATTTCAAAAACAACGAAGAAATATTTGACATTTGGCTCGCAAGATAATTCGATCTTAAGTTACGTATGGCAATGCTCTTCATCAATTCCAGCGGAATTCATGATACTCTTTCGAACTCCGGCGGAAATTTCATTTCGAGCGGAATTTAATTCCGCACGGAATTCATGATAGGGGTGTTATTCACCTTTAAATCACCAATAACTCTAATAAATCAACGTAAACAAAGCAGAAACGTCAGAATTGTCAGAACTGACAACATTTTAAAGAGGAAATATGGGAACAGCGCCTCTGGTAGAATTTTTGGACCTAATTATCTGGGTTTATGTCAGAGACAGGATTTAGTGACTTACATGTAAAACAGTGCAGCTTAACCTATCAGAATGTACAAAATACCACCGGCTATGGGAAAGAATAGGATTAACAGGAGAACTAAAGGACATTCTAGCAGATAACACTGACAGAATAAAAGAGAAAAAAGATCTTTAACTAAAAAATATTAAAATAAATAAAAACAGCAAATGAGCACATTAAAAATTGTCCATTACGTACAGAAAAAAACAAATGAATTCAATGGTCAGGAGTTTTTATTCCTTTTAGCAACAACCATTTTTAATTTAAAACATTGAGAATAAAAGTTAATATCTTACAAAAATTATATTGCAAAATTGTAATAAAAATTAGTTATCAAAAATATTTGATATAATAAAAAAAGGATAAACAAAATACAAAAAGAAACTACTAAAACTGGTGACGCTGACAGGCCAGAGAGGCCAATGAACAGCTAAGCATCAAAGTTATCACGGCCGCAACAAATTCTAAACGCATTTGACAATCGATTTTTTCAGCTTCAAAACCGCCAGAAGATTATGGTAAAACTTCCCAACGATCATTGCCGATAACAACATGAGATAAGCGCAACTTCAACATCCAAATCAATAACATAATACAAAGTAACTCCTAACGAACATCAATTAATTCCTAACGAACATCAATTAATCGCTCACTGAACATTAATTATCGCTCAATGAATATCAGTAATTTTCAACTATGCCAAAAACTGCACATCAGCATAATATTATCGAAACCAACGGCTGCACTTCAATTTCCTCGACAAACGACTACCGCAACGTCGAATTTGGTGACTTCGTATGTATGAAACTACGCCATCTTAATCCCGAACTTCCTTAGCCCATTATCTCATTCCGCTGATACGTCACTGGGAGGGGAATAATCTGTGGCGACTCAATTTACTACTTTTCTCATTAAGTCTTCCAAGAAGAAATATTGTTTTTTCATCAAAGCAATGACAAAATACAGAAAAAGACAAATTAATTCAATAGTTCGGTCAGGAGTTTGCATTCCTTTTAGCAACAACCATTTTTAATTTGAAACATTGAGAAGAAAAGTAAATACCTTCAAAAAAATTATATGAATAAAATTGTAATAAAAATTAATTTTCAAAAAAAAAAAAAAAAAAAAAGAATACATACAAACTCTAAACCAACTTTTTTGGAGACCTCACTGCCAAGAAGTTGACCACAAAACGGCAACCGTACTGTCACAACTTTATAAATTCAGTCATCACACCGGCGACCCACTGCCACAACAACCACTCCCAATTTCAACTAACAAGGCCTCGAAATGTCATCATTAGCATACGCTACGAATAAAGTTACTTCACATAGTAATAGGTACTTCGGACGAAGCAACTGAAAATAGGCAAACTCTAGCGGCACAAAACCAAAACGCATCAGGTATGATGTTTTCTCTTTTAAGCGACCAATATATCGCCTTAGGAAGAGGAAGGTCGGTTAGAAATATTAGAAATAATCTCCAACGATTATCGACAGAACAAATATTCTCAAAGTTACATTCGAACAACGCCAAAAATCAGAAAGAACATAATTAGCAATTCCGTAACAGTAGATTGATTTATAACTACATCATCAACAATCATTGAATCATACCACAACATTATTAACAATTATACTCCCACTTATTTCTTTCCTTCCTTTTTTATACCGTTACAGTAGATAAGCTATGAGAGTTCTGCGTCATTTTGTGCGTATGTATGTGTGTTTAGTGGCGTTAGTAAGTGCGTGTGTGTGTAAATCATTGGACATTTTTTCTCAGGTAGGTACAACTAATTATTTAAGTATCCGGTAAAGAATACTTCATTAAATATAGGTACATACATAAATATATTCAACTTGTTTAATTTCAATTTTCATATAAAAATATCGAAAAATAAATTTATGAACTGAAAAAAAACTAAAGTTTCTTTGTCCCCCCCCCCTTTTGTTTTGGTAAGAGATATCGGAAAAAAATAAAAATTAACCCATATCTCTGTGTGCGAAGCAGTTTTTTTTTAAATTATTTATGTCACAAAATAAATTTCGTTTCTTCACTTTTCAGATTTTTTTCAAAAAATCTTAAAAATAGTGGTTATCAAAATTGTAAAAGTCGGCTGGTAGTTACAACCATAGCCACTAGTATTAAAAAAAAATAAAAAAATAAATTCTCCGCGGTTTACATATTAGTCTTCGAATATTCATTAGGACAAAGTCGTTTCCAGAAAAATGTGGTTAAAATTTTTGTTGCATTTTCCTTTGTATGAAAAGCAAGGTACTGAAGCTCATTAAATTCACTGTTACTCCGATATACTATTTAAAGGGCATGTAAAAACCAAAAAATCGAGTTTTTTTCGTCACAGTGGCGTTCCGCCTTAAGAAATACCAAAATATCAAATAACAGATGAACAAAAAAATTGTTTCCCGTAATGATATGACCATCTACCATTTTGTTCAGCGATGTGGATGAAACTACGAAGTGGGAAAAAAAAGCTAAGTGGAAGGAAGCTTTCCTAAAAATACTTGTCTTGTCGTTGAAAACATCCCAAACAATATTCAGAACTTCACGCACAAAATTTAGTAGAGCTTTCAAAGGAAGTGCGGCAAAAGATAGACGTGCGGAATTTCTTATTTTCAAGACCAGCAGGAATTACCCAACCGAATTTCTACCTAGCAAGTCCAGGCAGCTTTTTCTTATTACCTGATTATCGAAGCGTTGAATTTAGTTCAGTTCTTCTTATCGTGTTTGGCAGGTCGGTCGTGAAGAATTTTCTATTGTGTGCCATAAAAGATATTCGGAGTTTTCCGTTAATTTTAAAAGTAACCAAAATGCGACAGATTAAATGCCATAGATTTTGAATTTTGCTCATCAAAGTGTTGAATTATTTGTTATTGTGATTCTAGATCGTTTTTACTAAATGTCCATCCTGCACTGAAAAATAAAGTTATAATATTTGAATTAAATTCATTTCACAGATCAAGAAGTGATAGTGTTTCGTGCGGATGATTTAAGTGTTATTCTTTAATTAATTAGCGAATTTCCTATTGACTCTACGAGTTAGTCTGGACTATTCAAATATCTCTTGGCAACGAAATCAATGAGCTCAGAGGAAACGTGTGAGTTGATTTGAATTTTTAAATATCTATCAGTTTGTGCGAACCGCCGCGAGAATTTTCTATAACATCCTAATTAAATATGGAAACAGTTGAACAGGATAGTAATTAATCAAAATTACAGAAATTGAAAATTTATCACTCTCATCAATAAAAGGGGAGAAACTGCTTACATGATATCCTTCAAGGAGTCTAATCGATTTAAATAGATACCTACATAAACAATAAATTCTTTGTTTGACAGTGATTAATTAAGTTTGTCTCAGACTCACTTTGATCCCATATCGTTGATGGAAACAAATATGTAATTGTGCTTGGTTCCGCTTTTCCTTTTCACACTGCATTTCATTATGTTCAATATCTTACTTCGATCTGTTTGAATATTAAATGTGTGAAAATACCACTCGGCCAAGCCAAAAAAGCAAGCAATTATTCAAGTTCTGCTTCAACCTATGCTGCAATTACACCTCATTTATTTTATTTTGATAACAGTGACACTAGAAAAAATAAAACTTTTGTAAAGATTTTGGATTTCAATCACAGATGTTATCTAACTATTACTGCATATGTATATACAATATGACGAATTGAGAGATCGAATCGAGATTGGATTGGGTTTTCAATCCGCGTTTTTGACTACTTGTGATTGCGGGATCGAATCAAAAGTTAATCCAAAACGGATCGAAGTGACATTTAAATTCTCAAAACTATTTAATAATATTTTGCTCTTGTATTTTACGTACGCTCCCATACGTTCGTCTTCGATATTTTCCTTTTTTTTCTAAATGAAATAATTTTTACGTCCAAAAAACTCTGATGAAAAAATCAATTTAGTCATAACACGCTCAACGGCAATTGTTTTATGATGCGTTTCAACATGTAAAGAAATTGCGTTTCAACATGTAAAAATTCGATCTACTTCACCGATCTGGATGAGATTTAAACCACATAATCATACGAATATTTTTTATTTGTTAAAAATTACAAGATGGTGTAACCCTCTAATTATATGTATTTCTGACTTTAAATGAAACATTTATTTTGGCTAAAAAAATATTTTTCTGAAAAAATTAAATTTAATTATTTGTCAAAGCATTTAAATGTTAAATTACCGAAATTTAACTGGCTAAAAATATTTACATATTTACACGGAATTGCTACAAAACGTCGAACACTTAAAACCATACTTGTTTCACTTCTCAGTAACAGCTCGAAAAGCCTATCGCTATCGAATTTCAAAATGTAACTAGATTAGTTTCAACTTTACTTGCCCCCTAAGATATCATTTACTTTCATTCACTTTAAAAGCTGAAGCTATACATTTGAAGTTTCCGGTTTGATATTTTGTATATCGTTCGGCACAGTAGAAGATTATTTTCCCAAAAGAGACATTCAGACATATGATCCCAATCCGCAAAAAAGAATGCAAGAGCTACATATGTCGCAAATTATTGTCCAATAGTTAACTATCCTACATACCTCCTCAACTGGTAAGTGTGCTGGATAGAGTTTGAACGAAGAAGTCAAAAACAGCAATTTACTCGGAAAAACTATTGCGGTCTTCCAAGCTGAAATATTCATTATATATTATTAAAGTGGCTAACTGACTCATTGCCAATAGATGGCCCAATAAAGGGATTGGAATCTGCAGTGACAATTTATACCAGCGACACAACAACTGAAATTTAGAATTCCGAGCGTATTCAATTTCACAATATTATTACATATATTGCTTTGAAATTAAATTCAATTTTCTGTCAAATCCCTTTTTAACAGAATATTCGGCTGAAACTTTTTTAAGAAATTCAGATGTAATATGATATATTTCTGAAATTGAGAACTCTCGAAATTCTAATTTTAGAATGGTGTGCCGCTGGTATAAGGCTGCTCTTGTCACCCTACTCAACGCCACCACCAGATCAACAATTATCCAAGAATGTAACAAAAGTCTCAACTCTTCCCTTCTTGGACCGTAGTCCATTATTGGTATCAGCTCTGCAGTGTTGAAAAACTGGATAACTAACTCCATATGTGGACTTAACCCACGAGCTGGTACGGGACCAGCAGTCCAGCGTTTAATATTTCAAAAAAATTGTTAATACCGCATGTGGTAAGGACCAAATTTTAAGAAATGTTCAACTTTTCAATCCGACCTCAACTGCGGCAATGCGGTGCTATGAGTGCAGCCCCATTAGAAAGCATGTACTTGAACTAAGGTTTGTCGGAGTCGGACCAATTCCGGACTCTATGGGCGCGGACCTTTAGGGATCATCAGCGATCCAACGTGTCTTTCGTGGCAAGCAATGGAAAATGGTGACGGAAATTGACGTTATTGTCACTTGACCATCGACTTATCGTCAAAAGGACTTCAACAGTTTCTTTAACTTATTTTAGAAACTTTACATACTCCCTGTTCATTGAGTGCTCAAATGATGGATGTTTGTCTTGAGTTTGTCTTTACGTTAAGATCGCTGAATCTGAGAAAACGACCGGCATAGTAACCACATATGCATTCCAATAATTTCAATTATGATCGCTGGTAACCACTTCATATGTATGATAAGATACTTCTTCTTTTTAAAATTTAGGACTGCTTTATTGCAATTTTTTTGGGTTTTCTTTGTAATTCAATTTACGAATGCATTTATTTGTATCAAAATTCTGAACTGATTTACTTAGGATATGTCATATTGTTTTCAAAGTGGTTTATTGAATCAATTTGCATTTTAGGTCTTAGTTTCAAAGCTGATTGACTATGGAAGTGGTTGGTGTATTCCTGGCAGTAAACAAAAGTGTTGAAATTTTTTCCTCCAGAATAACTAAATGTGTTTGGGTGTGCAAAGGTATCAATGAAAAATAATAAAAATGGCGTGTTATTTATTGATCAAAGATGTCTGAAACACTATTAAAGGAAATGTGTTTTTGTCTTTTTTTTCAATTTAATATATGTATGTTTGTATGTGTATTTCGTTGAAGTCTGCACGGAAGTATACCCACTCCTTCCTTAATCTGGCTTTTCACTCCTAAAATCAAAATGATAATTTGGAGGAGATGAATACAGAAAATGCACCTGCTAGATCGCTGCAGTCTCGACCTTGCCGCGTTTGGTTGACTAGCACATAATTAACACGAACAAAAGTTTATCAGGAGACCATGTAATTTCAGTGCCTCAAAATCCTAAGAAATTGTATCATTATTAATATAATTTTTGTACTACTTGAAATTTAAAAGCAGCCAAAATGACTTTTTTTGTCGACAATATAGTGTTAACGAAACACCCTCTATTAGATTTAAAATTCCACAACATGTTAAATTAGAGCCCAATTTATTCCGTCGTAAAAGATAAAGTTAGGAAATTCATTTATTCCAGGGCAATTTATGCTAAGCTTTTTCATAAGATAAGCCAAAGCAATGATTAAGATGACTTTGGATTTATACTGCGAAAATTAATTCTTTTCTGAGAAATAATTTGAAGGATTAATTTACCGGAGGCAAAAATCAGTACTGAAATTTTTACGAATATATATAAATCAAAACACAACAGGTGTACAATGTAAAGACCTAAGGAAATATAGAGGTTTTTCAACAACTCTGATTTGTGTACTACAGGATATTTTTCGTGAGATAAAAGTTTCTTAAATTGTTGCCTTAGAAGAAGTTTTTTTTTCACAGAAAAGACGCGAAATGAGAAATCGTGTATTAAGTTATAAAAACTTTATTTATTTATTTATTTTAGGTGCAAACAAGAGAAATAATTTCGTTTTTATTTTACCTATACTTGCGTGATATCGAGGAAAGAGCTTTACGTGGCGGAGGGCGAATATATTTTTTTTAAACTTGTTTTTACTTAAATCAACACTTTTTAGATATATGAATATTTGTTACCGGGACTATTACAATTGGCTCTACTTTAGAAGCTGTCATATACCTATATACATATGTAAAGTTGCGGTGAAAAAAAAACATTCTTTAGCATAATCGCACATAATGATGAACGTTGTTTGCTTGTGCAAGGAGTCGGGTGTAGTTTCTATTTTGTTACAATAAGTGTACCACAATGAGTTTGACAAAAGCAAAAAAAGTAAATATAAGATCAATTGTTCATGATTTGTGTTAAAAGTATCAAGTTTATCATGTCAAAATAATAGCGGTGCATTGTTAACAGTCATTAGAAAGTGTTTGTTAAATAAAAATACTTGCTATTTACTTTTATATTATAATTTCACACATTTAAATTCTTTCATCAATATGAATTAACCCTACGGGAGTGTGGTGACAAAATGTAACAAAGAGTATGTGGCAGGGTATGACATACCCGCGTACCTACAAAATTGACTCTAAAACTTATTTACCAAATAGATAGCATTAAAGTAAATATGTTTTATTGTCATAGGAAATATGATAATTTAATTTTAATGAAACACCTGTGGCAGTTTAATACTTTTTATATTATAATCGAAGAAAAACAAAATTTCTTAACTTTTGAAACAAAAATATAGACTCTTTCTAAAAAGTTAAAAAAAAAGAAAAAAACAGTCTTTATGAACAAAAAAAAAAACTACAAAACCTCATGGAACATGAAATCAAGAATAATATAAACTAAAAAAAACTTAATATAAATTTTCACTACAATGGTCATATTCTTGACCAGAGCTTGCCCCATCCGAAATATTTGCTAGTACCTCTTCCAGCATAGACCTAATTCGTCTTTCTCTATTTTCAATTGAAATCAAAAAAATAAAGCAGAAAAAAAGCTAAAATAGCAAAAAAAAGCAATATTAGATTTTGTGCATACCCTTAACTCCAGCTACTCAAAACAACAAAGTGTTTGAATAACTAAATAAAAAAATACACGCCTAAAAGTAACAGGGTGGGTATGTCACACCCGGCCACACTCTCGCCAGTCTTGTAGAAGCTTCTGGAGGTTACACTTGTGAAATCCGCGTGTTCCGGCTTTTTAATTTTGTGAAGAAAGTTGACTAGATTTCGACATGTTGCAAATTCAGAAACCAGCACCACAATTCAAGGGTCAGGCTGTCGTGGGCGGGCACTTCAAGGAAATCAGTTTGGCTGACCACAAGGGCAAATATGTGGTGCTATTCTTCTACCCGTTGGATTTCACTTTTGTGTGCCCCACGGAAATCATCGCGTTCTCAGATCGCGCTAAGGAGTTTCGTGCCATCGGCTGTGAGGTGATCGGATGTTCCACCGACAGCCACTTCACTCACTTGGCCTGGATAAATACTCCCCGGAAGGAAGGCGGTCTGGGCGAAATGGACATCCCCCTTCTATCAGACAAATCGATGAAAATCTCCCGGGACTACAAAGTGCTGGACGAGGAGACCGGCATCCCATTCCGCGGCCTCTACATCATCGACGGCAAACAGAATCTCCGGCAGATGACTGTCAACGATTTGCCAGTTGGCCGCAGCGTCGACGAAACTTTGCGTCTCGTTCAAGCATTCCAATTTACCGACATGCACGGCGAGGTGTGCCCCGCTAATTGGAAGCCTGGCGACAAGACCATGGCACCCGACACCGAAAAAGCCAAGGACTACTTCACCACGGCCAACTAAAAATTCTTCTCTCGACTCAGACTCTCCCCAAAATGAATTTCATTTACTTTCACCCCCAAATGTACACACAGAAAAATTTTTAATTGATTTTACTAAAAACGTAATCAAATTAACTAAATTTGCAATTGAAACTCAGCCAATTGCAGTGTAATTGATATTACAATAAAATTATTAAACTGCAATCGAATTTTCAATTACAGTGTAATCAATTTTACTTCTTCATGTAGTAAAAGCTACTAACTATCACAATAATATTAATTAGCATTGTAATTTATTTTATTATCTCCATGTAATAAAATGTATTATGGGATAGTAAATTCTATTACATTAATTATAAAATCGATCACAGGTTGTAGTAAATATTACTGTGTTATTGAAATAATATATAATAAAAACGATTGCGAATGTTGATTGATTTTATTACAGGGTTGTAGTCGTTCGAATCGGATTGAAAAGAGCTTACAAAAGCACCTTTTGAATGGAAATTCTTAGTAAACTTCTTAAATTTTTAGTAAATTCATTTCAATTACCTTTGACTTCAGTTAATTTTGTTGTACAAAGTGGTTAAAGTAGTCGGATAGAAAAGTTTAATCGACTACTTTAACCACTTTGAACGGCAATATTAATTGAAGTCAAATGCAACTTAAATGAATTTACCAAACATTTAAGAAGTTTATTAAGAATTTCAATTCAAAAGGTGCTTTTGTAAGCTCTTTTCGATCCGATTCGAACGACTACAAGAATAGGATACTATGTATGCAAATTGTTTCGAGCTTATTTAGAAACAATCAAGCTAAATTGAAACAAGATACATAATTAGTTGTGTTTTTTTCCATGTTCAGAAATATTAATTTTTTCTATTAAAAATGTTGCTGAAATATTATAAAAGTTTGAAATAAAAAATATTTGAATTTTCAATTATTTATTGAGTATATACATACATATACAAAATATACAAAAAGGTTATAACATCTTTACCCTTAAATTTTTTGACCCATCTGACATTGTGTGAGCCAATGTTGGAAAATATTGGTAATCGTCAATGGATCTGCAGTAATGATTCCTTAATTTATCTTTTAACACAAAAGCATTAAGATGTCCATTTCTAACTATTTTATATAGTTCCGATACTAAAATTATAGTACTACCATTAACAATTATTTCTTTTATTTTGCAAACAAAACTATCTTCTTCATGTTGCAATATGTAGTAATCAATTTTATATACAGTTCCTTTATATATTAAATGCGTACAAAATATGCAATTATTTGGCAAACTAAATTGTTTAAGTTCATTCAAATAAGGCTTATTAGCTATTTCACCTTCGTTACTTTTTATAACCTTTATTGTTTCACAAACATTATTTTGAAGAATGCGATTTGCAAAACTTAGCATAAATTTAAGGGCTAGTGAATAACAGATGTTTAATCTCGAAGTGATAGATTTCACGTATCTTTTCAGTTCTTTGTGTTTTCCCTCATTTCTTAAAGACCATATTTCTTTCAATGGTCCAGATCTTCGAATAACAGTAGAATAATGTGTCATTAAGTGTGCTTTAGGTTTTAAAGGTTCTTTAAAAAGTTTAATAAATTGTTTATTGTGTAGAGCTACAAGATCGTCAAGTTTCTTAAGACAACTATCTCTAAAGTTTGTCTTTAAACATGTATCTAATAATTTTTGTAACAAAATGAAAAATTTCCATACTTTGTCATTGTTTGGTACAAAATCTCCAACAAATAGCGAAAAGTAATGAACGAAACACCACATTTCGGCTGCTGAAAACGACAACTTTCTGGATCTTAAAGCTTCTGCTTTGATTGGTAAAGACATATTTCGGCAATCAATTTCACCATAGTCAAAGAGTTGTTTTCTATTATTTAAGTCATCAAGAGAAAAGTATTTTGCATTTTCAGTGAAGTACAGGATTATTAAACTCATATCATTTTTTAAAACACCTTCAAGAAGATCATGCATTATGTCTACAGATATGTTATTTACTACGTGAAAATGGCACAATTTGTTGAAAATACAATCTTTAAAAATTCCTGTTGATCTGTTATCATTACATAACAAATCGACGTTATAATTTTCTATTGTCCGTAATTTAAGTTTATTTTCTCGAACACTACTGTGTGTTTCAAATTTGGAGCATTTACAAATACGACAGAAAAATGTAGCCGAAAATGATCTGGAAAATCCTAAAATGGTATTGAGACCAACATTGTCTCCTGTAACCAGCGACAGGACAAAATATATTCTTCGTGATCCATTTGCTGTTTCTATAAGCACGCCATTGGACTCTAAACGAGAAAATATTGAAAATAATTGATAAAGGCATTCCTCGTTTCCATATTGCTTAAGATATTTAGTCTTCACTAACATAGCAATAATTATATTATCTAAACGAGATTTGAAATGCGAAGATAAATTTTAAAAACATAATTGGTAAAATTAAGTTTTCTATTTTTTTACTAAAAGCACTTTGTTGTTAAATATGTAAACTCAGTTTCCTTTTTTATACTAATAGTTTTTCCAAATTTTTCTTAATTACTGAGTAGCTGTCGGTAAAAACTGAGTAAACAAGTAATCAAATAAGGTATGAAATAATTGTTTCCTCTTTAAAAAAATTCGTGCATGAAGAAGTTAAAAATGCTTCCCTTTATATTTTTATGTTTGTGTATCCCCTAATATAAAATACCTTTAAATATCGTCTTGAGCTGAGGAAGCTTCCACTTTTCCAGCAGGTCTTCTACACTTAAGATCGAAGCAGGTGGTGGCGAGGGTACTGCGTCTTCAGCTCCGTCTAAATTCGACTTTGGTGGCAAAACGAAATATTCACCCAAGTTAATAAATTCATATGGGGTGTCCATTATTTTATTTTTTTTAAATTAGAACCACGACTAAGGCAAATTATATTCAATTCACTTACTTATTAAACCACAGCAAAGAAAGCACAGCACACTGCGAGTTAGAACCGGCAAGAAGTGACGTGACGTTACAACTTTGTAGTAAATCTATCAGATTTGTAGTAAAATTTATCAAAATTGTAGTAAAATCTTTGAGGTGTAGTAAAATTTACCACAGCTGTAGTAAAATTTATCAAGTTGTAGTAAAATCTACGAAAAGTAGTAAAATCGATCAGAGCTGTAATAAAATTTACTACATAGCAGTAAAATCTATTACCATTCGAATGATTTGTAATTGATTCTACTGAAAGAGCAATCATACCTATTAAATTTTGTGTAATCAAAATTATAATTACACATAGTAAAATCTACTAAAAGGGAATTTAATTACATATATAGTGAAATTTATTAAAAACTGGTAAATTTAATTGAAAGTGTAATCACTTTCTGAATAGTTCGTAATTTTGCTGCTTTTGTAAAATTGATCGCACCAGAGTAATTGATTATACTACATCATTTTTCTGTGTGTAGTATTACACAAATTGCCACCAAGGAAACAATAAATCCATGCATTTTCCTAAAGTTCAGGGAAATATTAAAATAAAACTAATAAATGCAGAGAAAACATGCACAGAAGTACAACATTTAATTGGATGTCCTGCTAAAATTATTTCAATTTCTCTAAAATGACAAATAAAAATGAAAATCTTGGTAGGAAACGTTCAGTTAATGAAAAAGATACCGTTAATACCGGCTATAATTGTTAAAAATGATATGAATTTATTCGGGAGCGAAGATACCGTCACAAGATGTTTAGTAGACGCTAGTTTTCCAACACGAAACCCGCGGAAGGCCCCATTATTGCATCGATATAAAATTAATCGGTTGAAGTTCGCTAAGTATAAATCCCAAGAAAACATAAATGTGAAATAAAGCCAAGTTCTTAAAAAAAAATTTCAAGATAGGTACTCGGATAATGGCTTCGCAATAAAAGAAGTGAGATCTAACTGGGTACTTAATTCTTTCGAAATTCCCTCAAGGGGGCACCATTACGCTCGAAAAAATAGGCATAAAAATAAACTCTCTGTTGACTCGGTCATTAAATATATAATTTATTCTTTATTTTACGTATACGAGTACATATATGTAATAGATTTATAAACAATTTCGAACATTGAAAAAAAAAAAACAATAAAAATGGCGGAAATATGAGTCGCTCATTGGGGTCCTCTTTTTCAAACTGGTGAACACCATATCTCAAAATCTACTGAACCGATTTGGCTGAAATAAGAGCAACTTATTTTTTATAATATGACCTAAAGCGTGACATAGGATTTTTTCGATTGGGTTCCGTATTCTAAAGTTATACATTTTTTAAGCTCAAAATTAACTCAAAATTTTGATGGAAATTCGAGTTTTTTTTTTAAAAGCTCTAATTTCTCCAAAAAATTATTTTAAATTTTTCCCTACGTCACTTTTTAGTTATTACCCTTCTGAATAAGCAATATTATTTTTTTTCCCCCTCTGAACCTGCTCCGTCTACATCCGGAGTCACTAACTCACAAATTCCTACCTCATTCACTCCGTCGTGTATTAATCCCATTTCATCTCCCCCGGGTCTTTACACTACAGTTCCAGCCCCTACATCTCCCACGATCTCATAGACCCTGCCCTCTTCTCACACTAGCTCTAACAATCCCTCCTTTATTGACCCTCTTCTTCCTCCGGTTGTCAAGCTAACTATGCAGTCAGCTGAATCTCCTAATGGAGATGGATGGTACCTGCTATATCGTTTGCGTGATCGTAGAATCTATGAAAACGTAAACCTTTATCTCGCTTACCGTTACAACAAGAATGACTACGTCTGCATAGATAGTAAAACTAAAAAAATGTTATGATCTCCTTGCATCAAGAAGGTCTCCCGACTGACCCCACGGTCCTGCGCCAATTATTTTTCAAATACTACGAAGCTTTCAACATTTCTCCCCAAAAAGTTACTGATGATCTTTTCACCTACGCATCTTACGTCAGTTCCAAACTAGTTTCCCATCGCAGTGACTCGAAAAACTATTTTTGTTCCTAACTACCTGTTAATTCAAATCCGCACCCCCTCTCTCTCCCTCCCTCCCGTTAACATGCAACCGCTCAAAATGTCAGAGGGCTCCGTTCCAAAACTCATCACGTTTTTCTGAACTCACAGTCTCTCGCTTACCATATTTTTGCGCTTTCTGAAACCAATCTTATTCCCAAAATCAACAATAACGAGTTATTTTCGTCCGATTTCAGTATTTTTTCGCGCTGATTGTATTTCTAATGACTCTGCTCCCTCTGGTTGCGGCGTTCTTCTTGCTGTTCATAACCGATTCAGCCCTGATTAACTCCTCGAATTCGACTTCTTTTGAATGGATCTCTGTCAAAATCTCCCTCCATGGTCGTTCCCTTTTCATTTTGTGCTGCTACATTCGTTCCGCACAGCCTCTCGAAGCTCATAAACATGAAATCGACGCTAACGCCACCTTGTCTGATCTTGCTAATCCCCTTGATGACATTATAGTCCTGGGTGATTTCAATCTCTTCCGGTTGCAATGGTCCATCTCTTTTGATGACTCCCATTACCTTCCCTCAAACGTGTCTTCTGCTTCTGAATCACTAATTATTGATCATCTCTTTGACACTGATCTATCTCAAGTTAGTGGAGTAAAGAATCATCTGGGTAGAAAACTCGATTTGATTTTCTCTTCTAACCCATTAGACTCAGTTGTTATCGAGCGCAACCATCTTCTTTCCCATCTATAGACTTACATAACCCGCCACTCTTCCTAACATTTTTCCACGATTCTTCCTTCAACTACACAAATTCCGAGCCCCGTGCTCACTACAACTTTCGCAAATCTGACTTTAAGAAACTTAATCTCCTTCTTGGTAATTCTCACGTTCTCCCAGCCCTATGTGATCCCCAATTACCCATTAACAAGTGCACCAATCTCTTCTACACTGAAATATTGTCTTGCTTAACGTAATGTGTCCCCTTCGAACCTTTAAGGAACCGCTCTACATCTCCGCCATGGTATGATAAAGATCGTTCCTATGCAATAAGAGGAACAAATTGTGGTTTTCGTTCCTTCCTTCAAAGCCTGATTTTGACTACTCCTCATATGCCGCCGACTCCTCTCTTTTCTCTGAACGGTGCGAATCGCTCTACAAAGACTACCTCAGCAGCATGCAGTCTAAGCTCATTTCTGACCCCAAACAATTTTATAATTCCATTAACTTAAAAATAAAATCAAACGGATACCCCCCTACCTTAAAATTGGCGACGAATCTTGTTGTTTTAAAGAAATGCTGAACCTAGTTCAACCGCTTACCACCCTCTTCCAACTTTCACTTTCCGAGGGTGCCTTCATCGACCTTTGGTAAGATTCTTATATCACCCCAATCCATAAGAAGGGTTGTAAAAGCGATATTACAAATTATCGTCCTATTGCTAAACTTTCCTGTATGCCTAAACTCTTTGAAAGTATCATCTACTACTTCATGTCATTCCACTCCAAGTCCCTTTTATCATCAGTGTAGCACGGATTTTTCAACGGCCGATCTACATCTACCAACTTGACGACCTTCGTGTCACGCACCCTTTCAGCCATGGAAAACGGTGCCGAAGTTGATGTTATTGCCACCGATTTAAGTAAAGGTTTCGAAAAAACTCATAAAATTATTAGTCTTAAACTAAACTACCTTGGATTTCCTCCCCGTCTCATTTCATGGATTAATTCCTACCTCGATAGCCGCCATTACATGGTTTGTTTCGACACCTCGATTTCTAATCCCTTTGTATTCCATTCCGGCGTTCCTCAGGGCAGCTACCTTGGTCCCCTGCTTTTCATACTACCAATCAACGATGTGGTAAACGTTGTGAACCACACTGATATCTTCATTTATGCTGGTGACATGAAATCTCCAAACAAATCTCTAACACATCCGACTCCTTCTTTATTCAAAGTTACCTGGACAACTTCTCTACCTGGTGTTCTGAAAACTTTCTCGACCTCAATGTTTCTAAATGCCAATCGATCATTTTCTCCCGTAAACGTTCCTCCATGTCTCATAAATTCTATGTGTTTCCATAAGAATCCATACTTTTGGTGAACTCCATTCGCGATCTTGGCGTTATTCGTGATAGTGAGCTGAACTTCCGATCCCATTTTGATCACATCATCAGTAGTGCCACCTCTGTCCTAGGCTTAGTTAAACTCTGGTCAAAGGAATTCTCCTACCCTTATGTAACTAAATCGCTCTACATCTTCTTCGTTAGGCCCATTCTCGTGCACGCAGTCCGGTCTGGTCACCTTCCCAATCTAGGCTCATCAACAGAACTGAATCAGTCCAATACAGATTCATCCGTTTCGCGTTACGTAACCTTCCTTGGGCAGACCAGCTCCACGTCCCTCCATATGAAAGTCGCCTCCAACTTATCAACCTTCAGCATCTCTCCTTACGTCGTGATGTCGCCGATACTATCTTCGTTCATTAAGCCCTCTCTGGTTCTACTGACTATCCCGAGTTCCTACACAGCATTACTCTTAAAACTAACCCTCGTAATGTTAGATCTTTCCCCACATTTCGCCTCGAAAATCATCGTCACCTCAATGAACGAATATACTAACATCCTTACGTACACAGACATCGTTCTAAAAATTATGGACTCTAGAGACCTCCGGGGAGAAATGTTAATATTTTCAATTCGATAAATCGGATCCATTACAGTAACATCCAAATGGAAGTTATAGGTACATATAAACTAATTTAAAAAAAAAACCGACTTCAAAACTTTGCCTATATGTATGTATGTGTGAAACTAAAAGGTTAAAAATAATATTCTTCATTAATTTAAAGAAAAGTACGACATACAAATTCCCATTTTTTCAGTTTTGGAAATTTTTTGAAAATAGTAAATACAAATTGTTCAAAAAAGCTCTCGTCCTGCTATAACTAAATATATTGTTAAGTCAGCGGATTCGCAGCCTCCGTTTCAATAGAACCCCAGAGAAACTTTTCTTGGAACCTACATACGCGGAATAGCGCCGGTCGGACGGGAACGTGAAAGAATGCGGAAGATCAAATTCACCCACGGTAAGAAACCAAGAAAACAGACAGCATCGTGCACCCTCCAAAATTTCCCTAAAAGTCAGTTCTTCTTCAGGTATAGACTCGAAAACTTCGCAATAGTTCTTAAGCACTAAAAGCGTTTGTAAAATTAATTATAAAAGCCTGAAATAAATATTTTTTTCGTATAATCCGCGTTTGACTGATTAAAGTATATAAAGAAGATCTGTAAAAAAATTTCAAAGCAATCGGTCTACTAGAATTTGAGATATCGCGTCAACCAGTTCAAAAAACATAGTTTCGAGAAAAACTAGTTCAAAGTTTGGGGTCTGGTTTCGGGCAGTCGGAGTCATTTAATGGTATGTTATACTCATATGTACTTACATGTTTTTAATCAGCGAAATATGTTACACTGACCTTGCTTATACCACAGATAAATAACTATACAGATGTCGCATGCCATGTTAAAAAGCGGCCAAGTGCGAGTCGGACTCGCCCATGAAGGGTTCCGTAGCAGCGATTTATGACGTATTAAAAAAAAACTACTTACTAGATCTCGTTCAAACCAATTTTCGGTGGAAGTTTGCATGGTAATGTACATCATATATTTTTTTAGTTTTATCATTATCTTATTTTAGAAGTTACAGGGGGTGGGACACACATTTTACCACTTTGGAAGTGTCTCTCGCGCAAACTATTCAGTTTAGAAAAAAATGATATTAGAAACCTCAATATCATTTTTGAAGACCTATCCATAGATACCCCACACGTATGGGTTTGATTAAAAAAAAATTTTTGAGTTTCATGGGGGACCCCCCAAATTTTTTTTTTTTTTTCTATTTTTGTGTGAAAATCTTAATGCGGTTCACAGAATACATCTACTTACCAAGTATAGTTCTTATAGTTTCGGAAAAAAGTGGCTGTGACATACGGACGGACAGACAGACAGACAGACAGACAGACAGACATGACGAATCCATAAGGGTTCCGTTTTTTGCCATTTGGCTACGGAACCCTAAAAAGAGATACGGTAGCAACATTTCCAATAGCCAAGTAAATCGTCCTCATAGCCAAGTTTGTAGCCAGATTCATAACCAAGTATGTTGCGCAGCAAATCGCAGCCAAGTAGATTGCTAGATATGTCACAATTGCTCTGAAGGAGCGAGAGAAATGGAAATATATAGATATAGGAGCGTTAGAGCAGTTAGAGAATCTATGAGGGAGCTTATAAGTTATATACAACTTTTTTAATACGGCCCAAGAAGAAGAAGAGTAGTGTCGGGGCTAGTAGACTTGCTTATCACGCAAGGCGCTCGGGTTCAATCCTTCCTCGGTACCTAGATTTCGATGCTACTTTTTTACTTTTCTATATATTTTTCAGTCTGTTTTTGTGGAGTCTTGATACCAGCTGTGCTCCTTGTAAAATAAGCAAATTTCCAAGTAAATTATAAATATCGCAAATCTAAAATCCTCCAACAATAAAATCTCACAAGTCGCAGTCCAAAGAAGGAAAAAGTCTGGTTCTGCGAATTGATCAAATACAAGCGAACCATTGATATTTTTCGCTCGGTCGCGCTTCAGTAATTTTTCTAGGATGCGTGAATAATCCCCTTGCGCATTCTCTTTCCCTTTTTCTGTATCAGTGTATATTGACGCAGCATAGGATGGAACCATTGCAACATTGAAATTCCCTCACGCCTCACTTTCACTCAAGTCGGCGCCCACGAACACCTCGCTGCTCGCGTGTCCTGACGCTCGACCAAGTGGGCAAGTGCAGAGGCTCCAAATTCGATTCATATATATTGCTGAAACATTTTCACCCGAACTTGTTTATAACGACAGGAGCAGAAATGCGTTCTCATTTTCCTATGCCGAGGCGACATCTGTATAGTCATTTATCTGTGCTTATACTCAGTTTTAGCTTTAGGTATATATTGAACATAAAAGAATTTATACGACGTAGGGTACATGCAGTTAGCCGGAAATTAACTGTCATCTGCTATTGTTTCTTTACGGTCGGGCGTCACAAAAGGAGCTGTAACTCTGAAAATAATTCGAATTTCGAAAAATTCTTTTACAAACATAATTTTCAAAGTCTTAACTTTGATAATACATGTAATAATAATATAACTTGCTTATTAATAGTTTCAATAATATCAAAAATGGATAGAGTTAGCTACAAAATTAGCAAAAAATTGAGGCCTCTTTATCTAGCGGGGAATAGTGTTTGTGAAACTGTGTTTTGAAAGCCCTCCCCGGAGGCAAAGTGAACTTTTGTGGAGGAAATTTGAGTGAACAACCTGACGGTGCATGACCACTACAAAATTTAAAAGTGAAATACAGTGAGTCACAAAAGCAAATACATACCTCATAATACTTTTCATATCCTTGCTAATACATAGTGCTTATTTCTTTAAAGGAAAAACAAAATTAAGATTTAAAAAAAAATAAATATAATAACTATTATTAAAATATCTGGGCCCAACTAAAAATAATTGAACTAAAAATAATCGAAAATTTTGAAAATTCATCTCAGAATAGTAAGTATTCAAAAAGGAAGAAATAGAACCCTTTGAAATTCTTTGACTCGATTTTGTTCCTATTTATAGTATTTTCTGCTTTCACAACAGCTTTGAGTCGTAAAGACATTCACCTTACTAAGTTTTGGGTGATGATGGTGATTACTGATTATGGTTGCGTTTTTAGCTGGTCCAGCCATTCACTGACGACATATGGGGTAGAATCATTATTTTGTTGGAAAATAAATGACCTGCCTAAGCCCAAGTCCCTAGTTAACAAGAACCTAAACTCTACTGCAGCATTGGTTGATCTTCAGGCAAAACTGTGGTAGACGGATGGGTAAAAACTAAGCAAATCCTATGGGATAATGTTTCGGGATTACGACAAGCTAAGGATTTTATATATATGTACATATGTATAAATAAAACTCAAATTCACCTTCTCGATACTTGCTGGACTCTTATTTAAAATTCTGGCAATTTCGTATACTGACTTTTTGTCCCAGGAAGTATTTAACTTTTATTTTTTTTAAATCTTCCCAAAGGTCTTTTCCTCGTTGGTGCATACTTTCAAGGTACAAGTAGGAAAATGCTTAAAAGTTGTTAGTGTTTTCAGAAAATATTTTTACGATTAATTATATTTTTAGAAAATAAACAATAAAAAGTAATCGTACAAACATTTAAATGAAACTCCGGGAAATATAGAAAACTCTTGTTATAACTTCCTCTCGTGTTATAGGTTCCTCGCCCCTAAAATGTGCTAGAATTTAAGAATCAAACATTGCCTTTGTCTTTATAGTCCCTTGAACAAAAGACACTTGAAAAGGGCAAATTTTCTTCTGGTTTTCTCATCATTCTACTGGGCGGGTAAAAGTAGGCAAGGGAAGAATGACATATGACAATTTATTCTTTCGCATCGTGAAAACTGGGTTCACGAAGTAATATGTATATATGTACATATGTATACATATATGTACATAATACGAACGCTCAGCTTTCCTCAGATACATAAAAATTTTCAGCTCAGATGTAAATAATTCATTTGTTATTTCATTATTTTGCTTCACTCTTATGACATTAGCAGAATCAAGATTGAATTTTTATTTAATAATTTGAGAAACGTAAAGGTTTCTTAAAAACTATCTTGATTATTATATTAATTATCTACTTATTAAAATAAAAATTGTTGCCAGTGAAGTTTCCTTTTCTTTATAAGGGGGTCCATGCGGCAGTGCATATTACGAGTGCTTTTCTCTCCGCATTACTACACATGCCTATTATTACAGTAATTTCCGGAGTGATTTTGCGGCTGTTGGCTATAATACAATCGTATGAAAAAGTTTAAGACCACCTGCGTTTTTCATGAAAGTTTTATCTTTTGATCCTCATAATTTCTACAAACCATCAGAGAGGATAACACTATTTGGCAGAATTAACTATTGAATGGTCCTCATTAATTTTCACATACATTGATTTTATTTTCGTTAGCAAGGACATAAGAAAGAGTGACCCCAAAAATAGCCCGTTTGGGGGTCCGTAAATTTTTCGTTTATTTGTTGTCCAAATGGTACCTTCTGATAAGACATTAATCCCACAAAAATATGAGCTTGAGCATAAGAACGGTTTCAGAGATATACAGGGTGTAACAAAAGTCCCGGAACGGTCGAACATTTCGGAAAGCACACATCGCATCGGAAAACAAAAAAATAGGGGTAAAATATTTTTAAAAGAAGTAACGAATTTTACCGAGGTCCGTTTCTCATACAATATACCGGAAAATCGACTTTTCATCCCCAATATTTGGAAAACTGTCCATATTCCGACCTTGTGCCCATGGAAACTTTATATCAGGACCGCGAGAGAAAGCATATATCAATTCCAGCGAATTTGGCCAAGGTCCGTTTCCCATGCAATATACCGGAAAATTGACTTTTCACCCCCTATATCTGGAAAACTGTCCATTTTCCGATCTTGTGCCCACGAGAACTTCTGATCAGAACCTCGAAAGGAATAACATATATTAATTTCAGCGAATTTGATCGAGGTCCGTCACGTATACAATATACCGGAAAATCGACTTTTCACCCCCTATATCTGGAAAACTGTTCATTTTTCGTCTTTGTGAACATAGAAACTTTTGATCAGAAGCTCGAGAGGAATAACATATATTAATTTCAGCGAATTTCACCGAGAGCCACTTCCCATACAAAATGTGCGGGGTCCTTTACGAACGTTGCCATAAAATCCACAACATATATTGAAAAAGCAGCAGATCTCCTTAAAAAGTACAGAAAATATTACTAAAATAATGTACTATCCTAAAATCCATCAGAAAATACAGGAATAATTACCAGAATATTTTTTCTTCCAACAACTGGTACCAGATCAGCCCCACCGTGGCTACGCCCATGGTCTTAACTGAATTTATTTATAAATGTTTGTTTATTTCAGGTACAGATTTAAATAAATAAATGTAGGATCATCAGGGAGGAACGATGATTTTTTCGTATTTGAGAATTCATCCCTAAAATGAACCATGAGAGAAATACCTTATTTCAAGAGAAATTCAAAATAATTGAAAATGTCCGAGTGCCCAACTTATAATAGGCGAATTTGCTTTTCGCTTATCTAAATTTGCCATGACACCATATCCGTTCAACTCAAATCAGTCTGCAGGCGAAAACAAATTTAATTGTAATATATATACATATATGGATTTATCTATCGAGTAATTTTAACCACTTTTTAAACGAAACAATTAATTTAATTCAAAGGCTACTACTAATTTATGAAAATTTTAGTTACATTATTAAGGAATATTTATCCAAAACGGGCTTTTATATGGTCCTTTTGATTCGAATGAGATTTGTGCGATTCGCTAACCATAATTGGGGTGAAAATCATCATTTCAGTAGAAGCACATATGTATGTGGAACATTTCCTTTTAAATAATGAAAATTGCTTAAACTTCAAATTTCATTTGATAAACCTCGAAATTAATTAGATATGCATACCCATCTTATTCGTTTTTGTTCCTTTTATGAGAACTTTTTAATTACATTTGTTGGGAAGTTAGCTATCATCATATTGTATTCAACAGGATGTAACAGTCTTTTGCCGGAATTAATTTAATACAATAACAGGTGTCGAGAAGCTTTGTTGGAAATAAAAAATACTTTGTAGTACTAAGAGGTTAAAAGTTAAAATTAAAATTCAATTTAAAATTCAATCTGGTTGGCACTGGTTTATGTGGTACACTTCCCTTAATTGGTTTTTCTGCAATTAAAAGAGTATGACCAAATTAGTGGTAGGTAACTCTTTCCTATTCTAGCCAGATTAAGTTTCAGGTGAAGTTATAAGTTCGGATTAAATTTCTAAATTTGTTTTCCAGATTATTATTCTGGTGGAACAAGTATTATGTTCAAATTAACTTTTTGACTTAAAGTCCAAATTAGTATTCTGGCAAAAGAAAGAACTGATATAGTTAGATTAGTTTTCTGACTAAGTTTCCAGATGGGTGTTTTGGTATAAAAATTTCTATCTAAGTATCCAAATAAGTACTCCTACAAAGTTATTATAACTCCAGGTTAGTTCACTGGTTAGATTCATATTAGTTTTCTTATACCGATTTTTTCTCATGGAGCTCTTACTTCGAACTGCGTCGAGTTTTACACCTGCCTGTACTTATACATACGTGACTTTAGACACGATAATGGTATTAAAAGGGCCAAATTAATAGTCTACATAGTTAGTAGTAGGTATTGCCCGATGTTTACTTCGTTTAATTTTTCAAATTGATTTTGAAGAGTGTGGCGCTCACGTAATTGTTTTTCGGGCTTTTGAAGTATGTTTTCCTTTTTAGACATAAAGAATGCTATACCTAATTTGGGGAAGAATGTTATTCAAAGGAAAAAATAACTTACAATGTACATGTACATATATTGATGTAACATGTACATAATTTGGACAAGATTAAGTAGGAATGTTATCTTGTATGAGAAACCTCAAGGAATTTTTTTTATAATTTAGAATTAAAACTTCTTTGAATGTGTTAAGAGTAAAATTTCAAGGCCGTGTCACGGCATGATTTCAGCAGTCACTGTTACGAAGTCACGCGTCACGTCATGACGTTGGAAGTCGCATGGAATTTAGGGAGGGAGAATAAGATAGGGCTACATAATTCGAATTGGGAAAACCTGGCTCGCACGAGTAAAAGACTACTTCATTTTGTTTTCCTTTTTTCACGTAACCCAAAGAGTCAGGTAAAGACGGAGCAATTCTATCTCTTTTCCTTTATATTGAAGCCTGGGGCTTATGTTACTCAAATACAAGTTAAAGGTTCAGATTCATAAATATGTACATGATCAACCTCAACCGACTATTGGACCAGCTTCGTAACGTTTATTTACGATATTATTACCATACGGCCATATAAGCAAAAGGAGATGTTCATTGGCCAATTTTCAAGCAACAAGTGCGGTGTCCTTTGTTTGCAACAAATGTTTGCAAAAAATAATAATTTCACGAGAAATTCGACAAAAAATCGTGATATGTAATATTTTATGAAAGACTAGCTCAGCAGCTCAGTTCCACCCGGTATGTGCATTAAATAATTGGGTATAAAATCAAACATTCTAATTTATTTTCTCATAAAACTACTTTGAAAAGGTTGATCGCCACATTGAGCCTGCAATCTTGATTTCTAGTTTTTTAAAGTGAACTCGCAATCAGCATTTCCAAAAATTGTAAATACCAATGATTATGACAATCCATTGAAATTTACAAATTCAACCGCCATTTTGAAACTCTAACTAGAAATAGTCCAATTTTAAGTTGAAGAATGAAATACCTTCAGCAAAAAATGAAAAATATCAATCCAACAGTTTTGGCGTGATTGAGCACCAAATAAAGAAATAAATTTTCGAGGTGATATGTGCGGGATTAAAAATCGGTATCAATAATATGAAAGTTAATTTAAATTCAGAGAATTTCAAAAATTGTGCTCATTATATTGAGTTCGAAATTTTGAATTTCCAAATGTTGGAAGCAAGTTCAAAATTAATGTTACCGATTTTCCTTTACACTAATTTATATGAATCCCTTCAATTTGCAAAAAGTTTGTCACCATATTTGTTTCGCCATTTTGAATTTTCAAATTTTGATAAAAGATTCATGTTTTATGGCCTAAAAGTACCTACTTTTAGGCCAATTGAAATTCGGAAATTTCGGGGTACTACTTTGTCAAACTTGATAAAGAAAGTCACGCAGAATTTAAGATACATATGTATGTATATACCTTAGAAGAATTTCCATCACAATTCTAGGCAAAAAATATATAGTAATTAATAGCAAGGCAAATACATACAGAAAACAAACCCAGAATAGTATGAATATGTATGAAGCCAGAATGAGGAAAATAAATTTTTGTAATTACTGCAAACGAAGTCATGAGATTAAAAGATACCCAGCATTTGGAACAACGGTAGCAACTATGAAAAAAAATAACAAGTGAACTACATGAAAAAAAATTATTACTTAAATAGTATGGAACCGATTGTGGGATTTCTTTTACAATGTTATTATATTACGCGAGCCTAAAAGAACGACACATTTATGGATTCCTCAAATCGTAAAATTTTAATATTTGAATACATTGTTTCGTTTTTTTCTTAAAGTTCATTGTTTAAAATATGTATCAACTTTATTCATTATTACTCAATTGAAATCAAATACTACCTTAACCAGTCCTTCTCGAATGAATTTTTTCGTTCCCATCATTTTGTCATTGCAGTATCATCGAAATTCTGAAAATTCGGTATAACTGTTGAAAAACGACCAATTCAGCCTGCATCTTTTGCAGAAAAATTTTCCATTCCATGAAATCCTACAGTAGTTAAATGGACACCTTAATAACAATTTAATTTTTTTTTAAATTTGCATGCTTTTTCTGAATGCGTAGAGCGATACAGTAGTTAGACAAAAGCATTAAACCCCATGTTCATATTGGCCTACACTCGATGATGGTACTAACTTGAAGAAATTTATATTTCTTATGTTCAAGGAAAAGCTAAATGAATACATGTATAAATGAACACATTTTATGTGCTGAAACGATGGTTTAATGTTACAATCTATAAAAATAATTGACATTCATCTCGCTAATTAAACTATTATTCAGTCATCAAAGTTATTTCCTTACCTTACGCGATGTAAATTTATAACAACAATATTTCAAATAGAGAGAGAAAACTACCTAAAACATTAAATGAAAAAAAATTAATATTTAATTTGCTTTTAATTACTTCAGCACATGTATATAAATAATATAGATTTGTAAAGAAGTGTTCCAGCATAGGCCAATCGATTCCTTACTGTGTTATGATGAGCAATTAAAAAATTCGTAAAATTCCTCTTTCACCCCATTTTTAACGGCTTAAATATTTTCGAATGTGCAGGGATGTGAGCTCATATATAACGTAATAACTTCTGTTCAGAACACGATAAGTAAAGTTTAAATAAAAAGCATCTACTATGAGCTTTTTAGCACTACCTCACATTTCTCGATCCGTTGCCAAATGTGGCAGGTATGAACACTAAAATTTAAAATTTTTAAAAATTTTGTTTAAAATGTAGGGGAGATGTAGGTAATGGGGATCACCTAAGCGAGAATGAAAAAAAAGGAAATCTATTAATCAACTATTTATTGTTCTATTCTTATTACAAACTTTACTTTCTTAACTATTAATTGAGATCAATTTTCATCACTTTGGTTTATTAATTTTGGTATAATAAAACATTAAAAAAAAATAAGTTCGATCACCATTGCCAACATCGGTTGGCATATCGCACACATAATTGTCCGCAGAGTCCCATCCATTACATTCGGCATGAGCCCAGAGCCCACAAGAAGTGCACCGGTAGGACCATGTTTCATTGTCTCGTCCGAATTCACCGCATACAAGACACAAGTTACTTGCATCTTCTGCATCGTCATCGTCATCCTGGCATAACTCGTCTGTGTTCACGTCTGACGTCGAAGTATCATTGGAGTCCTGCAGAATTTTCTTCTTAACCTTCTCACCACTGACCTTCTGTGGCTTGCTCTTCTTTTCTACTCCTAATGTGGTAATGTGGGCAATGGGAATCACTATGTAGGTAATCGGGATCACCTGACTCCGACTACCTACATGGGCAAAGAGACGGAAAAAAGATTCCTGACGAGAAATTTTAAATTATCATAACAATATGGCTGCTGAATTGCAAGCTAAAATGCTACAATTATTACATATTACAAGTACAGAAATAAATATTTGTTATTTTGTGACTTACCTTCGTATTTATCAACTCGAAAAATTACATGAAAATGGTGCGAAAGCTTCAAACACCTACTACTCTCAAGGACGTCGCGCGAACTGAGCCAGTCACCGGTCGCGCACAGAAATGACGTAATACTAGCGTGTAGGTATATAAGCATCGCTTGGTCGCGTTTGGTTTTTGTTTTTTTGTGGTGATCACCATTGCCAACTGATTCCCATTGCCTACATCTCCCCTACCTTTTATACTCCCTCCTTAAAAATTTCCTTAATAAGGATATGGTTTAACTAACAAACAAAGACATCTTTCAAATAAAAAAAGAACCATTTTAATATCTTTATCCGTCAATAGTTATTAACATTTTTGTGAAGTGACTAGAATACTCAATTGGAAAAGCAAATTTTGTATTGAATTGAAATTTGTAAATGGTAGTGACTTCTAGCAAAATTTTTTAATTTTATAAAAACGTCATCAAATTTCGTGAAGAATAGATCCAGTAAATTCTTCAGTTCACGACTTGAAGTTTGGATGGGTAAAAATCACTGCAATTTGATGGACTCGTTGCAAATTTTAAAAACTTTGCTTTAAGCTACAGTTTAAAATATTCAGTTTAATGCGAAATTCGAGATCCAGATCAGATCATTAAAAAAACACAGCTAATATATCAGAGGATCTATTTCGTATGTAGAGCAAGTTTTGGAAATTCTGTTTTAAATTTATTAAGTGATCGTACTGATAAATTTTGGAGTACAAAATTTAGTCGCATAAAGGATATACTAGCTTTGGTTGTTGTGCAAGCAAAATATCATCGTGATTGTACTAACGTATTATACATATATGCAGCAAATGAAATCTAATAAAGCCACTGGGTAAAAAAAAATCAGATTGATCAAGCTATTCACATTATATACTCATACCCTCGGAAAAATTTGGACGAATGTCAATTTCAATTGTCGGAATTAACTGCTGTTATCAAAAGTGACTACGTTCCTTATAAACGAACAATAAAATCTGGATTAGTTAAAAAGTATGGAAACAACATTTTGATATGGGATCAACCATCAAGGGAGACAAATAATTTTTTTTCGAAGCAAAGGTTATGATGTTTTATCTTAATCTTGGTATCAAAATAAAGATCCTAATTCTCTCCAAGAAAATTACGAATCGTTCTTGAAAATCAAAACGTGGATCACCTGAAATATTAAAAAGAGAATGTACATCGATTGCCAATGCAATTATTGCAGCAACACAACCTTTCTTTCATTTCACCTTTATTACTTGAGCTTCTCTGTTTTTGCGTTTTTGGTTCAAAAATCTTATTGATGTTTTATCATCTCTGGGTTTTTCTGCTTCGTATACTTGCGTATCACAATTTGAAAGCTCGTGTGTTGTTCATCCTCCACGAAACTTTCATCACATTTTATCACTTTTATCACATGCATTCTCACACATTGCATTTGACAATGCCGATTTTAATGTTAATACAATTGATGTCAAAGATACATTTCACGCCATGAGTGGCATACAATATGTCACCCGTTTTGTGAAAAGAATATCAGCTTCTATGAAAGCAAACTCTGGTCTAATTTCTATTTTGTCATATTGCAAGTTCAAAGGTATTGGATTAAGTAGCATCAAAGTATTATAGACACTGAAAAATTTCGGTCATTAACGCATATGATTTTATATGGCTTTAAGGCAAGTGGTTTGGTTGCCCAGGGATTGGTGGATGGAAGGTTTCAAGATCGAGGCTACATCCGGAAAAAATTATGCTAAAAGTAGAGTCATATGTCTTCCTTTTATCAATGCACCACTAACTGATTACGATACAATATTGATATCGCTTCGCAATACTATTGATAAATATAAAGCTACGAATCGATGCACTTGTAAAGTTACTTTTGATCACCTTTATATTGGAAGGCTCACGATATAACTGGTTCTGCTGATCCAGAATCGGATCTTGGAAAAGTTGTTGTTCGGCTGAGGGGATTTAAATTACTTATGTAGATATGTCTTTTATCGGCTCCCTTGGATACATCATTTCGCAAACGCAAAAAATTATATTAATAATATCATGTCTGGCCATGCCTATGCAAGAGCTGTTTGAGCTCAAATCTTGGTGCAGTATTCTTTAGCGAAAAAAATACTTGATGTCTAATTGACATTGACAGAACAATAATTAACTTAAGATGTAAAAGAAACTGTTTTATTGAAAACCATTACAGGTAAATTTGAGGAAACCGTTGGGATGCTAGAGTCCAGGGGTCCAACAGCAAAACTATTTTAGGATGGTAACGATACTAAAACATTTCATAGATTACTACATCTAGTCTAGATACAGTTAAAACAATGCTGCCAGTATTCCATTACAGTGGGCATTTCTTATATGCAAAGTCAGCTCACCTGTTCCTGCAAGACATGCGATAACTTCACAATCGAATGCCTCTTGTGTAACAGACAGCACGCTTGCTTCTTGGAAATTAGGAATGCTATCTCCACAACATGTTTGCGAGCAAATAAAAATATTTTGGGAAGTTGTTGTAAGAAATTCTGATCAACACGTAAATGACAGAGATTCAAGTGTACAGACAATGATTATGCTGAAATATTGCACCATTCATTGGTTTGCTTCACACGATCCACTTCTAGAGCGGTCTGAGTGTATTTCACTTGTTACTGGTATTGTTGCTCAGGACGGCATTAATTTTTATCGTGCAATTAAAATTGGACATACAATTGTGGCAGCTCGCTTAGGACACTGCACATTTACTGGCCTTCAAGACAATCAAGTTACATTTAAAAAAAAGGATTACATCAAGCAAGCATAGAAAAACAATAAGTTAAGTTTTCGTTATCAGAGAGTCCGACTTGTTTTCTTTTTCAATTCGTCCCGGGATTTTATATAAAATAAATTATAATATAACTATAAAATATTAAATCACAAATGGTATATGTACATTACATATTCGCCACAACGAGTAGAAATTTATTTTATTTTATATTTTCTTCATTAGAACTGTTTGTTTCTTCTTCAAATATTATTTAATTTAATTATTATTTTATTTGTTTGATTTTGATTATTGTGTCTATTTAATTTAGAAAATATTCGATAGTTTTTCTTTTACATAAATTATTTTATTCCTTTTAATTTATTTTATTTATTTAAAATTATTTTATTTTTTTCCATTCCCTTTTTTTTTAAAGCTTGCTTGAACCTGATTTCACAATTCTAGAGTAAAGTTTTGGCAATTGAATTTGCACCTTTTCGACTGTCATTGTTTAATGAAGAAGGAATGCAAAAAGGTACAAAATCATAATTATTTAATGCATTTTCGTCTCTCGATGCACCTATTGATCTCGGATACAGAAAACATTTCGTCAGAGATGGTGGATATCTCATTCATGCAGTTGTTTGGCAGCGTAATGTATCTTTTAAAGTTATTTGTGAGAAGTGCATAGGCTATGTCCAAAAACACTTCGGTCTCTCAGTTATCGTTGTATTCGATGGACACTCTGATGACCCCGCAGAAATTAAGTCATGGGATCGTTTAAGAAGATCTAAAAACACAGTTCTGGTGACGGACGTGGTTTATAATAGTGAGAGTATCCCGATAGTGGCCAAAGAAATCAGAATAATAAAAAAAAATTATTGATTTGCTTAAAGAAGAATTTTCAACATCATGTTATACTATGTCCCAAGGAGAGGGAGACGCAGATCCGTTTATCGTAAGTACTACTCTTCAAGGGAGACAACACTTCGATTCTTTAAAAATCGTTGGCGATTATATTGATATTCTTGTTTTGATAACTGCTCTCGGACATCCAAATGTTTTTTATATATGCCCACTTTCAGAGTTTACCATTAAATACAAACTTGGCTAGGGCGATATAAAGACCCAGAGTGGTGGCGTTAAAAAAAATATCTCAAATTTGTAGGTCAATACAATGTATTCAGGCGTCTGCGCCACCAGACCTGCTAAAATTAATGTTTTGCAGATGCAAAACTAGGTGTGGTACCTTTAGCTTGTGGATGTCGAAAAGCTGGTTTAAAGTGTTCGTCCATTTGTTACACCGAAAGAATATGTCAACTGTAACATTGAAAATTTTATATTAACATTGACAAATATTAATTTAAAATTATTAAATGCAAAAATAGTTAATCTGCCAACGACGAGAAAAAGTTGATTTCCCTGTGATATCGCTAACTAACCACCCGTGGCTGGACTCGAACCTGCGAACTGGCGATTGGCAGCTACCGAGCTACCCCATTCCGATGCCTTTTTAGAAAGTTAATTTTCTTGTGATATTCTAATTAACCGTGGCTGAATTCGAACCTGGGATCTCCGAATTGACGTTTCGCAGCTCTACCACTGAGCTATCCACACATGAAAGGTTTTACAGTTTATGAGTAACCACGTATTTTCCCTTTTTTTACATTTACCTTCTACCAAGAGCCACAACTGAGAAAAAAAACGGCTGTTTCTGTGTAATCTGTGTATTTTTACATTAATTTGGCTTTAAAATTATCAAAGCACACAGAATAGAAGACTATTGAAGAATGTCAAAAGTTGCAATAAAATTTGAAAATCAATTTGATATTTAGAAATGATATTTCTGCTGTAACTAAATATCCGAATTTCGATGTTAATATGAGACTAAAAAAACCAATTTGACACATTTTCCCTTTAAAGTATCACATTTATTATTAAATGAACAGCAGTTACTGTAAAAATGATATGAATTTTTTGTTATATGAAAGTAATGGAAAATTAATATTACGTTTATTTCTCGGTGTAACATTGCAGTGGAGAAACATGTGAAAACATAGTTGAAATACTGCGCCTTTGAGGGTGTGTGCCCGTCTGTATATGTTTGCTCCTGTCTTTATATGTGTACAAGCGCATACATGCATATCAAATATAACAATTTTCATCTCCATCCCCGCGCCCCAACTTTTTACCTATGGGGATGAAGTCCTTGGACCTTCCCCTACCCCCTCCACCCATCCGACCGACGGTCCCGTCATATAAGCGTTTATAAAGGCGTCTATATGTTATCAAATATAACAATTTTCACCTCCACACCTCGCGCCCCCACTTTTCGACCCCCACTTTTTACCTCTGGGGATGAAGTCCTTGGATCTTTCCCTACCCACTCCACCCTCCACCATCCACCTCCAACCGATACAGTCCCATGATCAAGACATTTACCAAATGAAACATTAATGAATGATAGGACTTCACTTGTCTTCGAGGTTTCTTCCTTCGAAGCGCCAAAAAACCATAAAAAAAATCAAAACAATTATTAGGTCAAATTATTTGTTGCGAAATGCTTTATAAAACAGCTCAGAAGTAATTTTCTCGGAAAATTCATAGAAAAAAGTTATTAACGAAAATAATAAGTCACCTCCAAAATTTTCATTAAGTTTTGCTCATAACTTTTTATTTGTAGAAGTTACAAAAAAAAAAAGTTATTCCTGGATTCTAAGATCTACGCGTATGACAGCAATATTGATTAAAACTTAAATTAAAATCCTAAAACTTAATTTTATACTTGTAAGATAAGGTACATGGTTTTAAACTTTACAATGTTCAGCTTTTAAAAAGAACGTAAACTCTGCACTTTTAAAGTTGTGTCAAATTTGAACAATTTGGTACCAACTCTCATATCAAAAAGAGTTTTGATCCAAATTGATTTTTCTTTTTTGTGAACGATCATGATAATGATCTTAATCCGAATGAAAAAAATACACAGCTATTAACAATATTTTCTTGATATGTTCTTCTGATGTGCTGCAGAAATCAAGCTGTAGTGCCTAGTTTTTTTCTGGGATAGTTTTCAATAGGCTGCGATGATATGCGCTCCACTTGAAAATTTTAAACCCTGTAGAGAGTTTCACAGGCGTAAAATGACTTCCTCTTTATTAGATTCCTTCTCGAGTGAGTTGGTTAAACGGTGAAGTTTCCTTCTTGTAAAATTTCTCCTCTTTTTTCTAATCTTTACTTCAAAATTAAAACACTTTTTTATATTTTGTAATTTTCCGTTCTTAGTGGGTATGCCAAAATGAGTGGGATGAAAGATCTGATTAAGGCAAAATAAATATTGTATGGCAGGCAGGACCAATGTCAACCGTTAGTAATTGGTTGATTCGCGAATTCGAATTTTCCATGGTATGCACATTACATCACACGTCTGTTTTATCTTCTGATCTATTCAACGCAATGACAGAAATCTACTATCCTTATGTGCTTTACAAAAATGTCAACAGTGTAGACCTACCTACCTACCATTGCAGGTGCAAAATTTTGTTCTTCCTCCAGTTCCGAATTTACCCGATTTTTCGCCGAAATTCATGTAATTAATGTACCTATGGACCCTGTTCTAATTTTCGTACCGAAATTAATTCGCTCAAATTTCGTAACTTTAGTGTTCTCATTTTCGTTCGAAGCGAATTCAATGCGAAATTCACACAACTTCGCTTGTTCTAAAATTCGTACGAAACGGAAAACCCCTGAAATTTGACACTTTTATTTTCGGTGCCGTTGCAGTTAGTGGATTTGAAAGAAAATTGACGAATATGTAAGTTGAATCAAATATTTTTGAGATTTTACCATTTAGAACAATCAAAAAATATTATTCTAGGGGTAAACATACAAACTCAAGCCAAGGAAGGAATTTATAGAGAAAAATCCCGAGGTGGCCCTATTCAGTAAAGGGTACGATGACACCAGGAGCTGAAGTTGGCAAAAGTTAGTTGAAATGCTTAATAGTTTAGGACCACCATGCCGTGATCTTAATGGCTGGAAAAAGGTTTGGTCTGATTTCAGAGTGAACATAAAAAAAATTAATACACAATAAGCAAGAGATGAAAAGCACTGGTGGGGAAACCCATAAATTACAACATATTTCTCCTCTTGAAGAAACTGTGGCAAGCTTGACTGGCCTCTATACGGCTGTTGGTGGATTAGAAGGTGTGAAGACATTTGGAGTCCCCACAAAAGTACGTGATAAAAGGCGTCTCCAAAAACCCTTTTATGGAAAACGTTCCAAATGAGATTATTTTTGAAAACATCAGTTCCTGTGAAGACCAAATCATTATTGAAAATGTGCATGGACACAGTTCACCGGCCCAAACAAATTCCAACAGAAATATGTCTCAAGCTGCTTCTACGTCTTATAGTACAAACCAACAACCCCAAACTAGGCGATCATCTTCGAATGGGAACTTGACGACTTTAGAGAAGCATATCAGCACGAATGAAAATATTTTAAATGGGATTGCCAAATCTATCTGCAATAAAATAAGAAAAATTAAAAGAACACACGTCATAATAAAAAAATGGAAAGACTGATGCTCGGAAAGCTTAAATTTAAAAAAAGATTGTTAGAAATAGAGGAGCTCAAACTTCAGAATTGCAATAACAGTGATTAATAATATGCTAGATCCAATATTGGAGTCGTAATTTTGAATTAATATTTTAATTTGTTTTGAATTGATATTTTAATTTATTTTCATGCTTTAATTTGATGTACATACACTATACAGGGTGGGCCATTTAAAGTGGAAGCATTTGTTTGTTAAAAAAAAAAAATTTTTTTTTTTGTTCATTTGTAAAATATTTTATTTTAATCTAAGGAGATTTGTTATAATTACTTTTTAAAAATGATACGCGCAAATGGCCACCTCTGGCCTTGGCAACCAAATGTGTCATTTTTTCGGCGTTTTCAATCACGTTGGCCAATGTTTCGGCGGATATGGCGGCAATTTCTTGACGAATATTGTTCTTGAGGGCAGCTAGAGTCCTTGGCTTGTTAGCGTATACCTTGGATTTCAAATAACCCCACACACAGCTCGAGCAACAATCAATTTATTGCGACCATTGTTCGCTGGCGAAAAATGGCGATTTTGACTGGCCACCGAGATCACCTGATTTGACTTTTGTGTGGGATTATTTGAAATCCAAGATATCATTTTTAAAAAGTAATTATAACAAATCTCCTTAGATCAAAATAAAATATTTTACAAATGAACATTTTTAACAAACAAATGCTTCCACTTTAAATGGCCCACCCTGTATAAATGATGAAAGAAATAACTGAAAGAAAAAAATATGAAACAAAGGAGTACTTGAATCAAACTTCATTTTATTTGATTGCCATTTAGGTAAATTTGGCTTAATTATAAAAATAATTTTTAATGGAATCTCTAATTCAATTAGCTTGCTCAGAATTTGCATCTTCTGTAGTTACCTCAGGTTGCAATACAGTATCATCCTGAAAAAATTCATTCTCAAATTCATCATTTCGCACTCTATAATATATGCAGATATTATGTAAGGCGCTATACAAACGTTTATAATTTGTGCTGCTTTTTCCGGTCTGTAATGCAGTTCTCTAGCTTGTATCAAACACCTAAACCGATTTTTTAAAATCCCAATGGTTCTTTCTACAATATTTCTTGCCTTGGCGTGTATTTTATTAAATCGGGTTTCAGAAGCAGTGCAAGGCTCCCGATAAGTTGTCATTAAATATGGCTCTAGGCCATAGCCAGCATCTCCCAAAATTAGAGAATTCCTGTCTCCATGAATATATTGAGAATTCAAATATGCTTTAGCATCTAAAGTTCTACATATTACTGTATCGTGACAAGATCCAGGATGTATTGCATCTACCCCTATAATCCGCATCTCATGATCGCAAATCTTCAAAAGCGTTAGCATAAATTAAAATTCTTTTAACTTTGTCCATTTACTTACTATCATTGCGTTTATGCTATAATAACCTTTTCTATTGTAGAAAAGATGTTTATTTTCCTTCGGTGCTATTATTTTCATGTGTGTTCCGTCTACGCAGTCAATAACACGTGGGAATCCACTTCTTTCAAAAAACCGTTGCTTGGATTGCTGTTTCTGTTCTTCTGTCATGGTGATGCTTATCCATTTTGAGCACAGTTTTCTCTCAAAAACATCTAACACCTCTTTTAGTACTTTACAAAAAGTAGTTCGTGCCAAGCCAACGTCCATCTCTTTTCTAACTCCTCGTTGGTAACCGCCTTCAGCAAAAAAACGAAGGCAAGCTGAAATTTTTACTATTGGCGTTGGAGATAAAGCATTACCTTCTTTTAATTCTCCATCTACCTCGTCCAGTATATACCGAAATGCTTCTTTTGAAACCCGAAAATATTTCCTAAATCTAAAATTCATGTTATTTTTGAAATACATGAAAAAGATTTATTACTTACAATGACGATGGAAGTTCCAAAGGATTACACTTATCCCTAATTAATCGGCGGTATCTTCGTAAATAGGTATATTTATACCTTTCTTGCTCATCTTCTTCCATTTGAGCATATAAATATAAAATATGTGCGTCCATCACAATTTATCACATAAATTTAAAATTTATAAAAAATCCACTCACTATAGAGACAGGAGAAAATGACATTTCCGAATTGATTTCGAAAGCCTGTTCCGTTTTCTGCTGTTGTCTGTATTTACAATTCGTCCGAAAATGAGAACACGTAAATTATTTTCGTACGAATCTAATTTTCGTATTCGTTTTCGTATTCGCACGAAAATAAGAACAGGGCCCTATTTGTTATTTTTATCTACACTGAGAAAAAAAATCACTATTTAAAATAAGAGTTTTCATATTAGAATATACAACGATGAAAAAATAATGCAAAGATACTGTTTTTTTTTTAATTTTTAGCTGTTATTTTAAAAGTGCCGTTGCTACTTCAAAAGTTTTTGCACGATTAAAAATCAAATTTAGGATAAAAGGAAGGAAAGGAGTTCTTAACGCGTTACGTCCGCTATTGTTTCTAAGAAAACTTCCTCTGGATACCGGGTAAAATTAATTAAAATGGCACCGGCTAGACGTACATGTGGAGTTTGCTCTGAATTAATAAGTATTTTGTGCAGATTGTAATAAGTAGATGTACTGGGCTGAACGCGAAAGAATTTAAAAATATAGCTACTGAAGTGAAAAAAAAAAACGATTTTGGAAATGTGACTATTGCAAAAGTGAAGTTAGTGTGGTACTCTTTGATGACATGCCGGACTCTGAATGCGATGATGTAAAAACCAGTAAATTAGAAGCGTTGTTTAAAAAATATTTCATATTCATGTCTTTCGAAAAACAAATGGACATAAATCTAAGCAGTATTAAATCCGAACTCAAAAATATATCGAAGTAGACCGACTCTGTCACGGAATACTGCGAGCAACTCGGCAAAAGGATCAGTTCTTTAAAAGCCGAGTTAAAGACTTTTGAAGGGCGAAATTTAATAAAAAGTCTAGATGATTTGATTTCTGAAATAAATGACCGAAAAAAAAGAAATACATATCATAGCTTTGAATGTGCCGGAGTTTGATGGAACTAATTGACTCAATGATGATCGCGCAAAAATCGCTGCAGCAGTCCCTAAAGAATGTCACATTCTCTACCACACATGAAAATACGTAGACTTCGAACTAAAACTAAGGAAAAACTCGTCCATTCCTAATTGTTACTCCATCTGCAGCTGATGCGAGAGCTGTGCTAAAGACTAAGCATACCGACGAAATCAAGCTATGCTTCAAGCCATCACTACGTTCCGAACTCGAAAAGCTTGTCGAAAATGGTGGCACCAATAAAATACAAAAGTACATCAACGGGATACCGTTGACAATACGTCCACTCGCACATCTAAAGAAAGACAAAAAACACCTCCAAAAGACCATCTGTCTACTACCAGATTACAGAGGACTGAGAACCAAAATAAAACATTTTCTCACCTGCTCTGTCTGCCAAAGTGAAAGTGTGTTAGTGAACCCCGGTTGTATCCATCAATATATAGCCGGGGAAGTAATCGATATTACATACGCCATCTACAAAAGGGATAGACAGCGTGTAACTAGTGTCTGTGAGCAGTGGTGAGGTGAGGTGATGTATTTATCGCAGTAAAACGAAGTATCACAGTTGCACCAGTACAAGTTGTAGACAATTACTTAGAGCAGGTATTCGTTAGGATCAAAGGTTTTCACAATGATATCGGCGGAGGCATTTGTCTACCACCGAAATCACTTCCAGAGGATTATCTTTATCATGCCTCTACTGTTTCGCGCATAAGAGCAAGGTACCCCATTTATTCTCCTCCTACTTCACCTGTGGTCACCAATAAACCTGAAAAAACTTTCCCGAACCTTTGTTCTTTAGCGCCTACAGCTTCCTCATCCTCAATTGCCGTCACTTCCATTTCTATACCCCCTATATCCCAAATCCCCCAACCATCGTTCCTCGATCCCTTTCTTCCCCCCTCGTTTTAAAACTTACTATGCGATCTACCGAATCCAGCGAATCACGTTTACGCGACAACAGAATTTACAATAACGTTCGTTTATTCTTAGCTTACCTCCATGATAAGCCCGAATCCGTGTGTATTGATGGAAAGACCAATACAAATGTTCTTGTCTCTATTCACCAAGAAGGTCTTCCCACTGACCTCTCTACCTTATGACAGCTTTTCTTTAAATATCACGAAGCATTTAACACCCTCAAAATAAGGTTTCTGACGATCTTACTTCCTTCGCCTCTGACGTTAGCTCCAAACGTCTCTAGAATGTATCTTCAGAAAGCCCGCAGTGATGCAAAAAGCTACTTTTGTTTCTAATGCCCGTTCTCCAATACGCGGATCAACCAACCAGGAACCATCCAATGAAAATGCTGAATTGCCTGAATTCGCGTGTAAAATACAAGCCCTTGCCTGTATTTGTGCCTGCCGACTGTCAAAACATCTTCGGGCAAATATTTTATCTGGAAGAGTTTTTATCACTTTTTGAGCGAAAAACTACTCACTCTTACTCTTGCTGGGCTGGAATTACCGCGTACATTTTTACAAGCTGGGATGGTCGGCGCATTGGAAAACGGCCTTAACCAACTCTCTAATCCCTTCCCCATTCTAGTCAGTAACCCTCTTATTAATTACGTTTCCCTAAATTTCCAGAATGTCCGAAGGTTACGTTCCACAACTCGTCACATTTTCGTGAAGGCCCAATCTCTTCCGTAGGACATTTTCGCACTTACTGAAACAAATGTAATTCCTGATATTAGCTGTGTTTTTTTGATGATTTTATCCTGATCAAATTTCACAGGAAATTTTGTATTGAATTGAAATTTGCAAATAGTAACTCCTAGCAAACCTTTTGATTTTATGAAAAGAGCATCAAACTGCATTGACTTAAATCCGTTTTACGTCAAAAACTAGATCCATTAAATTTTTCAAATCAAGACTTGAAGTTTAGATAGGAAAAAATCATTGCAATTTGATGATTTTTTTGCAAATTTAAAAAACTTTGCTATAGGTTACAGCCTAAACAATTCAATTCAATGCGAAATTTGAGATTCAGATCAGATCACCAAAAAAACACAGCTATTATTACATAGTCATGAACAATTTTCGTCCGACTTTAGTATCTTTCGGTCCGACGCACGGCGCTAATTCTGTTCCTGCTCGCGGCGTCCTTCTAGTGGTTCATAACCGTTTCAATACATCCCAAGTTATCTCCCCCCTTCATCATTATTTGAATCTATTTCCATTAAAATCACCCTCAGCTCTCGGCGTTCTCTTTTCATCCTATGCTGTTCTCCAATGCGCCGACCAACCAACCACAAACCATCCAACGAAAATACTGAATTGCCTGAATTTGCGTGTAAAATGCAAGCCCTTGCCTGTAGTTGTGCCTGCCGGCTGCCAAAACATCCTCGGGCAAATATTTTATCTGGAAGAGTTTTTATCACTATTTGAGCGAAAAAACTACTCACTTTTACTTTTAGTGCTGGGCTGGAATTACCGTGCACACTTTTACAAGCACTTTATGTTTGAAATTAGCGCACTGAGTTTCTGGCAACCGGTTTGCCAGCTGTCTCACTGACAGTTATCCTACTACAACACAACGGCTGGATGGGCGACTAGTACTATGTGGTTAAAACGCACGCATGAAAAAGTTAGCCAGGTTGACCAAAACACGAGCGAGAGGGAATTTGAGGCCAATATAAGGTCTGTCTGTTAACCCAAAAGTTTTTACTCATGGGTAAAACTTTTTATCCGAAGCTGTCTGTTTACTCCAAGCAGAGTAAAAATTGACCACTTGACAGCATTTTCCCTCTTACCATTTTTACCAGATTTTACCCAAGCAAAATAGTCCAGGTAAAATAAGGTAAAATCACCGATTGCTTGTCAGTTGTCAGCTGTTTTGTCATTGTAGACATTCGTGCTACTTTTGAGTTCACTAAAGCATGCTAAAGTGTGTTTTAAGTGAGATTAAGGCAGATTTTGGGCATTTTTGGTTTTTTTTTTAAGTTATTGAAAAATATTTCATATAAATTAGAATTTTTCAAAATATGACAGTTTACGCACACAAGCAAATCTTTTAGATTTTACCCAATTTTTACTAAAAGTCGTCTGGTAACTTTTGATATTTATTCCCCCTACCATATGAAAGTTTTTACCAAATTTTTACCCAAGAAAATTTTACACAAAGTTACCAGACAGACCTATAATGTGTGACGCGATGGCACTATTTTCGTTCGTTTTTGGTTGGATGGTCGGTGCATTGGAGAACGGCCTTTACATTCGCCCAGCCCCAGTCCAACCTCTTGACGCCTATAAGCATGCAGTTCAAGCAATCGTCTGCCCTTGCCAACTCTCTTGATGACATCATTGTCCTGGGTGATTTTAATCTCCCTTGTTTACAGTGGTCTCTCTTCGACGATGGCCCTTGCTTCTAAATAATAATAAATTAAATTTAACAGTTTGTCCAGTATAAACTTTAAATTGTCCGCAGGGGTCTTGACAATAATTTCTCCCTCCACAATCAATTGAACATTTATTCCTACCATGCTGCCAATGGTGTCTAGTGACGCTATCAATTTTCAAGTTTAGCTATCTTTTTTTAGCCAAGATTTGAAATGTGTTTTCTCATAGCTTCTGTTTCCTTTGAAATGTATTGAGACATATTATTTTCATTTATTTGTCTCATATTCAGCGGTTCAACAATGGGATGAATTAACTGCTTAATTAAAGGTACCATATTCAAAATACTAAAAGGTAATCCATATTTGGTCACCAGTTTAACACATATATTCTTTATTGCACGTCCACTTATCTTTATTTAAATTTTTCTTTTTTGCATTCTGGATCCGATACTTCAAATGCCGTCTATGGAAGTTTTGTGTTCCATACTTTTGAATTCTTTAATTTATTACGAATATGAAAACGATTTTTATTTTTATAAATTAATTACTTTTTATTTGATAATTACCCGGAAAAGTATTCAAATATCCCGAGTGACTACAATTCATTTGATAAAATGTTAGAGACTGAATTTTTGTTTTTCCAATGCTGTCTCTAAGCAAAAATTCAATTTTCTCAGGTTGCTGCGATTTTTTGACTTCTTTATGATGATGTGGTCCACCACACGTCCTATATTACTTAAATGATTGCCTCTAATTGAATAGTTACAGTTAAGAATACAACAGTATGATTTATTTTCAGATGAATTAAATATAAACATTTCCCTTATTCCAGATTCAAAATTTTTTCTGCCCATTTTATTATCACTAGTGGTCGCCCTGTGGTCGAAATTCGACCTACCGAGGTTACTACGAAAAATACGACTGTACACAGCCTACTATGTGTTTGAAATTGGCACTTTCAATAATAAAATTACGACAGTTTGACCACAGACTACTATGCGTTCGACATAGACAGTATGAACGTAAATAATGAATTTATTTTATTTTATTTAATGTATTTATAACACATATTATATATAAATTTTAGCTTTGTGCACTTCTTCTCTATATAAACTTTAACCATGCAAAATCTCAAACTCCTCAGTCCGTGCAATTTGCTTAAAAAGGGGTCCAAAGATTTCCCTTCACGTATTAATATATAGATTAAAGTTACTGCCACAGATTCTTTCGTTATCGCAATGCAATTAACATTAAATTAGCATCAGCTTATCCAAGCGCCGCACATAGGTCGATTTCTAGCATTTAGGCGGCCAAAAGTCAATTTTCCAAAGTGAATTTTACAATGTATTGTTTGATAAGCAGGATACCCCGACAAACAATATCCGCTCCTCCGAGACTCCTAGCACTTGGCGCGGGCACCCCACAGTTCGGAACTTAATCGTCTCACAAGCTAGACACGTTTAGTTACCCACGCCGCTCCTAGCAAAACGAAAGTTCAAAGTGAGTATTTCATGTTGCGCAGTACAGGACATAACCTAAATTGATAAATATGGATAACCCAGGTAAGTTTCTTATAATATGATATGAATTTCAATTAGAAATGTTAAAATTTAGTAGAGTAATAGCGTTTTAAAGACTACCCTTTTTTATGGATAATTTCTCAACATTTTTTTGTTTTCAATAGCAAAAATCTTATACTTCCGGTTCTTTCCGAGTAAATATTCTTATTGTGTTCTATAATATAACTCTTTGGCTTGGTAACCAGTAATTATCAGGCCCCGGTTTTCCCCGCTTTGCGAAATAAATAGATTTTTAGGGTTCCGTACCTCGAAAGGAAAACACGGAACCCTTATAGGATCACTTTGTTGTCCGTCGGTCCGTCCGTCCGTCCGTCCGTCTGTCCGTCTGTCCGTCTGTCTGTCTGTCAAGACCCTTTTTCTCAGGAACGCGTAGAGGTATCAAGCTGGAATTTATATCAAACACTCAAACACTACTGTCCCTTGGAGCTGTGAATAGTATATTGTGCAACAAGGGCGTAAAGTAGCCGTTTGCGCGAGCTGGCAGCAATAAACGCTCGAGCGAAGCGAGTGTGTTTAGCTGCCAGCGTAAACAATCGGCTACGCCTCGCCCGAATTGCACATTTCATTTTTCCCCACTAGTGAGGGAAATGTGCCACTAAAACGCACGCCTTTCCGGTTGGACAGTGGCTTATTATCCACTCGTGCTTTATATTGTGCAACAAGGGCGTAAAGTAGCCGTTTGCGCACGCTGGCAGCAATAAACGCACGAGTGAAGCGAGTTTGTTTAGCTGCCAACGTAAGCAATCGGCTACGCACCGCCCGAGTTGCACAATAAAGCACTAGTGGATAATAAGCCACTTTACAACCGGAAAGGCGTGCGTTTTAGTGGCACTTTTCCCTCACGCGTGTGGAAAAAAATCAAACTTCCAACTTCCAAGCCAACGCAATCAAAAGATACAGCCGTTTATGCCGCAAATTTTCGACACTCAAAAGGGAATCAAAACCTACAGGGTACTTCCCGTGAACTCAGAATCTTGAAATTTGGTACGAAGCAACGTCTTATAGCACAGATAAAGGGAAAATTGCGAAAAACGTAAATTTTTAGTTACATCATATAATAAAAATATTTTTAATAATTTTAAACTTACTACCCCTTTCCTCATGAACGCGTAGAGGTATTAAATTGAAATTCATATCAAATACTCAGGTCTATAATACCTTTAAGCTGTAACAAAATCAAACTTCGATTTCAAGTCAATGCAATCAAAAGAAACAGCAATTTAAGCCGCATATTTTCAAACTCACAACTACTCGCAAGGGAATCAAAACCTAAAGGGTACTTCCAGTCGACCTAGAATCTTGAAATTTGGCATGAAGCAATGTTTTATAGCACATATAAAGGAAAAATTCCGAAAACCTTAAATTTTTAGTTACATCACATATTTTTTCTTTAATAATTATAAACTTTACGGAACCCTCGGTGCGCGAGTCCGACTCGCACTTGGCCGGTTTTTTAGTCAGAAAGTGATAAATTCCCTTCTTTTTTTTTGTGTTAAAACGAATTTGTTTTGTTGTTGGTTCAGCAGGCAGCTCGGGAGTGAAAGTAGTGACTCGTAGATATCTATTTGATAAGATGAATGAGCAAAATTTTCCATCACGAAACGAAAAATTGGAATACTTAGAAAATTATTTGTTAGTGTGTTACGGGGACTCAAATGAAGACAAAAAATACCTAAAACATAAATTTTCATATTTTAAAACAGAACTGAAAAAGAGATATTTTAAAGCACACATCAACCTAGGCAAATTTCTTGTAAACAATAAATCGTGGTTAGAAGGAACATTCGAAATGCCCATAAAAACGTTTAACAGACCAGGACGACCTATTAAAACATTCAGTGACTGCAGCGAAAGATCAAAAAGGAGGAAAACAGAAGAAATTCGTTCTTCTGTAAGCGAAGAAATTATAGTACATGCGGCTCAAGTGATATCACAAAAAGAAGTACAAAGAAACGCCTCGTGAGTTCTGAAAGATATAACAAATTCGCCCGAATATGCTTACGAATGTAAAAAACGACATTCCAAATCAAAAGAGCTAGAACCCCTCACCCCTCAGGAGGCACTGCAAATGTTCGTGGAAGCAGATTTGACGCGAAGACAATACGAAATCGTACGAGCAACAAACAAAATATTTTACCCACCCTACGAAAAACTGCTGAAGGCTAAAAAAGAATGTTATCCTCCCAAAGAGTCGCTACGAGTTTCCTCTACTTCCGCTGAAAGCAATCTTCAATCTTTGTTGGACCATTCCGTTACGCGACTATCATTTTTCCTAAAAGAAGTCCTCAGTCATTACACTTACCGAAATTGAAAGAAATTCCTTTCAGTTTATCTGTAAATGGGGTTGTGATGGATCACAACAAGCTCAATATAAACAAAGGTTTACTAATTATGCCGACTCAGATGCAAATATATTTTGGGACTCCAACGGTGAGGTCCATCGTCGACGACCGTCATTGATGTTGTCTGGAATTTAAGGAAAACAACACAAAGAACAACCAATTTTGAAAGCAAATACTTATCTGATATGTTCCTGGTCCTTATTTGGTCGCCGAAACCTCCACAGCTGCTGCAAAACAAAGAAATGTCAAACTAAATTGTAAACAACGTTAATACTAAATTGTAGGCGGTGGGAGTGGAAATTAAAAGGCGTCCGTTCTTCACGATGGTTTATTAGAGAAGAAGGAGCTTCGATTGCACCGGAGAGTGCATTACAATTTTTCTTACAACAGTAGTACTGCCAATGTTAGCTACGCTTTTACGATAAACTATAACTGAAGGAATATCGACAATTGTTTTAGAATTACGATACAAAATGTTCTTACAAATTGTAACATAGCTTATGGCACCACATTTAGGGAATCACATTACATTAGTTAGTTTAGAACATACACTATTAATGTCACAAAAAATTCAACCACAACACAGCATTTTAGACGAAAACAAAAATATAGTAAAAAATTGTACTTACCATCTGTCATTGTCAGCTACTCAATATTGTCAACTAGAGATGACGTAAATATCCAGATTGTGTATATGTTTTTACTAGATGGAGCTAGAGTAGTTTTGAGGGGAACTCTAGAAAATTCGTAGATTGGAGACTTTTATTATGCAAGTTTTTTATTTACGAATACATTGAAGGGAATATTCAGATTTACCGTCTTAAGGTTTTTTGATGATTCACACTTTCGTTCGAGCTGAGTAGGAGAGTAGGTGGTGCCCGATTAAACAAAATTTTGAACTGTTCGGCTGAAGAATTAATAAAACGAAAATTTAAAAAACTGAACTTTCGAGCATTTTTTGGTCATTTCGGCGTACAAAATCTTGGCTTACAAACATTTTATGGTCCTTCGAGCCGGATGAAATAGAATAAATGAAAAATTGGATTTTAAGCGGATTGAATTGTGAATCAGTGAATTAACTTTAAGTTTGAATTATATGAATTTTCGTGATTGGATTATTTGAATTCGTGATTGGATTTTTTTGAATTTTCGTGACTGGATCATTTGGATTTTCGTGAACTATCTTGAGAACAATAATATTAGATAAAAGTACTAGTGAACAGTGGGGGTAACCAGTTGAAATATATAAGAAGCGGTGAGTCAGTTCCAATTCATTATATAGCATTAAGAAATCATGGAACCTCAGAACATAAAGATTTTAATAGAGAAACAGCAGGAGCTATTTGAATCCATGAAAAAATTCATGATTAATTATAACAAAGATTCAAATGCTAGGAAAACTAAAAACTACTTCAATAATCGGATAAAGGCTCTCAACGATTATTGGAACGATTTTAAGGTTAGTCATAAGCTTATCGTCAGAGGCAAATCGCAAGCCGAAGAAGATTGCGACGGATACTTTAGCGACGATATGTACGGTAACGTCGAAGAATATTTTATACAGGCAAAATCGCAACTAGAGGATGATGGATTGCAAATGTATCCTCCTGAAAATGAAAAGGGAAGTACTTTCGAATCAAACAAAATTGTTGAAAAGGTAGTTGAAAAGGAAGACTCTCATCTCCCGAGAATTAACATCCCGAAATTTTCTGGCGAGTATAAGGATTGGATATCCTTTCGTGATCTTTACACCACGTTAATACATGATAATAAAGCTCTGTCAAATGTTAAAAAGCTTCACTACCTAAAATGTAGCCTTATCGGTGATGCGGCACAAATTATTAGACATTATAGCATTGCACAAGCCAATTACGTGTCTGCATGGGAGGCATTAAAAAATAATCGTTTCGATAACAAAAGAATTCTTATCAAAACAAAACTTCGAATTCTTTTTTCTCAGTCGAACGCTACCTCCGATACTGCGGCAAATGTTAGAAAGTTAATGGACACTACAGAAGAATGTATATAAGCTCTAAAGGGTTTAGCAATCAACGTTGACAATCGGAATACAATTCTCACGTTCTTAGTCAGTGAAAGATTACCAGCTGAAACAAAAAAACTGTGGGAGCAGCATGTAGGAGGAGACAATGAATTTCCATCATACGAAAAACTAAAAACTTTTCTCGAAGGGCAGTACAGGGCACTAGAATCACTGAGTGCTAAAAGCTCGAAAGCTCTAGGGCAAAGACACACGTTTCATGTCACAAAACCTTACAATTGCGTTTTGTGTGATGGCCCACACTCAATTCGTCAATGCACTAAATTCCTCAGCTTAGATCACAACGGTAGGAGAAATATAGTAATTCAAAAACATTTGTGCTCAAATTGTTTGGCTAAAGGGCATATTTCTTCGAATTGCTCAAGTTGTTCATCCTGTTTTAAATGTAAGCATCGCCATCATACCCTACTGCATGTTGATTCTACAATCGTTAACAAGACAAAACCATTGAATAGTGGAATTCAAAATAACGAAGCTTGGCAATCTGAGATAACAAATCGAGAAACTCCTTCCACTAGCTCGTGTCACACTGCAGCCTGTAACAATGCTCAAAGCTTTAACGGAGAAGTATTATTGGTAACTGCCTTGGTTCGAATTTTTTCTGATAAAGGTCATGAAACGACTGCTCGGGTATTGATTGATCAAGGATCGCAGTCAACTTTCATCACCGAAGCCCTGGTGCAACGCCTTAAGTTACATTGTCAACCAGCGTGCACTAAAATATTAGGACTGGGAAATGTGGAGTCAGAAAAAGCAAAAGGCAATGTGTTCGTTTCTATCGCTCCTTTAAACAAAAATCACAGCATACAAGTAAAGGCCTTAGTTTTAAATAAATTAACTGGCATTCTTCCGCCAAATCGTCTCCAACCATAAAAATCCTGGGATCATCTAAAAGATCTGGACCTCGCTGATCCTCAGTATTTCCAACCTGGAAAAATTGATATGATACTTGGGGCAGATGTCTATTGTAAAATAATACTTAACGGCTTACGTACTGGCAAGGCAGGCAGTCCCATTGCGCAGAAAAGGATTTTCGGCTGGATAATATCAGCAGAAATTGCTCATGAAACGTTTGGGAATAATTATAGAATATCATCCGCGTTCCACAGTTATTATGAGCTCAATGAGCAGCTTCGAAAATTCTGGGAAATTGAAGAAGTCACCACTGAAAGAAAATTGAGTATGGAAGATAAATTATGCGAAGAATATTATGCATCGAAAGTTAAACGACAACCAACCGGTCGTTATGAAGTCCGACTTCGATTCAAAAATTGGAATCGAAACCTACCTTCGGAAAATCACGCGGCTCCGCTTGTATTAGATTTCGCCAATTAGAAACTCAGTTCCAAAAATCAGCAGAGTTTCATGAAGAATATTCTAAATGCTTACAAGAATATCTAGACTTGGATCATATGACTCCGGTCAGCTCAGCTGAAATAGAAAATATGTGCTATGATAAACGTGGACAAGTTTTTTACAAAACAAACTATCTACCGCATCATGCGGTGCGAAAGGAAAGCTCCACAACTAAATTAAGAGTGGTTTTCGATGCCTCACATAAAACTGTCGATGGTCCATCACTCAACGAATTACTATTAACTGGTCCAAAAATCCAGGACGATCTTTTGTGGATTCTATTGCGATGGAGGAAGCACGAATTCGTAATAACAGCGGACATTGAAAAAATGTACTGGCAAATTCGACTTCACGACAAGGACACAGAATACCAGAGAATAATATGGAGAAAATCACCAAACGAACCGATCCAGGATTATAAACTGCAAACGGTGACCTTCGGCACATCTTCGTCTCCTTATTTGGCGATTCGTACCTTACACCAATTAGCTAATGACAATGCAAATCAGTACCCAGTTGCAGCCCAGGTATTGAAATCCGATTTCTATGTGGATTGATTTACTGTCCGGGTCTGATTCTATAGAAAATTGCTTGAAATTACAGTCACAATTAACAAACTTATTACTTTCCGGAGGCTTTAATTTGCGTAAATGGACCTCCAATCGAATTGAACTATTGAACAATATTCCTGTAGCAGACAGAGAAATTAGTGGTGTTCGCGAATTTAACATTAGTGAATGTGTGAAGACTTTAGGCATCAACTGGTACCATAAAACAGACTTATTTAAAAATATAAACTTTCCGTAGAATATGATAATACCGTAAAAATTACGAAACGTGAACTTTTAAGCAGCATTGCTAAATTATTCGATCTGCTCGGTTTCCTTGCACCGCTTTTGATTAAGTTTAAAATTTTTATGCAACATATTTGGATGAAGGGCATAGAATGGGACCAAGAAGTTCCCTCCGACATTTTAGCAGTGTGGCTTAAAATTGTAAATGAACTCAAACTGATAGAGGACATTGAGATACCTCGCGCTCGCTGGATATGTACAACGACTCCTACTATAGAAATCCACGGTTTTTGTGATGGCTCCTTACAAGCGTATGCAGCAGTACTTCACGTAAGAACGAAGGATGAAAACGATCATGTAAAGATCACAATCCTAACAGCTAAATCGAAAGTAACACCTATAAAACAAATATCCTTGCCTAGAATTGAATTGTGTGGGGCGTTACTTTTGGCAAGACTGTTTTTGACTGTAAAGAGGGCAATGGACTTCAAGAACGTAAACTTTCGAGCTTGGACGGACAACCAAATCAATACAAAACTTTCGTTGGAAATAGGATCGCGGAAATTCAACAAGAATGCGGCGCCGAAAACTGGGGTCATGTTAGAACAAGCGACAACCCGGCCGATATAGCATCAAGAGGTTCAACACCTGAAAAACTGTTGAAAGCAGAACCAGAGATAACGAATATATAGATGTGCAATCCTATAGAAATTTTTCGCGGCATGAAATGAAAGCTTCTCAGGCAAAAGGGCTTTCGTTTAAAATTCTCTTATTATGGGCCACTCTCTTAAAAGCGATTAATTGGCTTGGCCAGGCTTGGGTCTGCAGCGAAGCAAACAGCAAAGAGTGATGTCGCGACTCTTTAACCCGTGCGCGCATGCCAAACCTGAGCTGCAGCCAATGCGCATGATTTATTCATTGTCTGTGAGCATTGTTTTAAGAGAGAAACTCACGATCTCTTCGGTTAGGGCTAGGCCATGTGCGATTGGAAGTAGATTGGAGGTTTTTAAAGTGAAAGCTCTTGACGAAAAATTTCTATGACTTTGCACATCTAGACGTAGTAATATGTTATCTCTGGCAGAACTTTGGTGGAATGGGCCAGAGTGGTTAAGAAAATCCCCCGACTATTGGCCCTCGCTTCCATGTATCGACGAAAATAATTTAGAAAAGAAAAAGGAAACAAATGTGCATATTGGGACGAAAACTGAACCTTCGAATTTAGACGTCTTACTTGAAAAGTATTCATCGTTGACTAAACTTCTTCGTGTAACTGCACGTTACCTTCGATTTATAAGTAAGATTCGAAAACAACCTGAACTATTCGAAACGAACCAATTTTTAACAACATAAGAAATCGAACGAGCTTTGCAATTTTGGCTAAAAAGGGTTCAAGAGAGCGCATTTCATGAAGAGCTAAGTCGTCTTCGAGCAAGGAAGCAAATTGAGGGGTCCTTAAACAAATTAAACCCTTTTATCGACGGCGAAGGAATCCTACATGTAGGCGGCAGATTACAAAATGCAAATATTCCCTGGACCGAAAAACACCCGATCATACTACCACATGCCTTAACGTCCCTTATACTGGACTACACTCATATAAATACGTTGCATGGCGGATTGCAACTCATGATCTGCACGCTACGTCGAAAATACTGGATTATCAATGTCAGAAAGGTAGCTAAGCTAAGCTAAGACAAAAACAAGAGCATAGAAATCAGTTGATGGGCAATCTGCCAACCCCAAGGGTACAAATTTCGAGACCATTTGCTCACGTTGGTGTGGACTATTGCGGGCCCTTAGACATTAAAAGCTCGAAGCTAAAAAATGCTAAAATACAGAAGGCTTATCTGGCTATTTTTATTTGCTAAGCAACGAGGGCAATTCATATTGAAGTAGTGTCGGATTTAACCACCCAAGCATTTATAGCTGCCTTAAAAAGATTTGTTGGAAGGCGAGGTTTATGCAATGATATATATTCCGACAACGCAACGAATTTTGTAGGAGCGAAAAACATCCTTAAGGATGAATTTAACCATCATTTATCTGTCCTACATAAAGGAGTCATCGAGTTAACGCTAAAGGAAAATATTAATTGGCATTTTATCCCTCCTGCTTCTCCTCATTTTGGTGGACTTTGGGAGGCAGGAGTAAAATCAACGAAATACCATTTAAAACGGATATTTGGAACAAGTAAATTTACGTTTGAGGAACTACAACGGTCATCCAAATAGAAGCGTGTCTTAATTCTAGACCGCTCTGCCTCGTATCCAACGATCCTGAAGATATAAGCGCCTTGACTCCAGGACATTTTTTAATAGGAACAGCGTTATTAGCTTTGCTTAGTGTGTTTTAATGTGTTTTTACATCACCAACCGACTTTAACAAGCGACAGATAGCAACCTCTGAGTGACATGTATGTACTCTAATTGATTTATCTCCTAAACTACTTTAGATCCCATTTTACAACTTTTATGGTAACATTTATAAATGTTGAGCTTTATTTTGCAGTAAACAAAATTTAAAAAAATGGTCCAAGTTTAAAAAAAATTGCGTTAAAAAGTTCAAATTCAAATTCAAATTCAAATTTATTTATTCATCAATTGGTACAGGTAAGAAAGTTATTTCTTTAAACATGACCATACAGTTTGGATTAAGACTGAAATAAAATAGATAAGGGCAAAAGTTTTATATGAAATTCGTGTTAATCAGCCCAACAGAAAAAATTCAATGAAAAGAGCTGACAATTTTAGAACAAAGAAAACTATGTATACTAAATATTAAAGTGATGAAAGAAAAGATATTTGTATCTATGTACTTAATCTTAATGTAATGGAAGTAAATGCAATCAAAGAAAAATCAAATTAACTAAATACTATGTGTATGCTAAGCAACTCCCCCCTCTTCATCAAAAAACTTCATCATTGCGTGCCTGAAACGAGCAAGAGTAGGCTGATTTTTAATTATTGGTGGCAGAGAGTTATAAATGATAACTCCACGAACAAAGAAGGAACGCTGGGTAGCGCGCGTAGTAAATCGCGGGATGATGAGATTACCAGAGCGTCTGGACGACGTCATAAATTTTAACTTAGAGTAGAGATATTCACGTTTACTGCATACAAGCAGCTTATAAAGAAATGAACAGACTCGCATTTTAAAATATATCTCGAGAGAGCAACCTAGGATATCCTTCTCATACTGTGAGACGTGACTGTCATTCCTTAGCCTATAAACATATCTCGTGCAACAGTTAAAAGCGACTAGGAGCTTTCTCCAGGATTTAGAATCAAGAAAACTGTACACCACATCCATATATGAAAAAATTGGGACAATCAATGCACGGACAAGTTTCATGCGTACACGCAACGGAAGATAAACAGAACTATTCCGAAGACCACGCAAAGCGCCATATATGTATGCGTTTCACAAGCCTGTCAACATGGTTAACCCAAGTGAATTCCTTATTCATTACTAAACCCAAGTTTTTGGCGTTTTCGACGTAAGGTATAGCAGAGCCATTCAGAATGATTGGTGAGAAATCAGTAGTGTCGATTGCATGCTTGTAAACAACCAGACAGCTCGATTTTCCTGGATTGAGCAACAAACGGTTCGACAGAGACCACTGGTAAATAGCATGCAAGTCATTATGAGTCTTCCAGATCGCATCTTCAATCAACCCCAAAGGACAACAATAAAGCAATTGTGTATCATCAGCGTACGCATGAAAAGTACTATGTTTTAAAATTCTTGGCAAGTCATTAATAAAGATTGAAAATAACAATGGGCCGAGGATCGATCCCTGGGGAACACCGCAAGCAAGAAAAAGAAGAGGCGACAGTTGCGAGCCGACTTTGGTTGTCTGATGTCGATTAGATAGAAAGCTACCCATTAATTTTACCGCCGTTTCAGAAAAATTGAAATAATACACAAGTTTATGGAGAAGGATATCGTGATTCACAAGATCGAAAGCTTTAGAAAAATCCAGGAGTGTCATCAGGCTGACGTGATCGTTATCAATCGCCTCGCGAATATCATCGCTGATCTTTAACAAGGCAGTGGTACAACTAAGTCCCTTCCGAAAGCCCGACTGCAAGTGACAAAGCAAGTTATTAGCTTCAATGAACTCAGCTATTTGTTTATGCAAAAGCCTTTCAAGAACTTTTGAAAGAAAAGGCAATATGCTTATTGGCCTGAAATCCGATGGTGACGAGGGAGCAGATTTTTTAGGTATAGGTATTACCATTGCAAGCTTCCAAGCATTAGGAAAGCACGACTGAGTTAGGCAGCTTTTGAAGATGTGCGTTACACTGAAAGAAAAAGAGCAGCAAAATTAACTATTTTTTCAGCCAATTAATTAAATTAGTTGATAGATCTAAAACAGTGAGAAAAACATTTACAAAATTAGTTAGTTTCTCAACTATTTTAGTTGATTTCACTACTTTAAATTGTTATAACAACTAATTCAATTAATTGGCTGATAATCAACAAAAGATTAGTTAGTATTGCTATTTTTTCTTTCGGTGTACATACGGAAGTACAATCGGCAGAACCATTTTGAGAAATCTTGGGGAAATATTGTCCAAGCCTGTTGAATTCGACTTTATACCATATACAGCATCATATACATCTGCTTCAGTGACGCGCTGAAACAAGAATGAGGATATATTATGAGGCACGATATCAGTGTTTACCCCAAGATTCGTCTCTCCATCCGATGCGGAAGAGCTGCTGATATTAGTAAAATGATTATTCATTACAGTTGCATCATAATCACATCTATTATCATTTGCCCCAGTAACACCAATAGAGTGGAGATTCTTCCACAAAGTTTTGGGTGGAAAATCAGGTCCCAGCTTTGAGTGGTAATAGGTCCTTTTAGCTCGGCGAACAGCTAGGGTAGTCTGGTTTCTTAAATAAGCATAGCGAGCCCAATTTGTCATAGTTTTATTTTGCTTCCATGTATTACATAAATGGTTACGCTCAACAATTAACTTTTCAATATATACAGAGAACCAAGGGCAGGATAGATTCTTCTTTACGTGTTTAACCCGCACAAAGGTAAGTAGAGGAGCTATGTATGTTTCAGGACACAAAAATGCGCTCTGGCAACACTTTTCTGGTTTGTGGTGCTGGTTCGTGTCTTGGGTGTGGCGGAGCTTTTGTCCTGAGAATATTGCAAGAATTTTGATGTTATTGGTTTGTGTCTGGGGTGTGTTGGAGCTTTATGCGGTGGATCTTGCAAGAATTTTAGTGATATTGGTTTGTGCCTTGGATGCGTTGGACCTTTGTGGTGTGGATCTTGCTACAATTTTAAGCAAATTCATTGCCGTAAGAAATTCACTCAGGCAACTCTTTTGTTGGGGTTTTGGTGTTGGTTTGTGTCTTGGGTGCGTCGCAGCTCTGTTCTGTTTGAACTTTAGGAGTTTTCCGTCAGATGGTGTTATGCATGTCCAATTTATGTTTACTATCATCTCTTTTCTTTTGTTTTTTGGGGCGAGGTTTGTAGTAAACAATTTGACTATCATCTCTTTTCTTTTGGGGCGAGGTTTGTAGTAAACAATTTGGACCAAATATTTATGTGATGCATATCAGTAGATATGACTTCGTGGTAAAATATTTATGTAATGCGTATCAGCTGAGAGCATGTTTGAACATGTTGAGGGAGATTCTTAGTAAAAAGGTTGGGGGTAAAAATTTATTCGAAACAAAATATTTATACATATAATGCGTATTAGATATGACCAATTTTGATAGTATTTATTTAACATCCCCACTATTTTCTTTTCGGTAGTCCTAGAAAAAAAAGTAAATAAAAATTTGATTTTATCCCCACCACTTACTAAAAAGGGTCTTATAAATTAAACCACTGTTAGCTCTGAATTCTTAATTCTGAAACGAAGTGTTTGCAAAGAGTTGTATTCTAAAGTTTTATAATTTGCTATTGAAGTTGAAGTGTAACCTTATAAAAAGAAAAAGAAAAAGAAAAAAAAATGTGTGCAGCAGCAGTAGCAAACTTCAATTCATTTTCCTTCAAGGAGTCCATTGGATGTAAAGATATGGAAATAAATAAATTTTATCGAGTTCTGGACGCTATTAAGGTTGAGACGAAATACGGATCGAAAATTGTGTTAGAATTGGAGAATAGCCGTCTGTTTCTACCACAAAGATTCACCTCTATGTCTGAGACAACGTTGGAAAGTTTAAAAACGCAAGAATTCTACCTGATCAATAAAGGAGCCGTAGGGAAGACGTTCAATTTGCAACTAAAGACGTTAGAGGAGTTCCAGGTAGCAGTAGCGGTAGCTACTATACCAGATGTGCAGGACGAATCAAGCAACCTATTCATGAATACGTTTAATTTTGACAACCAGTATGGAAAATAGAGAGAATCTTTACATTCTTTTTTGTTTAATAACTTCTAAAATACAAAATTTATGTCATAATACTTGTCCTTATCTCTGAAATAAAAAAGATCTTATATAAGGGAATAAAAAAAAAAAACTTTTTTTTTTATTTAAAAAATAATTTTTATATTTTTCAGAGGTTTAAATTGATAACAACTACATATTTTTAGTCTCAGCATGCTTAATCTGTTCATATAGTTGGATAAGTTTTGCTATCGATCTAAATGCACTTGTAACATAATAGCATCCACAGGGGTCTGGTCCTACTGATACATCATCACTAGCCCAAATACATGTTTTAAAATGTTCTCCATATATAGATGTTACAACTTCCTGATGAAAATATGATCTCAGTCTTATGTAGCAACTTTGAATTTGTACTACATCTTCTTCAAATAGTACATGCTGATGTTCATGAAGGAAGTCTTCAATATCGAAATTTTTTAGAAAGCTTTGAATTTCCCAATTTAGGAATCTATCCATTTTTACTCTAGAGATGTTATCAACTTTATGAATGCGATGATACTATTCTATACTATTCACTCTTTACTTTTAGTAGGCTTGAGTCGTTGATGTAGTTTAACAATTCTATTTATAGTTTTAAAAACCGTACCAACAAAACAACATCCACATGAGTTTGGTCCTTCTTTAGCATCATTGTCACCCCAAATACATTCATTGTAATGGGTACCATGTATGGATGTTACAATCTCCTGATGTTAGTATGGTCGTAATTTGTTGTAATATCTTATGATTTCTTCTCGAACTCCCTCAAGTAAGACGTCCTCATACTTAAACAGGAAATCCACAATATTAAAATTTTGTAGAAAATTCTGAATGTCTCTATTAAGTTCTTTGTCCATTTTCACTCTAGTGATATCAAAACTAAACTGATGATTTATAATTTAATAATGATGTTTAAATACAATGAAACTAGTATTCATTCATAAATTGTTTATATAGAAACACGTTTTGTAGTGCACAAACACCCGCATGTATTACACACCGATGTGTGTTAGGATATTTCTTTTTGAGATTGTCAAGATTGGGGCACCCTTCTTCATCCAAATTATATATCACTGTTTTATCATCCAATGAGAATAAGTCTCTAATGCACTTTATTTTTTCAAGTCCCTTAACGAATATGTCCTTATTTTTTAAAATAGCCGAAAAGTGTTCTGATACGTTTTCTATAGTTGTAAATCCGACGTTCCATGTGAGTCCATGATGATTATTATAAAGCCACTTTGCTTGTGATTGTAGGACAGGTGGAAGCTCTTCAAAGGCATATGGCGGTCGTAGTATAAAGTGCTGTAATTGATAATCTTCACATAAAATAGCAATTTCCTTTGCAATAAATTTATTGAAGGGACCGCGGAACCCTTGAATATCAATAAAGTATGCTGATGACATCTTATAGCGTTTGAACTTTATTTGTTAGAGGGAAGTATTGAACTATCTTGTCATGTATCAGTAAACAATATGCAGCAGTGTTTTTCGGTATATTTTCCGAAGTTTGAAACTCAATTTTTATATCCACAGGACCTGTTTTAAGACTTTCGTTTTGCCTAGAGCAATCGATAACAACAAGTGGAGCAATTTTCTTATATTGCTGTGGTGATAAGAGTGGCTCCACTCGGCGATGATTGTAATATGACTGTTGAAATTTACAATACATATCATATAATATAGCAAATTGTTCAGAGTTGAACTTTACATTCAAGTCGTTATAAGGGTATTTTTCTGAATTTAAATAAACTTTAAAATCCATTAAATTACAGTGATCAAAATGTGAGGCATCATTAGTTTTCTTATCTTTTCGATCTGTTTGTAGAGCAAATATTATATATCTAGGCTTTTCCAATTGACTCACTGTCTTAACAGTCCATGTATGATGAGTTGTTATAGGTAGAGCAGGATATTCATAGAGATCCCAGCTGCGAAATGCTATCTGAATCGGATGATCTTTTTCAACTATTCTAAGTAGAGCCAACTTTTTCATATCGTTTACGGTGATATGTGGTACAGTCCACTTTAGTTGTGTAATGTGTACATTACATAAGGTGTTTTCATTATCTGTAAGCAATGCATTGAGATCCATCCTAGAGCGAACTAATATAATTTCTTGTTTCGAATTGATGATAATTTTCTTATAATCCTCAGCAAAGCCGAATAAATTTTTTAAAGGTAAACAATAGTTAAAATTGGTTTTAACATTATCACTACTTTCAGAATCTGAAAGATTCCATCCTGCATTTATAAGCATTCTACTCTCATTTCAATTCAATGAAACTATATTCTTTAGAGTTGAAGTGAGGCCAACATTTTTACACCTATCAATTTCAATACCATTGATTTCATAACGTATTTCTTCAAATAAATATGCTAGTGCATTATTTGTAAGCGTAGTGTTAACCTCCGCTCCTGTTTCTACTTTGCCTTCAATATAGATGAAACTTTCACTTGGTAGTATGTATAGATCTTGCTGATTAATGCATATGCGAATTTCATCATTATTCTTAAATGAGTTTATATAGGGGGAATAGTTGTGATATTCAATTTTTGAAATGCTATCATCAAACCCAATGGGACTGGCGATTTCTAAGATATCACACATTTTTATTCTACTACAGTTAAATTGAGAGATTTGAGAAAGTCTTTATTTGATGCTGTCAGATATAAATTCCTTTTACTTGACTGATGTCTTACTCGTATGCGTGTCTTGGAAGAACTGTTATCAATTGATGGTTTATTGTTTAATATATTATTATGATAGACGATCATGTTTCTGGTTTGAGATGTAATCGAATAGTAATTGTTTCACTTCTGAAATTAATTATATCTCCGTCTTGATCAAGAAGCCTTAAGGTTATGGAGTTTATTCTTCGAGTGTTGACAGGTAAATAAATAACATTATTAGGTACCTCTACTATTTTATAACCCGGGCCGACCCTAGGTGAAAATTCATGAATTGTATGTGTTTTAATATTATTTACATATGACCCCGATACAATATTGCATTCAACCCTTATAGTATTAACTTTAATGATATTAACTGGAATATCTGATGAATGTGTAATGTTTGCTTTAAGTGCCCTCTTGCTGAATCCCAATAATGATCCAATTGAATAATCCCTATTGAAGTTAATTACCACGTTTGAACTTATTTCACTTTTCAAACTACTAGCATTAGCTTTCAAAAATATTCTATAGTTATTGTCTGGTTTTTTTAAAAGTTCGTTTTCTATAAAAACCGCTATATCATCGATCTCATATGAACCAGTAGGTATTTCCACAATCAAATTACCAATATGGAATAAATTGTTTTTACCCTCTTCAATATTTGGTATTGAATTGTATGCATGAAAATCAACCAAACCACACACATAATCATTTGATAATTCCAGTGGGGGAAAATACTCAGTCTTGAGAATTGAAGTATTCCCGCTAAATGCTAATGTTAGTGACATTATAGTAAAATACAGAATGAATTTATTTAAAAAAATTATCTTTATTTATACCTTTTTGTAACAATCATACAAAAATGAAAGACACAAGTGTCCACATATAACAGTGTCATAAGATTGATGAGGTGTATAATTATACGTTATCTTATCACTTAAATAATTGATAACCTCTACTGGAGGTTGCAAATTTCCAAAACTATCAAAATATCTTAAATCATTGTTGTTCTTGTAGTAAGCTACCCAATGTGTTCCGGGGCCTGATGATGTATCTAAATTGATAATACCACATTCCTGCTTGTGAGGTTTCTTAGGTAATTCATTTCGCATAAATACTCCACGAAAATGCGGTAAATCTTTGGTGTATTTATATAAATCAAGTTCATTCAGAGGTCTGTTAGGTAGCTTCCTTTTTAGTTTTTTGTTTGTTTAAGGTATAATCCCAAACCCTTCTTATACGGTTTCAAATACAATCCTTCACCTGCAGTAATTGCTTCCATTTTTGTGTTATGCCTCTTAGCCTCATTTAATTTTTCTCTAGCTTCTTTGGTTATGTTTACAGCTTTAGCTATGGTAGCTGCTCCTCCCGCTAATGCACCTAGAGCTGAGAGGCCTGCAAATATTGGAATTAAGGGAAGAATTCCACCAGTCTTGGGTACGGATAAAACACGTGGAATTTTTAAAGTCTTCTTTCTTTTATTTTTGAGAGTTGTATACATATGTTTTTGGGCTAATTGAATAGCATCTTTCATTGTTGCAGGTTTCAACTTTTTCATAGATGTCCGAGCTCCGAGTTTTGTACCTGGGCCACAATATTGGTAACCAGGAAGATGTAATTCAAAGGGTAATTTATTAATAACCGTATTAATTATTCCTTTTCCTTGTTTTGCTTGATAAGAAACCATGAACACCTTAACACATTAGCATATCACACTAAAATGAGCGGAGCTTATAAAAGTGTATATTTATATCGCTTAGGTTTAGAATTCATTATGCAGTTTATAAAACAAGACCTATCGTTACCAGTGAGAAATTTTGATATTGTTAGCAATGAACGAATATCAAATGAAAAACATAGTAAACTGCTTCCTAATAGCATAAGATGTTTGATTGTAGGACCCTCAAATTGTGGTAAAACAAATGTAATGATAACTCTACTTGAACATTCTAATGGTTTGAAATTTGAAAATATTTATATATATTCAAAGTCTCTCTATCAACCAAAATATGAGTACTTGATGAAGCTAATGCTACCCATCAAAGGATTAGGCTTTAATACATTTTCCGATAATACCGAGATTATTCCACCAGAACAAGCGAAAAATAATTCAGTATTCATTTTCGATGATATAGCATGTGAAAAACAAAATAATATAAAAGCATATTTTTCTATGGGACGTCATAATGGTATAGATATGTTTTATCTTTGTCAAACATATACAAAAATACCGAAACATTTAATTCGCGATAATGCTAATTTCATTATTGCATTTAAACAAGATGACTTGAATCTCAGACATATCTACAATGATCATGTAAATCCAGATATGTCCTTCAATGAGTTCCGTATACTTAGTTCCAAATGCTGGAAGGACCCATATGGATTTTTATTAATAGATAAGGATAGATCAATAGATAAAGGTAGATATAGAAAAGGGTTTGATACATTCATAAAAACAAAACAAAAATATATATAAAGGTGAATTAACTCAGTGAAACCTCACAGAGACAATTTAGTCTTATAGATGGGTGGAACACCTTCCCTCAGGAACCCTAAAGGGTATCAACGACTTTTGTATTGCACTTATTGCGGTAGTAATAATCACTTAGTGGATAAGTGTAGGAAAAAGAAGTTTGATGATTTAAAACTGAAATCAAGTAAAAGAACATGAGTTTCAGGATATAATTGCAATAAGTGGTTACATGAATTGTTATATTCGGTGTTAAATAGATTCATCTAGGACTGGTATGCAATAACAAAACAGACCAGTTAACAGAGCTGTTCAGATAGCAGTTTGGAATGTAAACGGACCTGTTAAAATAGTTAACAGACCAGTTTGTTAGCAGTTTGGAAAGTAAACGGACCTGTTGAAATAGTTAACAGACCAGTTTAAGCAGTAAACGGAGCAGTTCAGATAACAGTTTGAATGTAAACAGACCTGTTTGAACAGTGAACAGTTTAGTTTATGCTGTATCTAAATTAATAAAATATTACATTAAAAAATATGGATAAGCGTGTAGTTAAGGATATTATTAAAACTCGTGATGTTATCAAGGCTAAGCTGAAAGCTATTAAGCAAGGAAAAGTAGCACTCGAAGATTATTTCAAAGAAACATTTAAACCAATTACAACACCTCTACATACAATGATGAAAAAGTCGATTATAAAAGAAGAACCAATCGAAGCTAATACAACTATAAAACTGGAGAGTAATAGTGAAGGTAATGAAGAAGATGATGATAGCGATGAAACTTATAACTTATTACCATACCTAACACCTCCACAAAGATTGCAGTCTAATCATGAAGTAGTTTTACCTCTTTCTTTGCGACATATAAAAAATTCTTCTCACTTAGATAGAGTCTATGGAGTGCGTTATGATATAACTAATGGAGTATCAAAAATTGGGGATACTATAGTTTCATATGATGATAACTCTATTCATGTGGGTAATAACTCCTATGAATTAACACCAGGTCTCGCTGAACTATTATTTCTGAAAACTCCATCTAATAAAATCTATACCAAATCTGATTTAGATGAATACAGAAATATATTGGAAGAGACAAATGCACATAGACGAAAATATGATGCTACACAACAAATAAATGGAAACAGAAGTAATAAATATAAGAAAATAATAAAAAACATTTTTGCTCCTAGTGGTAGTGGTATTATGAAGTTACCAAAACAAAATATTGATTATGTTTACTGGGATGATGTAAATGAGTTAGTTAATAGACTACGCTTACTAATTGCATCTCAAGCTGTTGGAAATAATAGTCATCATAATGAAATCATATCAATTATCGAAGAACTGAAAGAAGCTCAAGTAATTCTTTAAATTCATATATATATATGAAAACAATTGCTCATTTCAAGAATGAGTGTTGATAAGTTTGGAAGGTCGTTTAAACTTGGTTTTGGAAAACGGGGTCCATCAGGTTCTCAAGGTCCATCAGGTCTTCAAGGCTTACAGGGGATTCAAGGTCCTCAAGGTTTACAGGGGATTCAAGGTCCTCAAGGCTTACAGGGGATTCAAGGTGTGGGATTTAAATTAACACAAAGCAATGATTATGATATGCAGGAAAAGATTATAAGAAATCTTAAGAACCCCATTGAAGAACAAGATGCTGTAACAAAAACATATGTAGATTCACAACTGGAAATCTTAAATTTCAAAAGGCAGTTCCTTCATTTTAAAATTGAAATTTATAAAGCAATGTCATCTTTGATTGAAAATATAAAGAACGATGCTTTCATTGTCGAAGAAGAAGTTATTATAGGAACGATTAAAAATTTACGATTACAAATCAATAATTTGATGGATGAAGTGTCTCTGTAATTTTTTATGAATATTTTGTACATGTTTTTTTTTTTTAATAATAAAGGCTTTTTTTCCCGTTCACTCTATTTTTTTCCAATTCCTTCAATACTTATATCTAAGAATCTTCCATACGACCCCTATGTTTTCTTTTAACATCATATCTGTTTGATTTTTATATCAACATTCATATTCTATTGATTCTCTTTTCACTATAATTGAAACTAACTTCTGACTTTAGATGAAATTCCACCACCCAAACACCCTCTGTTGATTTTTTTTTTTTTATTTTTTTTTTATCAACACCACAAAGAATTCTTTTGATTCTCTTTTCACTATAATTCAAATTTAAAAAAAAATGAAACCAACAACAAGAACAATTTAACCCAACACCAAGAAAAAATTCGTTTGGAATAGAAATAGTTTTTTTTATTGTTTTTTTTTTTTAAACATTTCCACATTTTTCACTGATTGATGATCATCCTGATGGCGCTCTGGTAGAGGTATGATCTCCTCGAGACCGTCTGCACCATCATTTCACCCTCCCCATCCTCCGAAACTAAGTTGTTCTGAAATAAGTAAAAAATTTAAAAAAAAAAAAAAAAAATATATGTTTTGAGAAACTTACCGTGCGATTGAATATATATCCATGGCCAGTGGGTGAATTTACTTCCACCCAACCGACCCTGTGCACTTTTAAGAACACTCTGATGGGGAAGTGAGCTCGTCGAAGCACGAGTCTCACATCCAACAACTGCATCTTAAGCGTACACGAGGAGGACATTATCGCCTCCAACTCGGCTAACACATCCCTTCTGGTTGATGGATACATTTTTAATGAATTCTAAACGTCTGAATAAAATATAATTTTCTAAATATTGTTTAGATTAATTATTTTATTTTTCTGTTTATTGATAGATATGTATATCAAAGTTAAGATACCAAAATGCGTAATAATTTTCTCAGAAATAGTTTTGTATGTATACATTCTTATCACTCTGGATATTAATATTATGAGAAAGATATATAAAAGTGAGTTTGAAAATGATTCACACTTAATTTAATTGCGTAGTTGCATCGAGTAATAGATATGGAAAATATTATTAAGTGTAAAGGTTGTTTTGAAGCGTTATTCAATATACATATTGATATAGATGTAGATAGCGATTTATTAGATGATTTATATGAGCTCTTTATGGAGTACTTTGAATCAAAAATAGATGATGAAAATTTTATCTTAGAAATTAAGCTATTAAGATTTTCATATATATTGCAATTTGAAGAATATTTTAAACATATTATGCTATCACTACCTACGATTCCAAAAGGAAATAAATGTGAGAATATGTTAAATCTGAGTTTTAGACAAGATTGCTTTAGAAAATTTAATGAATATATTACAAAAATAAATATTAAATGCAATATTTGCAATAATTGAATATATAATATATGTATATACTTTTAATGTAAGTATATGATTAATTAGTTATCAATATAATGAGTAAGGAGGCGGTTGTTGAGGAATTACATAAGCCAACGAGGAGAAATTTCCTTAGACGTCGTGTAATAATAAAAGGATTCGATGACCATTGGCAAGCTGATCTAGTTGAAATGTTACCTTATTCAAAAGAAAACAATGGATATAAGTACTTACTCACCATAATCGATACTTTTTCAAAGTATGCCTGGGCAGTACCTATAAAATCTAAAACGGGTAAAGAAACGACAACTGGCATGATGAATGTATTCAAAGGTGGGCGCATTCCTAAAAATCTTCAAACAGATGATGGAAAAGAGTTTTATAACAAGGATTTTAAACAGCTTATAGAAAAACATAAAATTAATCATTATTCAACATACTCAATACTAAAAGCATCAATTATAGAACGATTCAATAGAACATTGAAAAATATGATGTGGAAAGAATTTAGTAAGAATGGAACCTATCGATGGATCAATTTAATAGGAAATCTTCTCATCACATACAACAATCGAAAACATAGTACAATAAGAATGGTTCCAGCCCAAGTTGATAAATCTATGGAGGATTTGTTGTTGAAAACAGTATACAATCATATAAAAATTGTAGCAAAATCAAAGTATAAAGTTGGTGACTATGTTAGAATTAGCAAATATAAACATATCTTTGAAAAAGGGTACACTCCAAACTGGACAACTGAAATTTTTAAAATAAGAGTTGTTCAAAATACAAATCCGGTAACATATCTTATACAAGATTACGATGATCAACCTATAAAAGGGGCTTTTTATGAGAAGGAGTTATTGAAGACAAGATATCCAAATTACTATCTCATTGAGAAAATTTTAAAGACTAGAGGAGATAAGGCCTATGTTAAATGGTTAGGATTCTCATTAAAACATAATTCTTGGATTAACAAAGATGATTTATTATAATTGAATATTACATAAATAAATAAATGTATTTTATATTTTTTTTTTTTTACACATTAATAAAGATTCTTATCATAATACAATTTTAGTTTTAGTTAAAATGAAAGTATAATTCATATTTTATAATTATATCTCAGGTATATTCGAAATAGAATAATGTCCCCATGGTAGTGTATCTGTGCTTAGTGATAACAAATACCGCTTATCGTCATGTGGAGATAGAGCTATTTTTCGTTGATGAATACTATAAACTTGATGGTCACAAGATCTTATTAGATTTTGTCTTCGGGTCAGTTCCTTCGAGTTCCGAAGACAGTTTAAATAATCATTGAAGGTGATTGTATTCCTTATTACACATTTTTTTACCCCCTTAGCCTTTGTAACATATTCCATATCTTCTACTTTTATGCTATACATTTTAGCTCGAAGTCCTATGAATTCAGTTAGGATTTTACCATTGCATTCATCCTTCATAAGACCAGGTATTTTAGCATTACATAGCATAATTTTATGTATGTTATTATAACTATATTCGCTAGTATCAAATTTATATGGATGTTCTTGCATAATTTCATAAGGATTGATATTAGTAAATTCATAGATGAGTGAATCAGTGTCTGTGTAAAGACACTTAGCATTATTAGGACATATTTTCTTAATAAATCCTAGATGGAAGTCGTAAATACAAGTTTTCGAAATGTCTAAAATCGCCTGTCCTATATAAATTGGTTTATTCATTTTCACAATTAATTTCCGAAGCTCTACAGCAATTAGGTTCTCATCAAAAATAGATACACTTTGAAAATTTGGTCTGGATACTAAAGCTTCTGCGCCATATCGACCCCTCCAGCTTGTTAGGAGTTTAACATCCACCCTCTTCCGAACATTCTCCATGGTTTTACCGAATATAGCATTATTCATTAGTTTGAAAAAATTTTTCTCGAAATCATTACTTGCTTGAGTCCTTAATGTAGTATTAAGATCAATATATTCCTTCAACCATGGTGCCTGTGTAAAACTAAGTATTTTATATACTTTTTTCAATATCAAACCATATTGCAAACATTGTTTCAAATTTCTATAATGAATAACATACTTTCTCTTGGTGTATTGGGTGAGCAAAAGTTTCAATTGTTTTGTAGTAGGACATTTTGAACTAGTTGGAGCCATCGGAAGATCTTTATGTATATCATGGATATTTGTTGGATACTCCAAATCCACCTCAAATAAGTAACCAATCGATGAATCATCTGGAATAGTGGTTACTTCAATATTCTCTACCCACTTAAAATTTCCTGTTGGTAGGAACTGGGACATAGCCCAACCGTATAAATTATTGGCATCATAATACATTATATATTTTTCTTCAACTTCTGGATTATAATCAGGCATGTATTTATTATTAGCTTTACTGTATCGTCCGCTACATTGAGCTACACCACCTCGAATTCCCCGTTCTACAAATAGTAAAATGTCAATATCAGATATCAGCTCCAATTTAATTTTAGTATGAAGCAGCATTGCATCCCAAGTTAATCCGGGTGTAGTAAAATAGTGTGCCGGATCCAGTTTATAGCTCTTAATACAACCATTTCGAAAATTCTCGAATATATCAGCTAGTAGTAAAGTATCTGATTTTAAATATAAATCAGAATAATCACCCAGTGTGTGTATATTAAATGATGACCATACATTTTGAGCATGTCGATAATCATCATCTCCAATTTCTTTATCGTTTAATTCATTATAAAACTTTTCTTTTATAGGTAATTGTGTTTCATCCAGCTTTCTCCATTCATTCACATAATCATAAGGGAATACACCCTTTCTACATAATAGTTGGTAGTTTGTCGGAAATACCTTTTGGAGATGTTCGAAGTTGGTGCAGTATGATACCAATGTTTCGATGGATGATGGAAGAAAACGGAAAGAGTCAATAAATCTGAGCTTTATATCCGTTCCGTTGACATATTTGGTGAATGAAATATACTTCTCCTTAGTTATGGGTAATAAATCAATTTTTCCATCGATCTTTGTAGCAATATCTTTGATTATAAAATGAGCATCATATCCAGTTAAATTATGAAACACAACAGGTACTACATGACTATCCTGAAAATTAAGGTTACAATTTTGATGAGCCATACCTCGAATCTTTCCTGTTAGGTGACAGTGATCCACTACCCGAATATCATTTATTTCGAATGCTTCTTCGCATATATGGCATATTCTCTGGGAATTTATTTGAATCGTCATGTTATCAGAAATAATTTCCATTGGTACTTCAGTTCTAAATATGTTGTCGCAAACTCTCGCAATATCGTTGAGTTCTGCAGCAAACCACTTTTGACAGTTCTTTCCTCGATGGGCACGATAATAATTCAAAGATGGATTATAGGAGCATGTTAAGTAATACCCGATACTATAAACTTCATGATGTTGATAGAGGGTAGTATTTCTTGTGGAATAGTGATTATCATCACTAATATTATGTAGAATGCATTCAGTATCAGCATAAATCACAAAAGGACATCTGTTTTGATAATTATAGTTTCGAAATTGAATGACTTCTGCTTGTGATGGTACTACCACTTTGCAATCATTCATTTTTATACAATCTATTTTATGACTTTCTAATTTTTCTTTTGTATAAAAGTAATGAAGACATCTATCGCATATCCACTTTTTTGATGTATTTCGTGATACCTGAGAGTTAATTAACATAGACAAGCTTTTTATCCAACAGAAGTGATAATTTTTATACAAATTATTATCTGCACTTATTTCACTGATATCATTAAACATTAAAAGATGTATACATTGATCATATTCACTGCAACTTAAATATATTGGAGCAACCACATGATGGCTCTTCTCTACAAGAGTATATACATTTATTCTTAGTTTATTGTTCTTCTCAAATTTTGGAATATCTTTAATATTTATTGGAAATGTAATCCCATCTAAGTTTAATACTTGCGAGTAATGTGGGTAGGCAGATGTTCTCGATGAATTCACAGACCCATTCGTTGGAAACAATGCACTTACAACGCTCCACGCAAAACATGCATTATCAGAGTTGTTCACATTTATACATGCTCTTTTGCTTTTTATTGATTTCGGTAGATCTATATATGATGATGCCGATAAAGGTGAATACTTATTTATATTAACACTAATATTAATAATTTCTTTAAGAGACCATCCACTATCGCGTTCCTGAAACTCATCCAGTTCAGTCAAAAGTTTTTCATTAATTTCAGATATTACTACATTTAAGTCTGTACCATGGTCTATACTTTTGTTAGGCGTTGAGAAATACTTGAATTCATAAATCTCACTATCACCTGATTTCTTGAAGAATTCACAGCATAAAATTAAAACCATTTTTATAGTATTAAAGTCTTTCAAAACCTCTTTTAGTTTAGATATTATCAAAAGTTTACCATCTTTTAAAAACGCTTTAATATCCTTGTAACCGCGATTTTCCAACACTGATGAACGTATACGACCTTTAAATGCTGACTGTATGTCCTTCCAAATTATTAAATTTGATGTATTATATTTTATATCAATACCACCTCCAACATGAATACATGATTTCAGAGCTTCGTAATAATAATATAAAACTCCGATGCTTGTTTCGATATTTCTTTTTTCACCACATGAATTAGCTCCATTTAGTAGTTCATTCATCAAACTAACATTTTTTTCACAGTAATTTATCCATGTTAATACTTCGGCTTGATCACCACATTCTCTCACTAAAGGAGTCACTTCTTTTATTGTTTGAATAATATTACTACAAATTTCCTTAGATGATTCCATTTTTCTTTTCACTAAATTAAATTTTCAAAGCACGATGGAGATATATTTTTTTAAAATGAATGAAAATGAATGAATTGTTGGCTTTTATAGGATTCATCTGATACGCATTACATAAATATCTGTTTTGGAAAATTTTTTCCCACGAACCTCCCTCAACATGTTCAAACATGTCACAGCTGATACGCATTACATAAATATTTTGCTTTGGAAAATTTTTTACCACGAACCTCTACTGATATGCATTACATAAATATTTGATTCTTTGCTACAAACCGCGCCCTAAAAACAAAAGAAAAGAGATAGTAAACATAACTCCAATCTGACGCATTTTTTTTACTAAGAACCTCCCTCAACATGTTCAAACATGCTCTCAGCTGATACGCATTACATATATATTTTACCACGAACCTCTTCGACATGTTCAAGCATGTCATATCTACTGATATGCATCACATAAATATTTGGTCCAAATTGTTTACTACAAACCTCGCCCCAAAACACAAAAGAAAAGAGATGATAGTCAAATTGTTTACTACAAACCTCGCCCCAAAAAACAAAAGAAAAGAGATGATAGTAAACATAAATTGGACATGCATAACACCATCTGACGGAAAACTCCTAAAGTTCAAACAGAACAGAGCTGCGACGCACCCAAGACACAAACCAACACCAAAACCCCAACAAAAGAGTTGCCTGAGTGAATTTCTTACGGCAATGAATTTGCTTAAAATTGTAGCAAGATCCACACCACAAAGGTCCAACGCATCCAAGGCACAAACCAATATCACTAAAATTCTTGCAAGATCCACCGCATAAAGCTCCAACACACCCCAGACACAAACCAATAACATCAAAATTCTTGCAATATTCTCAGGACAAAAGCTCCGCCACACCCAAGACACGAACCAGCACCACAAACCAGAAAAGTGTTGCCAGAGCGCATTTTTGTGTCCTGAAACATACATAGCTCCTCTACTAAGGTATTATACAGGTGAAGAATATTATCAGTTAAAAGCTGAACCTGAGAGTCAATAGAGGACATCGAGAAGATTTCATGCCAAGGCAAATGCATGGCAGCCGAGTAAAGTTCATCAACATTGATATTAGAGAAATCCCTGAAAGAGTATTGCATAGTCGAATTTTTATCCCTAGAGCATCTCAGATTATAGGTTAAGAAAATCAAATCATGATCAGAAATTCCGGGAAGTGATAGTTGATCATGAAATAGAACATTCACAGCTGAATCAACAGCAAGTAAGTCAAGAAGGGAAGAACTGCTCTGCGTGAAATGGGTCGGGTATTTATTCAATATTTCCAAACCAAATGATTGAAAAATGTTTTTCAAGCAGTCCGCTTTAGCATGGTCCACAAGTAAATTAGTATTAAAATCACCAGCTATGATAATGTGGCTATAAGACGAGCATATTTCCATTAGAGTATTCTCAAAGAAAGACCAGTCATGAACAAGAGGCGGATTATAAACACAAGCCAACAATAACAAGTCACTCAATAAGTCTCCGGTCTAACTATGAAAAACAATTGTTTTTTTAAAAATTCCACTTCATTCACCAACATACTCTTCTTCAAGAGTGATACATGCATTTCAACGCTCCTCTAACTTTTCGATGCCCTTTATGTAAAATGATTTGTCTTATCTCTCTAAATAGGCCTCAGTTTCGGCAATCACTTCTTCATTTGAGCCAAATTTCTTTCCCTGGACGATCTTTTTGATTCAGGCATGTAGTGGTGGACCCAAGTTTCATCATACCGACGCAAGAAATCCTTTTTATTTCGCTTGAACAGCTCCAAACAGCGTTCTGTATCGTCGACGCGTAGTTGTTTCTGGTCCAGTGTTAGCAAACGCGGCACCCAATTCGAAAGCAATTTGCACATGCCCAAATTTTCATGAAAAATTGTGAAGACACTACCTTCCGATATCTTCAAGGTGTCAGCTATCTCACGCAATTTAATTTTACGGTCCTTTAAAATTATTTTGTGAAAATTTTTTCATTTTCCGGAACAATTGATGATTTTGGGCGACCAAAGCGTTCAGCATCATCGGTGCTTGTACGACTGCGTTTAAATTCAGCAAACCAGTCAATAATAGTTGATTTCCCTGGTGCAAAGTCCCCATAATGCTTATCAAGCCACTGTTTGGCTTTAACAGTATTTTTCCCCATAAAAAAAAAATGTTTTATCAACACACGAAATTGCTTTCTATCGATTGTTTTGAAAAATGCAAAACTAGGGTCACTAAAACGACTGTAACCTCTAAACTAACGGTCAGAATGCCATGAAATTTTGACACGTACTGTTTGAAGATTAGTACTATCCGGAAATCTCCTCGCCACCTCTTCGAGCCCGTCGATCATTTCTAAATAATCTGTAGCCCTCAAGGGCTATGATCCTATCCTCAACATCAGGACGCAGCCACGTCTCAGAGACACAAATGACGTCAAGTCCAGAAGACTGGAAAAGGTGGCGAATCTCATCAATTTTAGGAGTTATACTACGGGCATTGAAATGGCACACATTTAGACCCGCACTCTCGAAGACAAAATGTTTAACATCACACGTGGAATATTATTGCTCATAGAGTTACCACCAGATTTGCTATTGATCATCATCAAAAGGCGCCCCGCCCACCCCAAGCACAGATGAACTTAATACACAGACATTCAAAGGGGAAAAAGAGGAGGAGTGCATGACACATAATAATAATATACAAATTACAATCCAAAACAAAAATATTCATATAATAAAGTCTTGCAAAGCTAAAGTACGTTAACTTCCGAGAAAACAAAATAAAAAGAAATAAAGGCAATATTAAACTTAAGACTAATTCAGATATCTTCATCATCACATTGCTGATCATCTTCCTGAACAGAGCGAGGTAGTTCGTCATCCTTATATTGTAGACCGTCTAGATGATGCTGCTCAGACAGGACTTGCTCCAGCTGTTCAATTTGAGTCTTAATGCGACTAAAGTTGACATCAATTACTTTGACCTTCACATGGACCAGACCATCAGCAGTATGGGTAGCAATAATTTTTCCAGCTTTCTTCAGAGACATCGCTTTCTTTAAAATCATGTTGTCATATGGTGTTAGCGAGTGATTAATGTAGATGCGAGCATCTGATTTAAAGTTAATGTCACTAAGCTTTAGGTCTTTAAATTCACAGTACTTCTTATAAAAAGTTAGCTTATAGAACCGATTAGGAAACCTGGCAATAATCGGAGGCGGCTGATCAGATTTAGATTGCGGTTTATTACCACTTTTTGTTCGTAAGCGAAAAACTTGCACCACTAAGCATATAACATTTCCAAATCAAAAAAATTTATTATTTTTTCATGATCATCATCATTTGATCGTCTACATAGATCGTGGATTATGCCTACAGTGGATACCACGTAAAAAAATGCGCCAAGTACTCTACCGCCAAGGTGGTGTGGAAAGGATTGAAAGGAGTGCATACTATGAGAATTTCAAGTTTGCAGTTTTCAAAATTGCCATAACGTGCGAACGATCATCTGTAGCAGAAAAAGTGTAAGAACCTTTTTTGTCGGAAATCGCATGCTCTATAAATTTAATAATAAATATTTTTACAATAAAACTAACTTTTTAAAAGATATGTTATTTGCGAAAAACTGATTTTCATGACCTTTGACCTTGAATAAAAATTTTAGCACATGTCGGATCGATGGGGACTTTTCAGATTTTATTTAAAATGACTATTCGAAGGTCTGTGCAAATTTTTAGCTCTGCCGGAATTTTGTCTAGGTTTGGACTTTTTTGTGTCTATTTTGACCGGACTATATTTCTCGTAACCACATTTATTAAATTTGACGTATCTGTAACTCGAAAACTACTCAACGAATTTTAATAATTCAAAGTCTATTCGATTCGTTATAATAATATACTAGTAACTAAACCTTTACCTACCCAATTTTTTACGCAGTAAAACGTTCCATTCCAGTAAAACGTTTATAAAATGTTAAAAATATTAAAAATAAAATATTTTTTAAGTTTAGTTACTAGTATTTAGTCTTATAAGTAGAATTCCATTTGAATTTTTACTCTATGTGTTACAGGGAATTATAGCAACCAAAAATTGTTTTTATATTCTCCATATGTGGTACTACAACATGGAAAAGGAATAAAGTTGATAAATATAGTAGGTTTTTCAAAAACAAAGAAAAAACAAATGCCTATTTTTTTCGAAAATGAAATGAAAAGTCTCCTTAACTGCAAAACAGGTCATATATGAAATTGCTGTACTCTAAGTTCAAATACATTTACTTTTTGTAACATAATAAACATCAATGAAAGGCTTATAAAAGATTGGTTTATGGATTTATGATAAGTCAATTTTTTTTTGTTTATTTATTATATGAAATTCTTGTATTACATTATTCATTCTTCTAATCTGCCATATTATATTCTTCCGAAAAAACAATAGCAAGGAGACTAAGGCAAAAAAAAAAATTAATTTGCGAATGAGACAATATTCCTCAAATCCCTTGGGCACACAATATACGAATGATTTTATTTTATTGTTTTGAATGAGCCAATGTGTAAGCAGGTCCTCCTAATGTTTGCTTGGAGCTGTGCAACATTTGCAAATTAAATGATTTTTATTTGTTACATGAAAACGCTCATGGGAAATTAAGTCAACTTCACAAAGTGAAGGATGAATTTCACTAGGGAAATGTCTACACTTGAGAAATGTTTAGCTTTGTCACATGCTTTATTTTGATCAGAAATGTGACTAATGGTGCTGGTATTATATGAACAAGTGCGTCCTATAGAGCACTGTAAGAGTCAGATTGCATGAGATAAGGGCAAATTTCCCAAAAACTTTGATTAATGTACATATGTACATATCCCAAAGATAAACCTTTGTTTCTCTTCATTTTATTTGATTGCTGAAAATTAATTATTTTTGTATGACTTTCATCATCCCCTGGGATTAATGACGCGCTGATAAAAACCGTTCTGACTCATTAAAAAGCGTTAAAAACAAACCATGGATTCTTTATTCGTGACTCCAATTCCGATATGGCAGTTAAGCACTACGAAGATGGAATTGACTTTCGCTGTCGAATTTAAGCAATTTTCGTTTTTCGAAACTATTTCTTTTAGTAGATATACTGACAAGCAAAACTGATCAAATGTTCCAAGATTTTAAGAATACCATTTGACAACCATCAATTGTTTTATTATTTTCAGCACAAATAATTTCATTTAATTATCACCATTAGTTCTTAACATACATTTTGTTCTGTTCATTTGACCAGTTTTGCTCTCTTCCCATAACTTCAATATACCTTTTGGTGGCTCAGAATAATTGGTCAGCCGAGGTTTGAAAAATGCCCAGAAATTTTCTGTGGTATTCATGTCGGAACCTTCTGCCAGCTAATTGTAGAACAATTAAAGAAGCAACTGAAGATCAGCGTCATTGCTCGGATTTCAATAAAATTGAGTAGGTGCCTTCCGTTTGCCCTAAAACGGAAGGATCTAAAAGAATTTTACGGCGGTCACCTTTAGTTTCGGAAATTTTTCAACTTATAATTTTGACATTTCGTTAAGATTCAAAGTTGAATATTCCCGCCGCAAAATCGTTTTTCAACCGCAAAGTTTACATGAAATCCGATTAAGCACGATTCCATTACACATTTGCACTAAAATTACTCACTTCAAAACCGGACAGAACACTAACATTGGACTTTGAAACACTTTTTCCATGTCATTTCTTAGAGCCCGCCATGACATTTTTTCACTTTTTTCAGATGGCTCCACTTACTAGTGCACTTAATTTTAAGATATTAAAAATGTAGAAACTTCCAATAATGTCACAATATTAGTTTAAATGTTGTTAAAATTTGTCGATACGTTACGTTTATAAGTGTCGCTGATATTTTCACGCGTTTACTCCTATGATTCAAGTGGAGTCGCTCGCGCAAGCGTCATTTCAAATGCATGAAATAAATGTCACTATATTCGACTGTATCAACTTTAAACTCAGTTTTCTCATAAAAGTGTCTTATAAAGTACCAATTTTTTGTGTTATTTTGAGAGCTCAGAAACCCATAAAGTTTTTAAAATTATTAGGAAGTCATTCAGTTAGAGTTAAGTTTTTTTTTGTTTTCAAGTTGAAATCAAGTATAAATTTCTCTGAAACCGAAATTTTAATTTTGTGATCATAATCTAGTTGGAATTTTGGTTTTTAGTGCTTTTACAGACAAACACATATGCTAGCCATAATAGTTGCGTTTTTTTCATCAGGGTTTGTGACCAAATCAGCGGTTTTACATGTAAGTCATAAACCCAGATTTATTATTCTTATTATTCTTAAAAGAAAGGGGGAGGCGTTAACCTCGAGCGCTCAGACCACGGTCCATTGCACTCGTCCCCTACCCTATCCGAATTTTTTAGTCATCTTGACGAAACTAAGAACATCAGATAGAGATTGAGAATTGAAGTCTTCCATTCTCATTACATCGGTGCCAAACGTCGTCATGCGCTCGCGGGAGAAGGCCGGGCAGTTATAGAGGAAGTGCTCCGTACTGTCCTCGTCCTCCCCACACGAAGGACACGTTGAATCGCTGATGTTCCCTAATACGTTCAGATGCTTGCCGCATGTGTTATGTCCTGTGACCGTCCCTACAAGCGTTCTGCAATCTTTTCTGCGAAGTAAAAGTTTTGCATTGTTACTGTCTGGACGACTAATGAACCATTTGGTGAGTTTACAGGTTGATATACTGAACCATCTCTGACCATGTATTGAGTCCACATAAACCCAGATAATTAGTTCCAAAAATTCTGCCAGAGGCGCTGTTCCCATATTTCGTCTTTAAAATGTTGTTAGTTCTGATAATTCTGACGTTTCTGCTTTCTTTACGTTGATTTATTAGAGTTATTGGTGATTTAAAGGTGAATAAATGTATCTAAATCTGAATCTATTAGAGTTATTGAAATAATGGCTAATAAAAAGTAAGTGAAAATTAAAAATGTGATAATGGTAATGTGAGTTATTATAGGAAGGTATGCCTACATCTTAAAAACAAATCGCTAATCCTGAGCCGTTTTTTTCATTTGACGCTGATCTGGTCACAAACCCAGGTGAAAAAAACGCAGCTAATACTAACAAAGAAAATCTTAAAAAATATCTCTTCACAGAAAAAGTTATAGGGTCCAATCGATAGGTATTGGTGTCCCCAAACCGCAGACCTTCGCTAGTACAGGTTGCGTGGGACCAGTGGCGAAGCGTGGTAGTGTTCAAGGTGTTCACTGAACACCCGAGCAAAATGACGAATGAAATATGTAGACAAATAATAATCTAATTTTCAAATTCGCATTAATATTAAACATAAAAAATTATTACTGGAAAAACTCCATAAAAATTTATTTACTTTAAATTCGGAGTATTTAATATTATATACTGGCTGTTCAAAATGAAAACTGAACATCGATACTCCATACGGAAAAGTTAAAGAGTAAAGAGACTTTTTCTGTCCGGCTCATATGAATATAAAATCTCTGAATGTTCAGTTTGAGATTTGAACAGCTTTGTTCATTGCTTCGTATCGCATAAATGCGGATAAGAAAGAGAATTTTAAATTCTGAAGATTTAATTTAATTACTCTTCACACTGTCCCACTCCCAGTAGAAAAAAAACAGGACCAAAATACAACGCTCTTAACTTCTTGTGTGCGAAATGATTCAAAGGTGTTCAGATCTCAAGTTGAACATTCGGGGATTTTTACATTCATATGGGCTTGACAGAAAAAGTCTCTTTAATTTTCATTTTTATATGAAGTATAGGCGTTCAGTTTTTAAACTGAACACTTACCAATACAACTGTAAACCGCTGTGCGGTTGAGGTCGAAGGAATCCTTGCGCTTGCTTACTATTGAATGTATGTAAAGAGAGGAAGAAAATTTGAGAATTCAATAATTTTAGACTCAATGTTTTCCTGTTAATGAGCGATCATCCTTGCCTTGACTTTCAGCTTGATAAGAATTCTAAGTGGATTTGGGTGCGACTCGGCTTTTTTGGAATTTAATATTTTGTCTTGTAGAAATCTATACTGTAGTTATGAAACTTTGTATTTTTGCAGAAAAGACCTGCATTATTGAAGAAATTTTAACTATGCCTTTTTTAAGGTGAATAATTGATGAAAAATCTTCTACTATCAGGAAAGTATTTTAAAGCGTTTAATTGATGCTGAATGGTTTTTCAGAGTACAGGGACTCGCTTTACATGGTCAACGTAAATACAAACAGGCTTAAGTCGATTTGTTTTAACTGCTTAAAATGTTAAAACAGATCGATTTTATTCTATTCGTCTTTACGGTTTCTAGATGTATAAACGCACATACATATATTCATTTAAACGTCGAACTAAAACTATTATTTTGGCTGTGTGCCAAACCATACTCTTCTTTTCAAAAGTCGACTATTCAACGAAAAGCATGCTGGCGAGTAGACTTTTCAAATAACAAATCAGTACTTTTCCTTATAGAAGGCTGTGAGCATATCGCATATTGATTATCCTATTTTGCATGCAATTCTTAGTTTTCCCTTTTCCCCTTATGTATTTTCAATACATACATAGTTTATTAGTATTTGAAGAAATAAAATTATAACTTCGATACCTTTTTCGTCCATTTCCCGATTTAATATCAAATATGCTAATTAATATCAAAGTGTGCTTATATGTCGATACAAAAGTCACTTGAAAAGACTACCCTTGTTATGGCACAGGCAAATTATTCTAGTACATTTTTAATGAACTTTTGAAAAGAAAAGTCTGGTTTGGCACACAGCCATAGAGTTAAAAATTATTAACTGAACACCCAAGAGCAACTCCTTAGCTTCGCCACTGCGTGGGACACACTGCATATTTATACATATAGAATGTACCTATGTATACAGATATATTGGATTACAATTGTCAGTGTCGCTGTGTTACATTTGTCAGCGTTGCTAATTCGTTTCACCCGTTTACTTCCATGAAATTCAGAGTCTCCCAAGAGAAGTGTTCACTTCAAAAATTTACCCCGTGCAACTCGGTTGAGAATTGGCCGAGATGTACGGTGAGGAGTAACTTAACAGTGAGGTGAGGAGAACGGAAAATATTGCTGAGCAATGAAGCTTATACAGGCTATCTTCTAGAATTTTCCTCTTGGAAATCGGTTTAGAATTGGCTGAGCACGAAAGAAAAGCATATTTTGGAATTTTTTCGTGGGTAGAAGGGGGAACGGAAAATACAGGGGAGTGGTGGAAAAGATCAAGCTCGTGCAGAGCTATATTTTAAACTTTTCCCTGCGCAATCGGTTTAGAATTGACCAAGATATAAGATGAGGGGATAAAGCTCAAGTAGGGCTATCTTTCTGCACAATAGAAAAAATGTATGAATACAGATATACTGGATTACGATTGTCAGTGTCGCTACTTTACGTTTGTCAGTGTCGCTAACTCCTTTCACCCATTTACTCCCATGAAATTCAGACCCTCTCAAGAGTTTTCACTTAAAAAAACGTATGATAAAAATTCCGGTGATAAATACGACGGATGAATGTGTGCACGTAATATCTATACCGACACCGGTGCCAATGTTAGATCCGGCTACACACATTCTATTGCTACCTTAGGAGAAATCAAAAAGTGCATCGTCAGGACTTATTGAACTTTTTCAACAAACGTCTCCAGCTTTAAACGCAAACCAGCTACAGCGTGTGTGGGAGACTTTGCCCAAAAATAGGTTGTTGAGGCGAGTCAAGGTCGATTAAACAACCGCCACGAAGGATGGTTTGGAGTCGCTGGAACAAAGCGGACGAACTTCTGAAGAAGGTGAAGGGAAACGGTGCAGTTAAACCCTCTAAAAACATATGTTGAACGGGACGGGAGTGCGTTATGCCACTCCAACTGATCTAGTACTGTTGACTTGCAGTCCGGGTATTGAAAATCGAAATAAAACTGCATTTTCGATTGGAACTGGATTGTTTGAATTTGTAGTTATGTTCAAAATAAGCGCCTAAGAATGATTCTTGATAAACCATTAAACTTCTCCTACGGACAACTCTATCAACCTGCAATCTAGAAATATGTTCACGACTTAGAGAAGAGAACACGACTATGGAATTAAACGAAAATGTAAACTCTCAGAACTTATAAGAACTAAGTTAATAATAATCCGTTGAGTTAAGTTAGTCTTAGCACTCTAAGAAATTTTTGTTGAAAATTACTACAATAATTGTAGGCGATATAATTGCCTACAATGATTGCTGCGATTTTCAAAAATATGTGTGTGAAAATACACGCAATTTGTGTAAATAAGTGTGTGACATTATACAAAAAATGTGTAGTTAGGACACACAATTGTGTATATAACAAAATGCACACAATTTGTTTAAAATTCGGACTCATAGGCTCTTATACATAAAAACATACATACATACATCGTAATTGTAGGACATTATTAAGTTTTTTTTCCAAATAGGAGATGAAACCTTTGTTTTAAATTGGATGGCAGAATAATGTGCTTTATTGCATTAATCTAAAATTAATAAATTGATATGTTATGAATATTAAGGGGCAAGTTTAGAGAGAAAAATATTATTTCAGTTTCTATTCCTTCAGATGACTTAAAAAATTTTTTTTTATATAAGGAATAAATAATAACAATAATAAATATTTAATTAATCACTAACATTTTTACTAATGTTCCAATATAATGTGGTACAATTCATTCAATTTTGAGTTATCATAGGAAATTTTTTTTTTAAATTTAAATATGTATACTTAAATTCCGTTGATCAACCCTTTGCTGACAAATTCCTGGTATGGAACCTTTTTCGTGACCCCAATTTTTTCTCGAAGGATTTGTTTTTTAAATTTTTTCATTTTTGAGCTGAGTAGGAACATGTAAAACATGTACAAAAATAATTTTATAAACCACTTTTTGAGGTCTGTGAAGTTGGCACCCACATTTTCGAATTTTGAAATTTTTATATGCGCATTCGTTTGTCCATCGAATGTCCATGATTGTCCACCAATTAGTTTCGTTTGTCCACCCTTCGTTTCAAAATGGCGGCCCAAAAAGGTTTTTTGCAAATTTTTTGCACTAACACCCACAAATTGCAAAAAAAAAAATTAAACTGCATAGGTCGTTTGTCCTTCATTTACCATTGATCGTCCACCAATTAGTTTCGTTTGTCCACCCTTCGTTGCAAAATGGCGGCCCAAAAACGTTTTTTGCAAATTTTTTGCACTGACACCCACAAATTGCAAAAAAAAAAAAATTAAACTGCATAGGTCGTTCGTCCTTCATTTACCATTGATTGTCCACCAATTAGTTTCGTTTGTCCACCCTTCGTTTCAAAATGGCGGCCCAAAAACGTTTTTTGCACATTTTTTGCACTGACACCCACAAATTGCAAAAAAAAAAATTAAACTGCATAGGTCGTTCCTCCTTCATTTACCATTGATTGTCCACCAGTTAGTTTCGTTTGTCCACCCTTCGTTTCAAAATGGCGGCCCAAAAACGTTTTTTGCAAATTTTTTGCACTGACACCCACAAATTGCAAAAAAAAAAATTAAACTGCTAGTTAACCAAATAAAATTAAATATGAAATGCTGTTCACAGATTTGAAAGAATAGTTTTTTGTATAAGTTTTGGACCATTGTAGCGTAACGCAGGATACACCACGAGGAGTATGGTCCGTTCAGCATCCCGCGCGTGTGTGTGTGTGTGTATGTGTGTGTGTGTGTGTGTGTGTGTGTGTGTGTGTGTGTGTGTGTGTGTGTGTGTGTGTGTGTGTGTGTGTGTGTGTGTGTGTGTGTGTGTGTGTGTGTGTGTGTGTGTGTGTGTGTGTGTGTGTGTGTGTGTGTACATATGTGTTTACAGCGGAGATAAGAACTCCTCAGCTCGTCACTTCTAAGGTATTTTGCGACTCCAAACCCTCTTCGCTGTATGTGTGTGTGTATGTCTGTATGTATGTATGTATGCATGTATGCGTGTGTGTGTTCAAATATTCATTCGTTTACTATACTATTACTTTCAGAGGCTGAGTGGTTTTTTTCAGAATTTTTAAGAAGAAAAAGCTTCATTAAATCTATGATCTATATCTCTACATACATTACAATAACAGGGTAGACCGTGTTAAATCTTTTCACTCCCGATTTAGATTTTTTAGCTAGATCATCATACTCTATCCAATCCCCTTGAACTTGTCGACATAAAGCTTTAAAATGGTCTGTTGTTGAGATTACTATCCCACTCAGCATATATATCTTTTCGTCACATTCAATTTTTTCAGGGATGTCGATGAGAGCCAACCCGTTTGGAAACACGTTTTTGTTTATCTGCATTGCAATGTCCAACTCGAAACAAAGAAAACTACTGAATTTCTGTTCTTGTTTCACACAGGCACAGTTTTCTTATAAATTCCTGCAAATGGTCTGAGAATGAACAACTATTGACTCTTCCATCAACTGTAATCAATATTTGCGATGCATCGCGTAAACCGCATTGTTGACATTTCAAAGTTTTCGTAAGAGCAGGATATTGTTTGAGTAAATTTTCTAATAGTGTGGACACGCTACCATAGCAGTTAATAATGTTGTTCTTTGCAGAATAATTCATACTTAAAATAACGGCTCGTTCGCGATAAGTAGATGTGATTGCACCAGCTTTTACATATTTTTGTATAAAAGATAAAAACATTGAATCACATGATTCGTCCACCATATTTTTAAATTTGGAAAAATTGCAATAAGCGTTTGCAAACATTTCGGCAATCGAACGCACAACTGTTTTTTATGTAATAATTCACAATTCCGATTTTAATTGGTTTACATATACTTGCATTTAACAAAATACCTTCCTTTCGTTTGCGAACAGGGCGATCATACATAATTTTTATATTCGAACAAGGCCGTAGATATTTCCCCCGTTTTCCCAAATTTTGGATTTCTTTCAATGACGATTTATCGGAAACTGGCTTTTTATCTACGAACAATTCCTTTGTTAAAGGTGATTGTGAGCTTCTTACTTCGATAAAGGTATCATCGACAGATTCCTCGCCTACTCGATTTTCTTTATCTGAATCATCAGGGGGATATGAAGCTTTATCCTTGTTCAAACCACGCCAATTTTCTTGATGCCGCAAATGATCATGTTCTTCAGCTGATCGCAGAACTTTAGTTTTTATGTCCGTCAGTTTAGAATGCTTCATATCGAATAGTTTTACAGCCCTCATTTCTGCCTTACGTTTTCCTGCAGCACGTTCTAATTTTGATATACTTTCGATTGATCGAATGTGCTTGACTACAAATTTGTCTAAACGTAACGGCTGATAGTCTCTTCCCAAGTCAGAATGCTTCAGATCTTTGAAGTAATTCTCTCACACCTTGCAGAAGAGGCTACATTTGAGGACGATGGAAAGTGAGTACTCATTACGTTTGTCCAAAGTGGGAAGTGTTTCGATAATCGCAACACATGAGGCACTATTTCAGGGCAATAAAACGCATTGCAGGATTCGGTTTCTTCGGCATCTGATACTGATTCTTGAGCAGATTCATAAATATCATTGATGAAAGCATTCAATGCGCCGCTGTTATTAACGCTTTCATTTAAATGATCGTACTCTCTGTCCAAGTAACCATCATTCTCAACGGACGAAAATGTCTTAATCCGGCCTACGATATTCGAGTATTCAACTTCGCAAACTCCTTTTCGTCCATTAGCATTGAGCCCAGAATATTGGCTAACAGCAACAATCAGTACGGATCTCAGTATGTTTTTAAAGTCATTGACACATTCGACCGTTGACATTAACGCGATCGATCTGACGTAAAAGTCTTTGACCCTAGGCAATTTATTGAAGAACACTTTTTTATTACATAGTATCTTTATCAAATGCGCAATATCTACGCGAATATATGTATTCAGAGAATGTTTCAAAGTTTCCTGCGATAGCCACCGAAAGCAGTCTGCGATATAACTATTTAGGTTTCTTTCATTGAAAGCCATGCAAATTCCATGCAATAACGCAAGTGCATAGTCGCAGACTGCTTCCGGTGGTGTTGGCCCCCATCTCTCAAAACCTCCCGCAACCAATAGCAAATTGTATTGGTGTCATGCTTTTCTGAAAGCATTTGAAATAATGGCTGAATGCCGTCATCTCCCTTTATAACTACCTGATACAAAAAAGTTGGGGTCTTTACACCATTCAGTTTTACGATTGACTTGACAAGAGATCCTGTCGCGTCAATTTCTACTTTTTGGTACATTTTAATTAAGTCCTTATATAAAGACATCTGCAAAGGGGACCAGTAGAAAACAAAAAAGCGATCCACACCTATGTCCTTTATGTATCCCGCATATTTTTCGTCATACTTCAACTTTTTCAGAGAATCAACAGGATCTATGTTTCGGTCAACTCCTAAATGCGAATTGAGCCCATCCTCTTTGATTTTTCTGTAAGTCGCTTTATGTGGAAGGTAAGGAGGTTCGACGTCATCATATGACAAATCTGCCACGGCTTCATTCCGTACTTGCCGAGCTTTTTTGTTTAACAATTGTTTTGCTAATTCGAGTCGGGCATCACCAGTCACCGGACGCTTCCGGTTATGGGGAACTCCACATGTATCATGCGTGTGGATTCGCAGAGATATCCCATCACCAGGAGCCGGCTCAAACAGACAATACGCACGAAATTCCGCAGAACATTCAGTACAAACACCATGGATATTCAAGTAACATTGCGCTTCAGCAGACGTGTTAACTTTAGCTTTTTTAAATTTGAACACGCATGGAATTTTTACCTTCAAATAACACGCTTTCACGATAGCATCCGTCCACCCAGGCTGTAAAACTTGACATTTTTTGGCCTTATAAATCATAGATACAGGAGCTATCATGCGCCACTCATCCTCAGTGAAGCTGATGTTGAAAAATAGCTGCGGATATTTTTGCGACATGAATTTGGAATCATTGTACGGACGATACTCATCATTGCCCGTCGAATTGAGAGAGATGCCCAGTGAACATTCTTGCAATGATTCTTCGACAGTAGCGATGCCATAATACTCTTTCAAATTTGTAAGCAAATACCATCGGATGTTTCTTACGTAAGAGTTCACAGTATCGAATGTGATTGTTTTCAACTCTCGGGCAATTTCTTTCCATACGTCGTGAGACCTTTTCTGAAGGATGTTTCTGTCGTCAAAAATTTGATATTTTTTACAGACTTCCAAAATGTCATCTGGATTTGTAGCCGCATTAGAAGGCATTATGAAATAAGTTTTGAACAACTGACAAAAAGTACGACGCAAAATAAATGTCTTTTATATTAAACAACGAAACTTAGTACAACAAACTTGTAAATTTATCAGAGCTATCTCACACGAGGTGCTTCCTCAAAGGGCTTGTTAAAAACTGAAGTATTTTTCACATTTCGATCATTCTATGATACATCCAATATCTTTCTTGGAAAGCCCCGAACGTCGAAAATGTTGTGGTTCGGAGAAAAATAGTCCCGAACTTGTGTCCTATTTGTGTCAAAAAAAAAAAAAAATGTTACATGCTTACTCAATCTGAGTATGGAAAACGACGATGCGACTGCGCGAACTGTAAGAATTCTCTGAATTTGCTGTGAGGGGTTGCAGTTGGCGTATATACCGTGAAATTAAATCATCTTTGTGAACGCTACTTTGTGCTGCAAATCTCTCCCTTATTGTGGAAATGCGTTAACTTTCCGGCGCGTTCTATTAAAAAATAATTGAAGGGTTGTAAGTCTAAAAGATCTAAGTACCAAAAAATCAAAAATCAATAGTTTTACGAAAATACTTTCTAACTACGGAGCCTAATAATATCCAAATGCATCAAGTACCTGTTTCTTTTAAAATATTACATTTTGAGCGGTTAGTTGACTAAATTACGCGGTAAAAAATGAACGTAAAGTTACCCAGTGAACAAAACATTTAGAGAAAACGTAACCTGAGAACTTTTATAAAGGCGCTTAGCCTATTTTTAATATTACTTCATAAGGAACTTTTCGTTTTTTGGTATATCTCTAAATAATTAAATTGTCACTTATGTAGATCCTTTAGATTTACAACACTTCAATTCAAGATGATGCATTCTCAAATTTTACATAATTATATCTTTTACGATTTCCGGCACATTTGGTAATTGGGGGTTTTCGGGGCCGCTGATTTTAACCCGACTATTAAAATTGATGAATTCAAGATGGCGGACTGCCAAATCTCAATTGTGATAAACTCAAACTAAACAAAATTCTCATTTTAACAACCATTTTGTTCGTTATCGAAGTTACATGTTGTATTAACATTGGCGAATACTGTAAGAAAAGTAGTGAAGATGATAAAAGTCCCAAATGGAAAGTGGAAATGAAATTAAACTTTTTGATTTAGTAAATAGTGAATCTTTTTTTGTATGCTTAAACCTAAAAATAAACAACTAAAAAATCGATTACTTTTTTGTTCCTCCACGCTAAAAGCTCATTTGTTTAGGAATAATTTGAATGTCCCATATACAATTCTCGTTTTTCCAGATTTTTTCGTTTGCCTATGAATAATTTGTAGTGTACATATCGAATTTTCGTTTGTCCAGATCTTATTTTGATTTTCCATGTGAAAGCCTCGTTTGTCCAGAAGTTTGTGTTTGCGAGTACCAGTGGAAAAAAATTGTAAAAAAAGTTGTTTGGCCGCCATTTTGAAACGAAGGATGGACAAACGAAACAAATTGATGGACAATCATGGACATTCAATGGACAAAGGACCTACACAGTTTAATTTTTTTTTTGCAATTTGTGGGTGTCAGTGCAAACAATTTGCAAAAAACGTTTTTGGGCACCCATTTTGAAACGAAGGGTGGACAAACAAAACTAATTGGTGGGCAATCAATGGTAAATGAAGGACGAACGACCTATGCAGTTTAATGTTTTTTTTTGCAATTTGTGGGTGTCAGTGCAAAAAATGTGCAAAAAACGTTTTTGGGCCGCCATTTTGAAACGAAGGGTGGACAAACGAAACTAATTGGTGGACAATCAATGGTAAATGAAGGACGAACGACCTATGCAGTTTAATTTTTTTTTTGTGCAATTTGTGGGTGTCAGTGCAAAAAATTTGCAAAAAACCTTTTTGGGCCGCCATTTTGAAACGAAGGGTGGACAAACGAAACTAATTGGTGGACAATCAATGGTAAATGAAGGACAAACGACCTATGCGGTTTAATTTTTTTTTTTTGCAATTTGTGGGTGTCAGTGCAAAAAATTTGCAAAAAACGTTTTTGGGCCGCCATTTTGAAACGAAGGGTGGACAAACGAAACTAATTGGTGGACAATCATGGACATTCGATGGACAAACGAATGCGCATATAAAAATTTCAAAATTCGAAAATGTGGGTGCCAACTTCACAGACCTCACTTTTTGTCGTATAATCAGTTTGATACGACTGCAAATATTTACTAATTTCGTACAGCATTAAATAAATAACAAATAAATATTTTCAAAATTCAATGAATTTAAGTGGAAAATAATCTAAACAAACATAGAATTACAGAACTTACAATTGGATCTTCATTTTCCTCTATTGTTTTCTCTAAGTTTTGCAAATCTTCTTCTGTTTCTATTGGAAACATAGATATGTTTAGTTTTCGTGTTGAGTTGTTTTTTATGACCTCCCTTAATAAAACATTATTTTCGGAATGAATTTTTTTCATTTCTTCATTCTGTTTTCTTAGAATTTTAATTTCTGTTTTCAACTCATTGAGTTCTGTTCTAACATCAATGTTGATATTTCCGTCGTTGTTTGGCAGAGGAGGATCTGTATATTAATTTTTTTTATAATTTTTTATTTAGTCTTTATACCTCATAATTTTGTATCACCATATAAAGCTGGACCGATTACTGCATTTAAGCGCCGCAAGGCTCCTCTTTTTACAAACTCAACATTTTTCTCCATTCTTAACCTACGAAACGAAAAAAATATGCTATAAAATTTAAAAATGTAAAGTTAATGGCTTTCCCACCTTATCTATAATAATGAAGTATTGGGATTAATATAAAATGTAAGGTTTCATCAGGTAGGTACATAAATTTATATAAAATATTTCCAATGGGAAAATTTTCTTCAGTATCAGAAATACTACCGTTCCAATAGAGTAATCCTAATGACGTTGATGAAATGGGTTCATGAAAATAGTTTTGAATACTTTGTAGGCGTCTTCCAATTATAAATTTAGTTCCGTCATCGACAAATCCAACAATTTTAATCGGATTGGATGGATGAATAAAACAGTAGTTATCAGGTTGTGATATACTTAAAAATCCCCATTCAGATTGCAAACTTACAATATCTCCATGTTTATTTCTTTTATAATGTTCCAATTTTTCTTTTAGAATCAAATTTTGTGAATTATAATGACTGTAGAGCTGTTCTAAAATTTTCGATGGTTTTTTAACTTTTCGTTTAATTTCTTTTAGAAAATGTTCGAACTCTGCTGCAAATGAATTAATAAATCCGGTTTCCTTTCCACACTGTACTAAGTGCAACAAACTGTGAACATTGTAAGTTACGCTACTTTCGCCATATATAGTAGGAAACAATTTCACAAATTCTTTCATTAGTTCTTCTGCAATGTCAATATTAGCAGCATAAGTTTTATTACAACATAATATTCGATATGCGCAATGCAAAAGAAGAAAGTCGTTATAAGGATCGCTATGAACAATATTTTTTAAGACAACTATTCCCGTATATGTATAATATGAACTGCCTAAATTCGGTAGCTTTAAATCTTAAAACTTCGTCAAGAAATCTAGGCTTTCTGGCAAATTCTCTTGGTACGAAAGCTGCTAAGAACATTAATTTGGTAGATAGTGCGTTTTTATTTTCTTTTGCCAATTTCATTGTAGTCTTTCCATTTAAAATATATAACAACATTTTACGTGTTATTCCTAAATCCACCAAATGCATGGGGTCTAAGGGAAATTGGCTGACCATACCAATATTTGCTGTTTCTAAGATGGTTTTTTCATGGTGGTATCTACGATGGTGAAAGCTCATATGCCTTCTGTTTCTGAAACTTTCATCCGATCTTAAATCTCCACTTTATATGCTATATGTAACAACATTATTTACCAGTTTACCTCTTTGAGCACATTTGCTACAACCATTATAAGAGTTGTGACTTAAGGTTCCCGTGATAAATGAACGAGCAGGGGCGTCGGCAATAAACGTCCTTATATTAATTTTAATAATTCTATTTTCTATTGTGATTCCATGCTCTAATAATTTTTAAATTTCTTCCACAAAATCGTGTAAAAAATTGTCAGCACTATACGGCTTTTTCTCACCAAAATAAACACCAATCATTATGACCTTTATATTTTTAATGTTTACTATTTTTCCCAGTATCGGCCATAAACATTTTCCACTACTTTTGAATAGCGGCAAATCACCAGTGCCAATATCAAGAACAATTTCCTGAATGTGTTTTATTTCATTTAAAATATTAAGTAATTGTTTTTCAAGCCCTAGATGAACATATTCTCCTGGAGAAACAGTTCTTTTTATTATATCTTGTTTTTTTTCTGTTAACGTTTTAACCCTTTTGGGAACTTCAATTCCTTCTGACCTTTGTTTGTTAAAAAAAAGAGTTTTTTTCAAGAATTTTTTTTTTTGACAAATTGTTATTATGTATTTATTTTGAAAATTAGCATGTTATAATACAACATTTGAAGAAAATTAAAAAAAATGTTTGACACAAAAATATAAAAAAAATAACGGATTTATTGCAGTTCTCCGCTGGTGCCTCGAAAAAATTTTGTTTTGCGGTGACCGCGATTCCTCAGTACTGGATTATCCGAAATCAAAAAAACAAATTGTTTTGATTAGATAATTAGTTTCTCTATCAACTGACGTCGAATTTTTTTTATTTTATCAATTTTTAAATTTTTTGCAACATTTTAAAGTTGAAATTTTGATTTTTTGACAATAAAATCGACCTATTTGTTATTGTAAGATTGATACTAATTGAAAAATTCAAAAAAACTCGACGTCAGTTGATAGATAAACTAATTAACTAATCAAAAAAATTGGTTTTTTTGATTTCGGATAATCCAGTACCTACTGAGGAACCAGCGGAGAACTGCAATAAATCCGTTATTTTTTTATATTTTTGTGTCAAACATTTTTTTTAATTTTCTTCAAATGTTATATTATGACATGCTAATTTTCAAAATAAATCTATAAGAACAATATGTTATACAAAAATTCTTGAAAAACACCCTTTTTTTCTTATCGAACAAACCTTACCCCCCCCCCCCCCTAAGTAAGCTGTCCCTTTCCTTTTTAACTTTTCTGTAAAAGTTCCTATTCATTTTTAATTAACCTAGAACATAAAATATCGCTAAAAAATAAGAATCATAAATATGCTATACTTACGGTTTATTTACACAAACAAGAACAATTTTTATTTTTCCCACAGCATAAAACACAACCGAAACTGTCGGCGTACTTTAACCAAATGGTATGAAACTTCGAAATTGCGTAATCTTTTTAAAATGAATAAAGGGAACTCAATTCTCTTGAAAGAGCAGCGCGTAATATGATGCAGCTACATATTACCGTCTCGCTTCTCAAGTCATTACAAGGAAGTGCTTCTGAGGTAATAACAAATTCCACAAATTCCACAAATTAATCAGTTATGAAGAAGGCCTTCCTAATAGAAGGCCTTGTTATTTTTCCTACTGGGAATGTAGCAACAACCAACACTGTAGTGGTATTCAACACGAATTTGCTGTAGTTATTGTAACAAAAATACACAGAATCCTTGTATGAGTTTTTAGAGTGAGGTTATAATGGTATTATTATTTGTTGATGAGAGGGCTACTCATGTGGTGGGCACTCCGACCCGACAGTCTTCTGTACCATGGCTCCATTAGTGGAGACAATGGATCTTATGCATGAGATTGATCTCAGAGTTCGATCCCATGAGCTCAAGTTCAAGCCTGAGTTTGGAGCATTTGCTCAAACTCACTATCCCATTGGTATGCAAAATAATGAGATCAAGCTTATTTGAGTAAACTCATGATATGTGAGATCGATCTCAAAGCTTTTACACCACATTCTAAGAAATGTTTGTTGACAATTACTACAATAATTGTAGGCGATATAATTGCCTACAATGATTGCTGCGATTTATAACATTTGCGTACCCAATAATATGTGTGTGAAAATACAATTTGTGTAAATAATTGTGTGATATTACACAAAAAATGTGCAGTTAGGACACACCTAGTGTATAGTAAAATACACACAATTTGTTTAAAATTCGGACTCATATAATTTATGAATGATTCCACCTCAAATAGCCCAACTGTTTGACTCGAACAATTTTACTTGGGTAAACTGCGGTTGATATTTTTATTGTATCATTAATTGAAATTCCTTCAAAGGATTAAAAAAAAAAACACGTTTCAACAATTTTCGTAATTTTTTAAAAGTTTTGATAACATTTGTTTAATCCTTTGAAGGAATTTCAATTAAAGATATTATACAATAAAAATATCAACCCTATAGTTCACCCAAATGTGTTGTGCATTTTTAAAATCCTCTTCACTATTTGGGAACTTTATCCAATCTTTTGCACGATTTGTAATTACTTGTGAAACTTCATGAATTGTTCTTGAAACAGTTGTCTGGTGAATTCCTACATCCTCGCCTATTCCACTTTGAAATCAGGGATCGGCCAAAAATCTTAAATAAACCCGAATTTTTTCATCATTACTTAAAGCACCACCCCGCGTTTCCGTGGTGGGGCCGAAAATATAATCCGTCAACCAATCAATATTTTCTTAACTAAACCGGTATAAAACTGTACTGTTAAATTCATCATGATCTCTTCGCGGTTTATAACACTTTCTATTGCTTATTTCCTGTAGATATTCTGCCATTTTCGTTGTTTTTAATGAACTGAGATCAGCAAATAGCTATCTCAAAATGTTTTAAGCAATTTCTCAAATAAACGAGCAATGGCTATTATTTTGCATACCATTTTGAGATCTTCCTCAGTAATAGCTTTTGTTTCGAGCAAATGCTCGCATGATGAGATTTATCTCAGAACACGAGATCTAACTCATGGGTAAAAAAGTTTTATGCATTTGCGAGTGAGTAAATGCTTAAAAAATCGAGTAAAAAGTAATTTCTCAACTTTATGCATAAGACCCAATATGTGGAGACAGAAATATAATTTTCCTATATTATAATATTGTAGATGCTTCGATTATTTGTAATTAAAATATTAACGCGAAAAATCTAATTTACCAGGAATTTTATTAAGACTAGGATTGTTCTCATTGTCCATTAGAGAAAGAAAATCCTTTTCCCAATCCTTCAAAATAATTTTCTTATTTCCTGTTTTGTTTAGATTCGTTTTATTTTTTAACCGCGACTTCATATTGGCTACTTTTTTATTAATTTGCTTTTCAGAAATTACACGCCCGAATGTTGTTTTTTAACCTTCAATAATTTTTCCCAGAGCCTCCTGTTTTTTCAGTTTAAAAGATGGAAGTTGTGATTTTTCCATCAGTATTTTATACTTTTTTAGCTCATTTACTAAAAAATATGTTTATATTGTTCGTTTCTGGAAGAACAGAACCCTCACTATCACTATCGGGAGATATGATTGTATCACCTTGCACCGTGTCTAAGCGAAACGTGATCTAAATGAAGTGTAAAAGCTAGATCGATCTTTAAAAAAATGAGTTCGACCAAGCGAGTATTTTCTAGTTTTTTTGCATATAAAAGTGAACTCACCGTTGTTGCTCGATCTCAGAGGATGAGATAAAGTTAGTTAACTCAAACTCTGAGATTTAACTCATTTTTTTGCATACGACCCATTGTCTCAACCGACAGATCTAGTTTATTAAGGTGGTGTATAACTACATCAGTGGCGGATTTACGAATTTGCCGCCCATAGGCAGGCAGCAAAAGTGGGCGACACCAACCAATTTGTAAACAAAAATCTGTTTTATTATTTTGGAAATTGGAAAATATTTAATATAATAAATTAAATAATTTTTTAATTATAATTAAGGTTTACAAAACAAAAAAGTACATTTTTCAATTGTTTCTAAAAGTAAATCACAAGTTGGGAGCTTGTACATTATCAATGTACATTTTTACGGCGGACTTTTTCAACAGGAAATCTATCGATGATTTTGTTCAGATCAACTTACAGCAAAGTTTCCACTTCAATACACATTATAGCTAAAGAATATGTCTACCATCACTCATTTTGAACGTTTCGAATACTTTAGTACAGTCACTGACATGGTACAGTCAGTACAGTGGACAAAAACATGACGGATAAGGTTAGGTTATGTTATAGTGTTTCTGACAAACGTTCAAAAACTTCCAGGCGTATATAGTGACATTCGCTGACTTAAGGGGGGGCTAAGGTATTTAAATTTTTTTGTTTGACAATTTTTTTTATTTTTTTAATTGAATGCATAATATCTTAAGAATATTGTGTCAAAATTTCAAGCCGATTGAAGCAAACTTGACGAAGTTACGAGTATTTCTATACCTTGCTTATGAACGTTTTATACCAGATTTTTTAGTGTTCAAAACTTTAAAGCGTTTTCCCCAGAACTCACGTTTTCAAAGTCGGTGCCCCTCATAACTTCAAAACTACTGCACCGATCCTTTTGAAATTTTGAACACTATTTCTGTACATAATTTACGAGGTAACGCTGGAGAGTTTTTTTCAAATTTGTTAATAATTTTTATTTTACAATAACAAATTAGTCGATTTTTTTAGCAAAAAATCGCGTTTTTCCCTTCAAAGTGTTCCAAAAAAGTGAAAAATTAAAATTTCGAAAAACCCCCCCAGCGTTACCTGGGGAAAACTAATATCTAACGAATGAACTTTGATTTTTTGATTTCGGATGATCCAGCACCCAGTTATGAGGGGCACCGCAATTCTACTTTTTTCCGAGACACGTCCGAATAATTGCTGTCATTGCCGTGTTTTTCAATATTTCTTCGTGAAAATTTTATACAATATTCTTCAAATGTCATACTTTAATGTACTATTAGTTTTAACAAAGAGATTTTAACTGTGTCGTCACAAAAAATTCACAAAAACATGCCTTTTTTCGTACGAATTAACCTTAGCCCCCCCTTAACATAGTGACTTAATATAGTTCTAGTAAAGTGGCGTCTTTTTCAAATTATTGTTTTACGCAAAATTGACTAAAATTTAAAAAATTTTGTATTTTTACATTTTTATTAATCAAACAATTTTTAAATAATTGAAACGACTTTTTTGCCGCCCCATTTTTTTTTGCCGCCGTAGGCACAGGCCTACTTTGCCTACGCGTAAATCCGCCACTGAACTACATGATGGCCAGATAAGTAGCCCACCAACAGTCTGAGATCCATTGAGATCCCGAGGTTATAGTGGTAGGTAAATAAACATACTAGAAGATTTTGCTTTTATTTTTCCTTAAAAACCGATGATGGTTTTATATTACATCTTACATCATTATCTACATATTAAGTCATAATTGACAGCAATTTATCTGCAGAAAAAATATTACAAGCTCTCATAGCTGTAATAACAGATTTTAAATTGAAAAATTTATTGAAAGGTGTTGGATCTATATCTATATGCTTCTTTTCGTAAAGTAAAGGTTTCGAACTAAAAACTCTACACATACAATACAAACAGTTCACTGATAAAAACCAATCTAGTACAAATTATTTTAAAAAATTTATCAAAAATGTTACTTTCGTCTTTTTAATGGCCTGAAAACATAAATATTCATCTGATTAGTAAAGTTGGATAAATACCATCAATTATTGTATTTTATAGACCCTAAACAGTGCAGCGTTGATAATATTTGTTGGTGAATACCTTAAAAGGATTGTTAATGCGTGTAAGTATAGCGGTGGATGCCCCTCCTAGATTCAAATTAAAAAATGTGGAAACCTGAACCTGAAAACTCATGAAATCAGAATTCAATGTGATATGACCAAAATATATCTTGTGGAAACCTATCTACAGTGAAAAGTGGAAAGATGACCCACACTTTTGCTTCTAAATATTTATTACGAAGTAAGGGATAGGCTGACGGAAATGAAAAGAATGTTGTTATTTATAGGCTGTGTGCCAAACCGGCTAAATGCTGGCTAATTCTAGTAAATTTCCATTTAGCAAATTTTCGAGCTTGCTAATGCTTCTTCTTCTTTTGCTAAACGGCTAAATTTTGACTTATGAATTAATTATTTTTGACAAGAAAACGTTTCAATTGAAAAAAAGGAGTTAAATAATTTATAAGCAGCAGAAAATGAATTCGAGAAGTTCAAGACAAAATGGCTACGATAGATGTTAGTTTGCAATAGGTCAATTTCTTTATTAATTCTGAAATTTAAAAATTTTAAAATTCAAATTGCAGGGACGAGTGAAGAATCAAAAAGATTTATTGAAGCACGGATAAAATTAGATGACCAATTTACAAAGGTTGTAGATGTTAAAGAAGCATGGGAGTAGGTTAATAATTCGTTTGAATTGCTAAAATGTAATCACGTATTTTAAATTGCAGTAATGTTGCAGCGGAAACGGGGATAGATAAATCCCATGAAAAATTGAAAAAAAAGTAGAATAATTTAATAGCAAAATACAAAGTAAAGTACTTGTCCATATTTTCATCAAATAAAACTTGTGAATATAATGTAACCGCCACATTATTTGTTTGGGGATCCATTTTAATAAATAGAATTTGTACGCTAAACGAAACTGCCAAAAACTTGATATATGCCAAATTAAAAGCTAACTGGATATTTTGGCTAATTCCACTTTCAATTTGGCACAGCTCAGGAATTAGTCTGCTCAACAGCTCAGTAATGAAGCTAGTAAATGGACTTCCTACAGATCCTTGAGGAAAATTGGTCTAGAGTCTCAGAAAAACAAGAAGAAGCCTGTTCTCTCTGCTAAAAATATTATAGCATGTAAAAGCTTTGCTGAAACACATCGTAACTGGACTGTGGATCAAATTAGGTACATACCTGAAAGTGAACAATTAGAAATAATTACAAGACCAATTTCTTTAGATTTTAACCCTTCACAAAAAATTAATGAATTTATTTTGTAGAACCCATGTATGTACATTTGTCAATATTTAAAGTTAAATGATTCAAAACACACCTCCTATGAAAGACGGCAAGGCCAGAATTTAAAAGAGCACAGTCAAACTCGCTATCCTACGCGAAAGATCTTGGCATCGTCAGCTAAGCAAAGAATACACGAATTATAAAGGAATAAAGAACCATCATTAATAAAGATCATGAAGAGTATAGGACCCAAATGACTCCCCTAACGTACGCCAGATACGTTCGAAATCTTCCTGGATAAAACGCCACGCAATAAGAGACGTTTTGAGCGATCAGAAAAATAGGAACGCGGCCAAGCGACAAAAAGAAACAGGGAACCAAGCAAAGACAATTTGTGTAAAATTTGCTATAGAACAGGGACAAGAGGAACAGAACAACGCTTAACAAGAGAGGCAGGGATGCCATCAGAACCAGGAGAAAAACAATAAGATATGCTCGAGATGCGCTGGAAAAGCAGAGCCTTGTCAAAGAAGAGATCCTTAAGTGTAAGAGAGGTCGGCGAAAGCGTCGTCTAGTGGAAAAAAGATTAAAGCTAGTATCTCAGTTATCAGGCATGAATGCGGTCTCGAAGAAATCAGCAAAAAGATTCAGGATCATCTGAGGATCGTCACTTTTTATGTTGCTGAGATTTAGTGATGAAGGATAACCGTGGCTCGGATTATCCCCGAGCCGCGCTTGGAGTTAATAAATCTCCAAAAACATTTAGTAGAGTGCTTAATAGAGTCCAAAAAGAGAGAGTTTGAGCAAGTAAATTCAGTAATAAATTGAGAGCGTAGACCAGAGTACACGTCATAATATTCGTCAGTTCGTGAATTGCAAAACCTCTTTCATGCTTAAGTTTTTAAGTTCTTTAAATGTCTTAAGGCATCATTAAACCAACATGGGCCAGAACGTGAGCAAGCAGACTTTGTAACCGGAACACAAAACAAAAGGCATTGAGGCAAAACAAAAAGGAAACAGTTAACAGCGGAGTCAATGTCACGCTCCTCGAGAACGGAGCTTCAGTCACAAGACAGAAGAAAAGAATTAAGTTTTGAAAAATCAGCCTTTTTGAAGCTATAACAAAATTTAGGACTTCAGCAAAATAGAATCCGACGAGAAAACAATGCGAAGAACCGGATGGAAACTAGTTTCAGTAACCAAAAGTGCCCGGCAGCGCCTGAGAGAAGTACAACCGGGGTTCGTTGAAAAAACAAGGTCAAGAAATTGTCTGCTATTATTATTAACGACAGATAATTTTGATCTTTTTTTATTAATTATTATTAAATAAGGGGCTACCCCATATGGTGGGCACTGCTTCAAGGCGGTCTTTTGTACCATGGCCCCATTAGTGGAGTACACAATCTGTTACCCTAAGGAGAGCCAGGAGGTTACCCACAGAAGAATTACGGATCACAGTTGAGCTTAAGAACTCCTTCTGGAGGTCCTACTTCTAATCCGCGCAAGAGCCGGACAGTCACACAGGATGTGAGCTGTTGTTCCCTCGTCCTCTAGACAGAGTCGACGTTCGGTCTCAGCTGACAGACCTAATTTATTAAAATGTCTAACTACATGATGGCCAGATAAATAGCCCACCAATAGCCTGAGATCCGTTTTACTCAATGATGATTGTGATAGTCTAACAGAAAATAGGTTATCAATAGAACTAGTAGCATGTTGAGGAGCTCCGACAAAAGATGGAACGAACCCGCAAACATCCGGAGAAGCATGATAGTCGATAGATGGGAGATTAAAAATGCGGCGATCGTATCCAAGTCGTACCTAAGTCATCTAAAAAGTACTTTTGTAAGCTCCTTTTGATTCCAATCGAACGGTTTCATTGAGAGCGCCCATAGTAATCCGCAACCAGTGTTTTTTTATTAGTAAAAAAAAAAACGGAAAATAATTAGAGAAGAAAAAAAGTCGTATGATAATCCATCTTCTGTTTATCATATGTTGGCGTCTTTTTTGTAAAAATCCTTCTCTACCGATTTTCAACCCGACTTCAATAAGCCCCCCTGATTCAGAAAGAACAGACAATTTTATGTTCAGAACCGTAATTGCATTTTTTGTTTTGATCTTCGGAGGTAATTTGAAGGTCAAAATACAAACACTTAAGAACACCGGAGAACCACAGGGATATTCAGGTGTATCGATTGTAATTTGACCTCAAAATTACCACTAAAGGTCATTAAAGAAAAACGCAAGTATCTACCATACATCTTCAAGATGTGCCGATAACTTATACTTTAGGTTTTTCCTTTGAAAACCAATTTTTTGATAGTTTACGGTGTTTGTATTTTTATCTTAAAATGACCTTCGAAGGTAAAAAAAAAATACAATTACGGCTCTGAATGTAATATTGTCTGCTATTTCTGAATCAGGGGTCAAAAATAAGTGTTCTAATTTTAAAAAACCACATTGGCCTTGAAATAACCTTCAAGGTCAAAGCAAGGTCGAACTAAAGTTCACTGTTAATTATCTCCCTCCAAACTCGACAACTTTTATTTGAAATTGTTTTGATTCGGAGCATTCCTGGCGAGATATTCAGCTGTATAGATTAAAATGGTCCACCGTGTATGTGTATCAATGAGCTCCCCATGAACTTTATATTGGGACTTGTTGGTATTACCCCAGCTATTTATTATTAAGGTTTCCTATAACGAATTGATGTTCCTCTTAACAATACTTTTCCAGAAGTGCACTAAACAATTTTCTATGTTTTGGAAGAATGCACCTTGGTTGAAGCTCATACAAAAAGCCGAGACGTAGCCTCAGACCTTGGCTTTGTTTGTTTGCGATGGCACATGCTAAAAAGTTATACTTCACTGGAATGTCTCTTTAACTTTTTAGAATCGATGTGCGCTATTAAAATTCCCGAAACGTAATTCCATAGTTGTATGACTGAAAACTACAAAAAGATTCTAGGATTTTACTGTTCGCGATGCGTAAAGTAAAGCAACTTAAATTAGAATTATTGATTTGTAAACATCTTAACTTGTTTCGTTTTGTATAGACAGCGTTTCTGACATTTATATTCTTATGTGCTTCTGTTTACATTTTCACGATAAAGTGAAAGGTATGAGAAAAATAATTATCCTTTAGTTCTAAAAAAATATCAGTTTCTGTTTGTTATTTCACAAAATTATCCGCACATGTAGATACCAAAATAGGAAATAAAAAACAAACCATTGTATAAACATTCCTTTTCTTGCCATGAATCGGCTTATTGTATAACTTTTACGTGCACTTCACTCCACACCTTGAAATAATTTTCATTAGCATTCTAGGTAAACTGACTTAAAATAAAATTACCAGAAATTAATTTATTATGAACTGGAATAAAAGTAAACTCCGCGAATAAAAACGTATTCATTTAATTTTGCTTGTATACATCCTTATTCAGAGCGTTGTGACCGATCACAAGTCACAAGATTTTTTATTAATCACCGCACTCTTGTTATTCGATTGTGACTTATGACCGGTCACTGAAAATTACTAGAAAAAAGAAAAGTTTCCATCTTAGAAGGCAATATGATTTAGCGAATATACATACAGGGTGCCATGCAACCTGTACCAGCGAAGATCTGTGGTTTGGGGACACCAATACCTATCGATTGGACCCCATTTATGTTCCACGATTTTTTATAGTTTTCGAGTTATGATTTTTTTTTGTTTTGTTTTCAGTTTTTTTTTAAATTTTGGATGGTTTTAGCTATAACTTTTTCTGTGAAGTGATTCTTTCAGATTTTCTTTGTTAGTATTATGGCTAGCATGTGTGTTCGTCTGTAAAAACACTAAACGCCAAAATACTAACTACTAGTAGCTCACATTTTGACCACAAAATTAAAATTTCGGTTTGAGAGACATTTTTACCTGATTTCAACTTGAAAAAAAAAATACTGAATAACTTCCTGATAATTTTAAAAACTATGGGTTTTTTTGCTCTCAAAATAATACAAAAAATTGGTACTTTATATGGCATTTTTATGAGAAAACTGAGTTTAAAATTGATACAGTCGAAAATAGTGATATTTCTTTCATGCATGCATTTGAAATGACTTTTCCGATTAATGTGGTGAATAATTATGAATTTTAGATAAGAAGATGTAAAATAACGTATTGACATAAAATTTTACTCGTAAATACAACTTTTTAAAGCCCGAGAACCATCTCATTTTTTACCTAAATTGTGCTTTAAAAAAAAGTTGTATTTGCGAGTGAAATTTTATGTAAATACGTTATTTTGCATCATCTTAGCTAACATTCATAACTGCTCTTATATTTTTATCTTTTTTTCTACGCATCGCAGCGACCCCAAACCGATCTACCGATATTTCGAAGCCCTTTCCAAAAAGTCCAAAACCGCCCCCCTATTCCCAACCCCTTGGCCTCAATCACTCCTGCAAGTTGAAAAAATTATTTTTTTTTCAAGATTTTTCACCTTTCGCCCCACTTTTCTCCAAAATTCACGTTATTAACATACCTACTTTTTATTTTTTTTAAGTTACCTATCTAATTACCGTTCCAAAAAGGTGCAACATGCTCAGGTAGAAAAAGGATATGAAAATTTATTTACAAAAATCCTTCTACAGAATATCATGACAATTAGAATTTTTAAGAAATTATACTTAAGTTAACTAAAAACATTCATTTTATTCACTTAAAAACTAATTACAACTAAAACTTATGTCCTACAAAAGCTGTTACAGGGCTGCCCAAATAGTGACGTCCAACAGTAAAAAATATGTTGATTTTTACTTATAGAATAGTAGTACAAATTTACGCACCTGAGTAGTAATTTTACAAAATCATAGTGAAACTTGCAAATATGTGCGCAAATTCAAAGAAATTCGGAATTTCACTAATTATCTTATATATATAATTCTTCTGTACGTGTGTATGTCACTGAACTCCTTCTAAACGGCTAAACCGATTGTGATGAAATTTTTGTTGTGTGTTTGAGTGGCACTATGTATTATTTAGATTTACAATCGGACCCGGTAGGTGAGCCACTAGATGGTCCTGCAACACATCAACTTCTATAACGTTTATCCGATCGTCATGCAAATTGATATTTGCATGTATTTCAACATGGTGAATATTTTAGCGCTATTCATTTTGTTGGCGCTGCAGTACATTAACTTCTATAGCGTTCAACCGATTGTCATGAAAATTGGTATACATAAATACATGAATACGGTGAATATTTTAGCCATATTGACTTTGCTATAGCCCGCCACTAGATGACGCTGTAGTACATCAACTTCTACACCGTTTAACTGATCGGCATGAAAATTGGTACAATATAAGCAGGTACTTGAACATGGTGAATATTTTCGCGCCGTCTTACTATAACTACCACTAGATGACGTTGCAGCACATCAACTTCTGTACCGTTCAACCAATCGTCATGAACATTTGTGTGCGTAGGTATTTAAACACGTTGAATATATTTGCGTTATTCATTTTGTTACAACCTGTGTTTTTGGAATTATGAAGCTCAATCACGCCAAAACGAGTCAACGGATTTAAATGAAATTTGGAACACAGATAGAGAATATCTTGGAGATGGACATAGGATACTTTTTATTTGCATGCTTAAAAATAGCGGATCCAAGATGGCGGATATTTTTTAAAAGATTATGCGATTAACATTAAAATTGGTACTTGGGGGTTGCTGTGAGAATTTACGAATTCTAGGTGGCGGGTTGTTATATTTGAAAGTTTATGCGATTTGCACTAAAATTGGCACTTGGGGGTTTTCGAGGAAGAGATTGTCAGTGACATAGGCTACGTTTTCGCTGCCTGTCTGTCTGTCCGGACTCATCTTCGAAACAGCTGAACCGATTTGAACAGACATGAAGAGGTGGTCAGTAGTAACATAGGCTACTTTTTTATAATTGTTTACTATTGTTAAAGGTGACTCACGCAAAAATCACTTATCCGATGGAGCGCGCAACCTTCTAAGTGTCATAAGCTATGCATCGGTATTGGAAATTAAGGGGGAGAGCGAAGAAAGACCGGGATGCCGGGCAACGCCGGATGCGGAACAGCTAGTTTAAAATATATTTTGTTTATTATGATATGCTAATTGGTATTAAGGAATCACCCTGTAACACCCAAACGGACGACATGTAACCCTCCCATATCATACAGTTTTTGTTTGTCTGTGTGTGTGTGTGAAAATTATATGCAAAGCAAAATTCTAAGAAAATACAATGCATTTGTCCAGTTTCGAAAATGACTGCACCTGACATTTTTGGAAGATTTAGTAGACTTTTGGCGTGAGTTGGATGTCGTTGCGTTGAGTATATCAACAGACAGCGCTACGCGAAATGACGCCTCCGTGCGAGTGGTTCCATATCCCGCCATAGTTTCGAGTCCCGCGCGAAATTGGCTTCCGCTCTCTCGGTTTCGCGTTGGTCTGTGAAGACCTTAAAAAGTATTAGTAAGAAGTTTTCATCTTGAGCAGAAATGATGTCAACTTTAATTATTTAAAATTTCAATTTTTTGTTTCAAAGAAGAATTTGAAAAACTTTCGCAAATTATTTACAACCTTTTTTGACACGCTTCTATTAGCTTCATCTGTAACTAAATAACTAACTAACTATGTGAACAAATCTTGGAAGTTAAATTTGACCCGCTTCCCGGTTTCCGATAAAGCTGAAATTTTGCATACATGTTTAATTTGGATGACAATGTATGGTTAGCTAAGTTAATTGTTTAAAACAATTGAATTTGTTATAAACAATTAAAAAAATAATCTATGCAATGAATTCGAGTTTTTTCAACGGATAATTGTTTCTGTCATATCGCAAGCGTCACCCCAGGAAGCATGTTTTTTAGTTTTTTTAAACTATTATATTATTTCTATTATTTATATAAAAAAACATTTTTAGTATTTAGTTAGACTAACTACTAGGATATTCTCATTTTTAAATCAAAAATAACAGCTCATTATTGTAGCCATTTCCGTTATAGGTGTGATAACAAAATACTCATAAAGGCCTTCACAGACCGACGCGAACCCGCGGGAGCGGGAGCGAAATTCGCGCGGGATTTGAAACTATGGCGGGATATGGAACCATTCGCACTGACGCGTCAGTTCCCGTAGCGAACGCGGGATTGCAGCGTTTCATTTTCGGTTCGCAACATGTAGCGTTTTTCCCGCGTTCGCACAGTTCTCGCAAGAAGAAAATATGAATTTCACTGAAAGACTTATCGAATTAGTGAAAGTGCACCCAATTTTTTATGATTTGTCGTATCCTGGGTATAGGAATTTCCACAGGAAAGATGAATTATATGTTATCCATGATTAGTCTTTACCTCAACGCAATTGCAAGACAAAGCAAAGGCTTCACGATAATTAATCGAAAATTGGTTGATTGATTTGAGTTTATAAATGAACACGCGCCCAATCAAATTAATGTTATCCTATATCTTATCTTATATATCTTAGATAATATTATAAAGAATAAGTGGTTTAAATTTTTGTCAAAATCGGTTATATCAGTTTGAAAAATATCGTTTCGAAAAAAACGAAAAAAAAGGTTAAACTTGAAGTCCAAGAAACATTCGCTGCCGCGTTCATTTCAATTGATTGTAGTTCAGTTAATAATTAGAATTCTGGAAATGGAATGTGGAAACGTCTAAAATATTCTTAACTTTAAATAATCTAGGGGAAACATTTTGCTTATATAATATTTTTTGAAAATCTCAAGGTGGTGTAACCTCTTAATTTCAAGACAACACCTTTCACTTGCATCGAAAATTTCTTATAAGAACGACGGGACGGATCCGTTCCCGCTTCGTTGGCTGTGAATGTATCAGAATTTCCCGCTCCGGCTGAGTCCCGCTGAAATTCGCTCCCGTTCCCGCTCCCGCGGTTTCGCGTCGGTCTGTGAAGGCCTTAAAAACTGAAATTTTGATAGTCCCTATCGTATTTAATTTAAAATTGGCAGAGCAATAGGATTCCTTTTCATTACGGAAGCCTAAAAACTGATAGTTACTCTATTTTCTCTGGTTTTTGACCATGTGCTTGCAATATGGATTGTCATGTTAATTCAATTGATTGATTGGTTAAGACATGTAAGACTAACACAACATTATGGTAAATTTCTTCACGCCTGATATTGAATAAATGCTCCAATATTTGGCGGCTATGTATACGTATATATTGTATTTCCCATGAATCTTCGCGTAATCCTGGTGTAAAATTTAAGCCATTCAAATTGTTAAGCATGACTACGATGGAAACATCGTATTTGTACCCTCTGCTTTAATAAAAATTTATTTAGCAAATTTGAATTTATGAAGTGGCTTAGAAGAGAATTTATTTGAGTACAGGTGAATGATGTGAAATCTATACTAACATTTCTGTGATTTATGAAAACAAATCCTAAAGAGAAATGAACTCGGAAAATTGGTATCGCCGAATGATGATGGAACTCATATTTTATTAAGACCAACGAATTTAAGTGGAAATGATAACATAGAAGAGCTTATGAATATTATTTATATATCTCAAGGTAATTGATGGTTCTTGCATGTAATGGGTTTTGATTGTCGTCCAGCAGACTTTGCGTGCACATTTATTATTAATGATCAATACACAATATGTTATCAATCGAAATAACTTCCAGCGGTGTGCTGATGTGGTATAAAATTCTTTAATTGCAAACCTTTTAGTTGTTGCTATAAAACTTTTACAATTGTATTGTCTTTTTGTTTGTTTTTATGTGAACTAGCTGACCAGCACCCGGCGTTACCCGGACACAACTATCCCTAAAGTAAATTTAAACTTTAATAAAAATATGGTGTTGCCGATTTCGTCAAATGTCACTCAGGAGATTAAGCGCAATATGCCGATAGAATTTCTTCTAAATCACCGAAATACTTTTTGCATGACGCACCATAAACGTATCACTACTCAACATTCCACCTCTCTCTTCTCCCCCCCTAACTACCCAATTGCGATGCATACGATATGTCTCTAACGAGGTTGTGCGCTACACGCCTATAGAATTTCATCTCAGTCGGATAAGTGATTTTTGCGTAGCTCACCATAAACATATCACTGAAGCTCAGAATTTCGTAACAATAGTAATCAATCACAAGAAAGAGCCTACTGACAAGCTCTTCATGTCTGTAAAGTTCTCCTCCTCGAAAATCCCCAAATACCAAATTTAGTACAAATCGAATAAACTTTAAAATTTAGCAGCTCGCCACTTTGAATTCGTAAATTCTGACAGTTGGTTTGATTTCAAATCAGCGACTTCGAAAACCTCCAAGTATCGAGTTTGCTGGAAATCGCATAAATCTTTAAATTTGACAAACCTCCATCTTGAATTCGGAAATTCTCACACTCGGGTTGAAATAAGCGACCCCAGGGTACGCCACTAGATGGCGCAGCAGCTTATCATGTTCTGTACCGTTCAATCGATCGTCATGAAAATTTGCATACGTAGGTATTTGAACACATTGAATATTTTTGCGTTATTCATTTTGCTACAACCTGTGTTTTTGGATTTTTGACGCTAAATCACGCCAAAAAGGGTCAATTGATTTTAATGAAATTTGTAACTCTCACGGAAAAAAAAGTTGGGATATCTGCGCAACCAATTTACGTACGTTTGCCATAAAATCCACAACATATATTGAAAAAGCAGCAAACAGTATAGGAAATAATGTCAACATTTTACGCTGGCCCTTAAATTTTAGTTAAAAACCCTGTATTTTTTCACAAATGCTACCGAAATAATGCACTATCCGTCGGAAAATACAGGGCAATTTCTGAAAAAAATTCCGTGCAGGTAGAGAATAATATCTTGGAGAAGGATACTCTTTATTGGTATGCTTCAAAATAGCGGTTTCGAGATAGCGGACATTCAAATTTAAAAGATTATGATTATTAAAATTGGTACTTGGGGGTTTTCGGGGTCGCTGATTTCAAGCCAACTTTAAGATGGTTGACAGTAAAATTTAAAAGTTTATGCGATTTCCACAAAATATGGCACTTCGAGGTTTTTATTCGATTTGCACTAAACTTGGTACTTGGGGGTTTTCGAGGGAGAGGTTGTCAGGAGCGATATAGGCTACTTTTTTTCTCCCTGTCTGTCTGTCCGGGATCATCTTCGAAACAGCTGAACCGATTTGAACTTTACAGACATGAAGAGATGGTCAGTAGTAATAGACATAGGCTACCTTTTTGTAATTGTTTACTATTGTTAAAAGTTACGAAATTCTGAACGCCAGTGATATGTTTATGAAGAGTTCCGCAAAAATCACTTATCTGATTGAGATGAAATTCTATGGGCATGTAGCGCACAACGGGGAATGTTGAGCAGTAATATGTTTATGTCTCGTAAAAATACCTTTTGCGTGATTTAGAAGACATTTGATAAATTTGAAATCGGCCAATTTATAGTTTTATTAAAGTTTACTTCTATTTTAGGGTTAGTTGTGCCCGGGCAACGACGGGTGTGGGTCAGCTAGTAAATAAATAAATTAGTTTCTAGGTAACTGACTGAATAATGAAATTCCGTAGAAATATTGCTAAAAGCTCTAGATAAATACTCTATATAAAATATCAACGACAACTTGATATGCACTGTAAAATTTTTCAGCGATTCTAAATTCATAATATCATTATTTTGTTAGCTACTAAAAACATGTTAAATGTTGTTAATGTGTGCTATTGCCTATTATACTGCAAGTTACTTCACTGTCATTTGTGGTCAGCTTGTTGTTTGTTAAGTATCTTGTATTTTTCTTACGTATTTTGTAATTGTCACTTGTTTTTTTTTTTTTGATTAGATGTGTATTTCTCGATATCTTAAATCGTTCCGGAACCTTTGTTTACATACAACAGATATTTCATATTAAAATTTTGTTTTTTTCCCCGTAGAATCCGAATCAATCCCAATAAAAAATTGGGCTTCTCATTGAAATTAAAAAGTTGACCTACCTCCATCCACAATGGAAGAGAGAGGAGGGATAATTTTAGGAGATGCCGATGTCCCGCTTGGAGATGTTGATTTCACTGGTCATCATACTAGTAGAAAAGCTATGAGAGTTCGAGCGCAAAATCCCCGTGTATTTTTAAAGGGGGGTCAAAATTCTCAAAACGGTATCAAAAGCTCGTCGTCTACGTCTACGAGCAGTTTTAAGGCTGAAAGCTCTCTCTTGTGTTTATCTGGGTTCGGGTCTTTGCTATTATGCGGTCCGCCATCTACCGGATTAAGCTCAAGTTTTTCTAGAATGCGTGTGCTTAGAGCGTAGGTGGTTTTCTGGTGCAGGTCTTTGCTATTTTTACGGTCCGCCATCTACCGGTGTAAGTTCAAGTTGCGTGTGCTTGGAGTTTATGTGGTGTATCGGGTTCGGGACTTTGCTATTTTTGCAGCCCTTTCATCTACCAAATTAACTTAAAGTTTTTAGAATGTGCGTGGGATGCCGCTCTCCCGCCGAAAGCTTTACCCTATCCTTTGCTAGTTGGACGCGAACGTGGATGCCTCGATCATGCTACGTGTCATCATAAATCGCAGGGTACTTGAACGTGGACACTTGAATGTGTCACCCAAGTATAATTTACGCAGTTTTGCGGGTACGCATGTGGTTTTGTTTATGTTACAAATGTAAAGTCTTATCAGTAATGTGTCTGTAATTTGATCCCTTTAAGGAAACGTTTTACATTAGACTAGGAATTTGGGTACATGAAGGATCAAGCCTGAACATGCTATGAGGGCACATGTGGCTTTGTTTATGCTATCTGGTCTGTAATTTGCCCCCTTTAAGGACTCGTTTTAAATTAGACTAGGAATTTAGGATTATATTTAGGTATGAAGGATCATATCTGAACATGTTTCAAGTACGGAGGTGGCTTTGTTTATGCTATCTGATCTGTAATTTGATCCCTTTAAGGACGCGTTTTAAATTAGACTAGGAATTTGCGGATATGCAGGATCATGTCTGAACATGTTTCAAGTACGCATGCAGCTTTGTTTATGTTGAGGGGTTCTTATTTCCAGGAATTGATTTTCGTTTCAACGTGGGTTTATTTTTTGCTGTTTTATTTTACTTGAGGAAAATTTTTCCTTCACATTTGAGATCCCCGCGCGGGAGTATAAATAGCGCTCCTCGAAAATATGTCATTCATCGGTTGATCGTCGTGGTCGCGTTAAGCAAAGATTTCAAATTTAATATAGTGCGGTTTATTAAAGTACGACCGAGGAGTTATTTTATGTGAAAAATATCTAAATGAGAATTTGGATTTGGAAGTGTTTTGTGACTTACTGGTGTGCACAAAATTGTCAGATTTTCTTGTGAACTTGAAAGATTTTCTGCCTGAAAATCTAGTGTTAAAATACAAAGCGCCTCGTCCTGAAGGTTCTAATATTCATGACTATATTAATTGCACTGTTTGTGGGTTAGGGGAAGAACTTCGTGATTATTGTTTTTTGGATATACCTCTTACCAGAGAAAATGAGACAGAAAACTAGCAGTGAAAGAGACAGAATGTAAAAGTTACTATAAAAGGAGAGCCCTACAAGATCTAGTTCAGTTCATCAAGTGTTTCAAAGTGATCAGCTTAAATAGAAGAAATAAAAACAGTGAAAATGGTTCAACAACCGCAGAAGATAAGACGCATCATCGCCGAAGAAACATCAGGTATCCAAACAAATAGCAGAGCATTAGAAGCGCTAAACAATTATGAGATTAAACCCGTGCTTCCATACATCAAAGTATCTGAGATGGAGCAGCATACAGCTTATAAAATACATGGAATCCGGAAAATTACAACAAAATATGGAGATCGCATCATAGTGGAGTTCCAGAATAATCAAATGTTTCTGCCGGCTAGATATGGCAACTTACCAGACAGCATACTGGAGGAAATCAGGAATCAGGGCAATTTCTACGTAACAAACTTGGGTCCTCTTGGTAACACATTCATCCTAAGCTTTACTCAACATGACAGCGCAGAAAACTTTAATTTGTTACATTTCGTACCTAATAACTATTATAATAATTATTAAAATAAAATAAAATGTATTATATAAAACAAAAACCGTCTTTCATATTTCCCCATAATATTCCCTGGCCCTCCCCAAGTTCTATAAAATGGAATGTAATACCAACAAAAGGTTAGTTTGCATAAGGTTTTGGTAATAAGCAGTTGGTATAAAGATTCTACTAAGAAGCTAGAGGAAGACGTGGGGCAAAGGAAAAATAAATCAAAGAATTAAAGTACCAGATAAATTATTCTAAATCAGTTAACAAGTGATGAAAAGTATCTGAAAGTGAAATCACTTCAACCAAAAAGTTAAAAGATAATAATAAGAGGTGAGTATTGAAAACCAATTTCCCAACCAACCAACCAAGCCAACTAAATATTTCAGATGAATATTAAGGAATTCCTTGACAATTACTCTATTTTTCTGCTAGAAGAGCATAAGGAAAGAATAGAAAAAGTCTATCAATATCTTCGTCAATATGAAAATGTTGACAAAGTAATTTCTAAATATGGCAAACACTACACCAGCTGCTCCTGGTCTAAAGATGATGCAACTGCAGGACCAGATACCTGTGAATGCCATACTGCAGAATGGTACAACAAAGAAATTCAGCACCTCATCAATTTTTACATGAGGATCACAAAAAACAGCTGTGGAGAATGCCGAAAAGGATTCGCTTTATACTGACACATGTGTCAAACTTTACCCATAGAGTTAGTCGTAAGGGTGAATGGCATATACATCTTCAACACAAATGAAATACTGGAACCAATATTGGACCAAAACCATCGTGAAAAATATATAAAACAAGAATGAGTGAGGAAAATAAAATGCTAGTTTATATTTTAAAATGTCTTTTTATTTTTATTGATTACAATGAAAACAAATAATTCTTAATCTTTTCAATTTCTCCATTAATGTATAGAGTTAGATTATTTACAGTTTCTTGAATATTTTTATGTAATTCATAGTGTTGCTTTCTTATTTGTGTATCAACATAATTTTTAGTTGTAACGTCAGCATTTGTCTCAGGTTCTCCAAGGTTTGTGATGCGCTTGAATGTCAAATCATAGTTTCCATTCAGGGTTAAAAGAAATCCAATTCCTGCAGGTCCAATTGAGCCTTGTTCACCAGCAGCACCAGGCTTTCCAGGAGGGCCAGGAGGGCCAGGGGGATCAGGAGGACCCTGTTTAAGCCTGTTACTTCTTATTGAGCGACCAAAATTGTCTACGTCCATTTTCGAAATGATATATAATTTCATATATGTAGATATTTATTCAATTATATCAGCTTTCCGCAGCTCCTCAATAATTGCTACTATTTCATTATCATGGCTGTTATTTCCAGCTTGTTTTGATGCTATTAGTATACGAAGTCGGTCCACTAATTCATTTGGATCATCCCAATAGACATATTCAATGTTTTCCTTTGGAATTCTCATTATCCCCATCCCTCTGTGTGGTTTAGGAGTGTGAATCAATTTCTTTATTATGTTTTTATATTTGTAGGTATTTGTTCCCTTTATTTGCTTATTTTCATTAAAATCACGCCTGTGCGTGCATGTGTCGCTTAAAATTGATTGATAATTGACCAAGTCTTCTTTATTGTAACCAGTAGGACGTTTCATAAAAATCAGCTCAGATAAACCTTCGGTTATCTTGTATGGTCTATCACCAATCACAAAATGTTCATCCTCAACTTTCAATGTTGAATTACCAATCTTCCATCCATCGCTGCTGCTATAATGCACACCATAAGTTTTATCAACTTTCTCATTACTGCTGCTAACTAATTCCTTATATTTATTAAATATTTGGTTGGATGAACTTTGTTCTTTTAATGTTAATGATTGTATTGGTGTAGCAAACTCTTCATTCTCAGAATCATCATAACTGTCATCTTTTTCCTCCTCCTCTCTATCCTCATCATCATCCTCTAATGCTGATAGAGGAGTACTAGTAAATTGCATCTTTAAATATTTTCGTGCTGGGGGAGTATATGTTTCATAATTTCTTGAGCTGTTCTCTTGTTTAGGCTCTAAGGTATTTTCTTCTTTGGGTTCAAGCTTAACTGATGATGTAAGTTCTTTAAGTGTGTTGGTGATTGGCTTAAAGGTTTCCTCCAATTGAGTTTCTGCCTCGATTTTACCAGCCTTGAATGCTTTATATTTCTTTCGAATAGCATTGCTCGTCTTTATAATATCTTTTATCAGCTTTTCATCCATTTTACTCTTTAGTTTAGAGATATATAGGTAGTCAACTACACAGACAGTTATACAGCTAGACAGCTATACAGCCTGTTTTTAAACAGCCTGTTTTTATATAGCCTGTTTTTAAACAGCCTGTTTTTTAACAGCCTGTTTTTTAACAGCCTGTTTTTTAACAGCCTGTTTTTGAACAGCCTGTTTTTAGACAGCCTGATTTTATACAGCTATACAGACTGGTACAGGGCTATTGAGCATATAACTGTATCGATATGAGTACTTCGACCGACTGATGATGATAATTGAATTGCACTTTCTTTTATAGTCTCATGAAGATATCAAATCCTTTTCGATATCAACTATTATCCAGAGGACTATACATATCAATTACTAAGGATCCATATTTGTCCACCCAACATTTACACAAGCTTTCCAGAACTTTCAAACGACATATCAGTATTTACATGATCATTGTAAATATGCTTCAGGTTCAAGTTATCATGCTTAAACAAGATGAGCAAGTTTGTATTATCTCGAATCAGATGCTTTGGTATACGAGTATATGTTTGACAAAGCTGCAAACTATCAATTGCTTTATACCAACCCATGCAAAGTATGCTCTAATATTATCCCGTTTATCAGAAGCCACGTCAACAAAGATAAATATTGAGGTTACCATTGTTTCATCCGGATGTGTAGCAGCTATACAGCCTGTACAGCCTGTATAAAAACAGCATGTACAGCCTGTACAGCCTGTTTAAAAACAGCCTGTACAGCCTGTACAGCCTGTATAAAAACAGCCTGTACAGCCTGTACAGCCTGTTTAAAAACAGCCTGTACAGCCTGTACAGCCTGTACAGCCTGTACAGCCCGCTTAAAAACAGCCTGTACAGCCTGTACAGCCTGTACAGCCTGTACAGCCTGTACAGCCTGTACAGCCTGTACAGCCCGCTTAAAAACAGCCTGTACAGCCCGCTTAAAAACAGCCTGTACAGCCTGTACAGCCTGTTTAAAAACAGCCTGTACAGCCTGTACAGCCTGTTTAAAAACAGCCTGTACAGCCTGTACAGCCCGCTTAAAAACAGCCTGTACAGCCTGTACAGCCTGTACAGCCTGTACAGCCCGCTTAAAAACAGCCTGTACAGCCCGCTTAAAAACAGCCTGTACAGCCTGTACAGCCTGTTTAAAAACAGCCTGTACAGCCTGTACAGCCCGCTTAAAAACAGGCTGTACAGGCTGTTTTTAAGCGGGCTGTACAGGCTGTACAGGCTGTTTTTAAGCGGGCTGTACAGGCTGTACAGGCTGTTTTTAAACAGGCTGTACAGGCTGTACAGGCTGTACAGGCTGTTTTTAAGCGGGCTGTACAGGCTGTACAGGCTGTTTTTAAACAGGCTGTACAGGCTGTACAGGCTGTTTTTATACAGGCTGTACAGGCTGTTTTTAAGCGGGCTGTACAGGCTGTACAGGCTGTACAGGCTGTTTTTAAACAGGCTGTACAGGCTGTACAGGCTGTTTTTATACAGGCTGTACAGGCTGTACAGGCTGTTTTTAAACAGGCTGTACAGGCTGTTTTTAAGCGGGCTGTACAGGCTGTACAGGCTGTTTTTAAGCGGGCTGTACAGGCTGTACAGGCTGTACAGGCTGTACAGGCTGTTTTTAAACAGGCTGTACAGGCTGTACAGGCTGTTTTTATACAGGCTGTACAGGCTGTACAGGCTGTTTTTAAACAGGCTGTACAGGCTGTACAGGCTGTACAGGCTGTACATGCTGTTTTTATACAGGCTGTACAGGCTGTATAGCTGCTACACATCCGGATGAAACAATGGTAACCTCAATATTTATCTTTGTTGACGTGGCTTCTGATAAACGGGATAATATTAGAGCATACTTTGCATGGGTTGGTATAAAGCAATTGATAGTTTGCAGCTTTGTCAAATATATACTCGTATACCAAAGCATCTGATTCGAGATAATACAAACTTGCTCATCTTGTTTAAGCATGATAACTTGAACCTGAAGCATATTTAGAATGATCATGTAAATACTGATATGTCGTTTGAAAGTTCTGGAAAGCTTGTGCAAATGTTGTTTGGACAAATAAGGATTCTTAGTAATTGATATGTATAGTCCTCTGGATAATAGTTGATATCGAAAAGGATTTGATATCTTCATGAGTCTATAAAAGAAAGTGCAATTCAATTATCATCATCAGTCGGTTGAAGTACTCATATCGATACAGTTATATGCTCAATAGCCCTGTACCAGTCTGTATAGCTGTATAAAATCAGGCTGTCTAAAAACAGGCTGTTCAAAAACAGGCTGTTAAAAAACAGGCTGTTAAAAAACAGGCTGTTAAAAAACAGGCTGTTTAAAAACAGGCTATATAAAAACAGGCTGTTTAAAAACAGGCTGTATAGCTGTCTAGCTGTATAACTGTCTGTGTAGTTGACTACCTATATATCTCTAAACTAAAGAGTAAAATGGATGAAAAGCTGATAAAAGATATTATAAAGACGAGCAATGCTATTCGAAAGAAATATAAAGCATTCAAGGCTGGTAAAATCGAGGCAGAAACTCAATTGGAGGAAACCTTTAAGCCAATCACCAACACACTTAAAGAACTTACATCATCAGTTAAGCTTGAACCCAAAGAAGAAAATACCTTAGAGCCTAAACAAGAGAACAGCTCAAGAAATTATGAAACATATACTCCCCCAGCACGAAAATATTTAAAGATGCAATTTACTAGTACTCCTCTATCAGCATTAGAGGATGATGATGAGGATAGAGAGGAGGAGGAAAAAGATGACAGTTATGATGATTCTGAGAATGAAGAGTTTGCTACACCAATACAATCATTAACATTAAAAGAACAAAGTTCATCCAACCAAATATTTAATAAATATAAGGAATTAGTTAGCAGCAGTAATGAGAAAGTTGATAAAACTTATGGTGTGCATTATAGCAGCAGCGATGGATGGAAGATTGGTAATTCAACATTGAAAGTTGAGGATGAACATTTTGTGATTGGTGATAGACCATACAAGATAACCGAAGGTTTATCTGAGCTGATTTTTATGAAACGTCCTACTGGTTACAATAAAGAAGACTTGGTCAATTATCAATCAATTTTAAGCGACACATGCACGCACAGGCGTGATTTTAATGAAAATAAGCAAATAAAGGGAACAAATACCTACAAATATAAAAACATAATAAAGAAATTGATTCACACTCCTAAACCACACAGAGGGATGGGGATAATGAGAATTCCAAAGGAAAACATTGAATATGTCTATTGGGATGATCCAAATGAATTAGTGGACCGACTTCGTATACTAATAGCATCAAAACAAGCTGGAAATAACAGCCATGATAATGAAATAGTAGCAATTATTGAGGAGCTGCGGAAAGCTGATATAATTGAATAAATATCTACATATATGAAATTATATATCATTTCGAAAATGGACGTAGACAATTTTGGTCGCTCAATAAGAAGTAACAGGCTTAAACAGGGTCCTCCTGATCCCCCTGGCCCTCCTGGCCCTCCTGGAAAGCCTGGTGCTGCTGGTGAACAAGGCTCAATTGGACCTGCAGGAATTGGATTTCTTTTAACCCTGAATGGAAACTATGATTTGACATTCAAGCGCATCACAAACCTTGGAGAACCTGAGACAAATGCTGACGTTACAACTAAAAATTATGTTGATACACAAATAAGAAAGCAACACTATGAATTACATAAAAATATTCAAGAAACTGTAAATAATCTAACTCTATACATTAATGGAGAAATTGAAAAGATTAAGAATTATTTGTTTTCATTGTAATCAATAAAAATAAAAAGACATTTTAAAATATAAACTAGCATTTTATTTTCCTCACTCATTCTTGTTTTATATATTTTTCACGATGGTTTTGGTCCAATATTGGTTCCAGTATTTCATTTGTGTTGAAGATGTATATGCCATTCACCCTTACGACTAACTCTATGGGTAAAGTTTGACACATGTGTCAGTATAAAGCGAATCCTTTTCGGCATTCTCCACAGCTGTTTTTTGCCTCATGTAAAAATTGATGAGGTGCTGAATTTCTTTGTTGTACCATTCTGCAGTATGGCATTCACAGGTATCTGGTCCTGCAGTTGCATCATCTTTTGACCAGGAGCAGCTGGTGTAATGCTTACCATATTTAGAAATTACTTTGTCAACATTTTCATATTGACGAAGATATTGATAGACTTTTTCTATTCTTTCCTTATGCTCTTCTAGCAGAAAAATAGAGTAATTGTCAAGGAATTCCTTAATATTCATCTGAAATATTTAGTTGGCTTGGTTGGTTGGTTGGGAAATTGGTTTTCAATACTCACCTCTTATTATTATCTTTTAACTTTTTGGTTGAAGTGATTTCACTTTCAGATACTTTTCATCACTTGTTAACTGATTTAGAATAATTTATCTGGTACTTTAATTCTTTGATTTATTTTTCCTTTGCCCCACGTCTTCCTCTAGCTTCTTAGTAGAATCTTTATACCAACTGCTTATTACCAAAACCTTATGCAAACTAACCTTTTGTTGGTATTACATTCCATTTTATAGAACTTGGGGAGGGCCAGGGAATATTATGGGGAAATATGAAAGACGGTTTTTGTTTTATATAATACATTTTATTTTATTTTAATAATTATTATAATAGTTATTAGGTACGAAATGTAACAAATTAAAGTTTTCTGCGCTGTCATGTTGAGTAAAGCTTAGGATGAATGTGTTACCAAGAGGACCCAAGTTTGTTACGTAGAAATTGCCCTGATTCCTGATTTCCTCCAGTATGCTGTCTGGTAAGTTGCCATATCTAGCCGGCAGAAACATTTGATTATTCTGGAACTCCACTATGATGCGATCTCCATATTTTGTTGTAATTTTCCGGATTCCATGTATTTTATAAGCTGTATGCTGCTCCATCTCAGATACTTTGATGTATGGAAGCACGGGTTTAATTGTTACGATCCCAGCATCCCCCAATATCATATAATAATAAATGATCCCCATCGCGCCTTTCCCTAATTCCCACAGTTCACTTACCTAATGCGCAATATGCACGCGCATCCGTTCAACCCGCTCCAATTACAATTTTTTTCCTTAGTAATGTCTACACCTTTAATTTCGCTTAATAATTTCCTTAATAATTTCGCAATTTCGCTTAATAATGTCTGCACCTGAAACCATCCAGGTGACCCCAGGTAAAACCGCTGATCAGCAGTTCACACCGTTTTTGGCTTTGGCTTTTCACCCTGAGTGCCCAAGTCGCTTTTTTCAAGAGTCAGTCGGTTCCTAAAAGTCGAAGAGTGAAAAAGCTAAGTTGATTAAAAAGCTGTTGTTCAGTTGTTTGGAAAAATTACTAGTTTTGTTAATCAATATAAAGTTGACTGTAAAATAACTGTTTGGCTAAATTTTTATAACAAGTTAATTGTTTTTGTGAATTAACATAAAGTTGATTGTAAAGTAACTGTTTGGCTAATTTTGTTAACAAGTTAATTGTAATATTATTGATTGTCGTGTTTTATCATTGTGGAAAGAAATAAACTGTGATTTCGTTGAACCAAAATCTTGTTTACTTAATTTTTTTTATTTGAAATAACCCCCCGACTTTTAACTGGCGCAGTCGGTAGGATTGCGTGTCGCGGGTGACTTAAACATTCGTGTGTATCTCAATACTTAGACGCGCAATCCACGGTAAAGTGCTCCACCGAAAAGATTCGGCTTACGCAGTTACGACCGGAATAAAATACTTATACTGTGAAGATTCAGTGTAACGTAAATCTGTGCCGTGAAGATTCGGTGCAAATAAGAATTGTGCTGTAAAGATCCAGTGCAAAATATAAATTGTGCCGCGAAGATTCGGTGCAAAACTCGAGTTATTTAAGAGCAAATTGAATTGTAAGAAATCTGTGCATCGGGAAAGAGAAGACATTCCATCCAGCCAAACAGAAAGTTCTAATCACCCCATCATAGAAGGAGGAAAACAACGACAGGAACCGAACTCAAGGACACCACTATCCATCGTGCTACGAGCCTACCAGGAAAACTACACCAGGACTTCACCCAAAACACCGCCAAAGGCGAACAACGTCAAACAAGGTCAGAAATACAGCTATACCTTTTACTTTAAGCAGATACCTTTAGATTTAACTTTATATTCAGTTTATAGTAAATTTTACGAAATATGTTTATCGCGTAAAGTATTATGTCAGAAGAAAATTTAATAGAGCGATTAGAGCAAGCAAGGGACCAATCAAGACAAATCTCCAGCATTCTAAATAATTTTTTTGAATACGAATCCCAAGCTAACCCTATTCCTCAATCCAGAATGTTGTCTCTATCCATCGACCCTCTCAAATATATTTCGAAGCTTCCAGAATATCGTGGAGATCATCTGGAACTACAAACTTTTATAGACCTAGTTGACAAAATTCACCCTCTGCTAACAACGTACGACGCGTTATCACAGAGTATACTTTCTGATCAAATAAAAGCTAAGCTCAAAGGTAGGGCCAGAGAGGTAATCGATATCAACGCCCACGTTACCTCATGGACAGAAATTAAGACCATTCTCATACATAATTTCGGTGATAGGCTGACTAAAGAAGAGCTTTTTGACGAGCTAAGAGGCTTGAGATTTAAAACTCATAGCATCGATTTCTACAACGAAATCAAAAGTGTTTTAAGAAGGCTCAATACGAAGACGAAACAAGAAGCAACGAATGAAACCTCAGTAAGTGAAACAATAGAAGCAAATAAAATGTCTGCCCTTTTACTTTTTAAAAACAAACTCCCAGAGCCCATGAAGTCAATTCTACATTGCAGGAATCCTAACAGTTTAGAAGATAGCATAAATATACTACATGAATGCGGATATGCATCCTATATACCACCCCAATTCAGAAACAATAACCCCCAAAACAGAAATTCACCGACAAACCGCAATAATAATTATCAAAACAATAGACAAACAAACTTACAGAACCCCCAAAACAAAAATTCTTCTCCTAGATCCACAGAAAACACACGAAATCGTCCTGGGCAAGCACAGAGGCAGCCAAACTCTCAGCAAAATAGAAACTTCAACCCCTCCAATAACTACGCAAACAACAATTACCATCCGAATTACAATAGCTACAGAAATAATTACAACTACCCGGACAATACAAACTACAACAACAGAAACAATAACGGACCTAACTACAACTACCCGAACAACACAAACTACAACAACAGAAACAATAACGGACCTAACTACAATTACCCTAACAATATGAACAATAACTACAGACACAATAACGGAAATAACAATAATGATAATCGACCCAATAACCCCCAGAACAACCAATCCAGTTCTAGCAGTAGTGAAAGTAGATCGAAACCAGAGCCTATGGAAGTCGACATGGTTGATTCTGTTCATAACAGCGAGACTCGCGATCAAAATCAGCCTTCGCAACCTGCAAATTTTCGGCAAGAAGCCTCAGAGGCCATCTTCCACATATCTTAATTCAGGGCAGTATAAGGCCCCTACGATTTATTATCGATTCGGGAGCCACGCATTCGATAATTAACCCCGGACTGTGTCATCCTAAATATATTTCTTCCCTTAAATCACCGGTAAAGTTTAAAACTCTTAGTAGCGAAGTAGAAATTGATAAAATTGCTAGCATTCCACTTTTTAAGGAATTAGGAGACTCTAAACAGAAGATAGATTTTTACATTCACCATTTTCACGAAAATTATGACGGTCTTATTGGAAATAACGTTCTGATAACTTTGAAGGCAAAACTTGATTTCGAAAAAAAAGCGCTATGTGTATCTGGTAAAAATATAGATTTACATTTTGAATTAAAAAATAATATACAAAAGTATCGAGTACAACACAAAGGGGAAAAGGAATTATCCATAAGAGTTTTACAAAAAGAAGGTCTCGCATTTCTCAAAGAAAGAAAGTCCCCAGATGGTAACTTTATAATTAAAGAAGGAATTTACGACGTTGAAAATTACCAAATAAATGCTAGAATAGAAATTAAAAACGACCAAAAGACAATATTTACTATGGAACCGTTAAAAACAGAATTGGTAAATGACGAAAATTTTAACGTGATAGAATCGAAGACTCAAAGACCGCTAATTGACCAAATTCGTGTTGATCACCTTAATGATGAGGAGAAACGCGGACTAATTAAACTAATTAAAAATTATGCAGGTATATTCCACGACGAAAATACTAACTTAAGTTTCACTAATGCCATCAAACATCGGATACGTACGACAGACGATAAACCAATTCACGTTAAGTCATATAGATACCCCTATGTCCATAAAGAAGAGGTTAAATCACAAATTGAAGAGATGCTGAAAAACGGTATCATTCGGCCTAGTAGCTCTCCATACTCGGCACCCGTCTGGATTGTCCCTAAGAAGATGGACTCCAGCGGCAAACAAAAATGGAGGATCGTGATCGATTATCGACGGTTAAACGAAGTAACCGTCGACGATAAGTATCCGATTCCCAATATGGACGAGATATTGGAAAAACTGGGAAGATGCCAGTATTTTACCACCTTGGACCTCGCTAAAGGTTTTCACCAAATAGAAATTGATGAAAATGATATTCATAAGACCGCTTTTACAGTGGAAAACGGACATTACGAATTTTTACGTATGCCGTTCGGGCTGAAGACAGCACCAGCCACGTTCCAGCGTCTTATGAATAACGTCCTGCGAGAGTACATCAATAAAATCTGTCTTGTCTATTTGGATGATATTATTGTTTATTCAACTTCTCTTCAAGAGCATTTAGATTCACTGAGTAAAATATTTAAAAAACTGGCTGAAGCTAACTTAAAAGTTCAACTCGATAAAACTGAGTTCCTAAAGAAAGAAACAGAGTTTTTGGGTCACATCGTGACACAGGAAGGCATTAGGCCTAATCCGAAAAAAGTAGAATGCGTAAAATCATTTCCCTTACCAAAAACCCCCAAACAAATCAAACAATTTCTAGGTTTAACAGGCTATTATCGGAAATTTATAAAAGACTATTCTCTCATTGCGAAGCCCATGACCAAATATCTCAAAAAATGCGCAAAAATAAATATAGCTGACCCTGAATACCAACGTAGTTTCGAAACCTTGAAGACCCTACTTATTAACGAACCCATTTTACATTATCCCGACCTTAGTAAAATTTTCACCCTAACAACAGATGCAAGCCAGTTTGCACTAGGAGCAGTGCTCTCGCAAGATAACCATCCGATTTGCTATGCGAGCCGCACCCTAAACGAACATGAAATAAATTATAGTACAATCGAGAAAGAACTACTTGCCGTCGTCTGGGCAACAAAATATTTTAGGCCGTACCTATTTGGCAGAAAATTTGTAATTGAAACCGATCACAAGCCTCTAACTTGGCTCTTTTCTGTAAAAGAGCCAAATTCGAAACTTGTTAGATGGAGATTAAAATTATCGGAATACGACTACGTGATAAAATACAAAAAGGGCACAAAAAATAGTAACGCTGACGCCTTATCTCGCATCGAACATCAAGAGACACACATGGCAGAAGAAGTCCCAACCATCCCGTACACTAGAACACCCATTAACTTATTTAAAACCCAAATAATAATTGCTAAATCAAGTTCAGGCTCACTACGAATGAAAAAACAAAAAGTGTTTGACAAAAATCGTACTACAATCTCTACAAAATCGTTAGATGAACAGTCGGCTATTACCCTCTTAAAGCAACACTTTAATCCCAATGGTCTAAATGCAGTTCTCATTCAAGATGAAGACTTTTTTAAAACAATAGAAACCACATTCGCTCAACACTTCTCAAATAGTTCAAAATTCAAAATAATTAGATGTAACACGTTACTAGAAGATATAACGGACGAGGGTAAATTAGTGGAACTTATAAAAGAAGAACACCTCAAAAATAATCATCGCGGAATCGAAGAAGTATTTAGGGAATTAAAACAAAAGTACTACAATCCTAAGCTAAAAGAAAACGTAACAAAATTTATTAATAATTGTGATGTGTGTAACATAGAGAAATACGAACGGAAACCGCCAAAACCATTGTATAAATTAACCGAAACACCTAATAAGCCCAAGGATATTATACACGTAGACGTCTTCTACACATTAGAAAAGCAATTATTTGTAACGATAATTGATAAATTTTCTAAGCATGCTTTTGCCATGAGAATATTAGGCCGAACCTGGACAGAATTTAAGCGCGTACTCTCTCACTACTTTAGTCAATTTGGAAAAGTTAACAAAATTATCACAGATAACGAATTGGGATTCAAAGCCCAACCATTAAAGGAATTTTTAGAAGCTCAAAACGTCGAAATCCATTTCACATCTAACAGTAATCATACTTCCAACGCAGATATTGAACGCTTACATAATACAATTAACGAACATATACGGCTCTTGAAACACGACGAAACGACTAGCAACGAAACCGTTGAAGGCAAAATTCTTAAAATTATAGGGTACTACAACAACACTATCCACTCAACCACTGAAAAAAGGCCAATAGACTTTATAAACGGTACAATACATCAGGACGAATACAGTGACATTTACGAGAAGATATTAAGGAAAAAACAAAAGGCAATAGACAGACTCAACAAAAACAGAAAGGACGAAACAATAGAAACGGGAAAAAATTTTATCAAGGAAATACGAGGTGGAAAGAACCACTCCAAGTTTAGGAAAATAAATTCAATTAAGACAGATGAAAACCATATCATAGATTCAAAAAATCAAAATAAATATTATAGAACACATGTAAAAACTAAGAAGAAGTTCCAAAATACTAATAGACCAACTATAGAAATAAAGAAAAAAACGAAATAATTCAAAGCCGCAAACGTAACTAAAAACGGAAAACATTTTTGGTTTTTTTTTCAGGGAAACATGACGAACGGGACGACACTGACTACGATGCTAATCATCTTGACTATGATAACGACTTACCGGACTCAAGAGATACAGATACATGACCTAAACAACAATAATGGGTATATGACACTAGAATTGGAAAACGTTAGAATTATTAAGAATTATCGTAAGATATTACACATAATTAACGTTACTGACCTCGAGATTGCAAAAGACAACATTAAAGCAAATATCTTGTCAATGAAGCCTAAATCTTACCTTATCGGCCCCATGTATAGCACCCTTAATCAAAGTCTTTCCCTACTTGAAGCTAAAATAGATAATATTAAGCCACACTATCATCAAAAACGACAAAAGAGAGGTCTTATCAATATATTAGGTACTGGGATAAAATACATCGCCGGCACCATGGATCACGATGACGAGGTAGAGATCAAGGAAAAATTAGATGAACTTTATAGAAACAATGGTAAACTTGTAGAACAAAGTAATAAGCAGGTATTAATTAACAAAGAACTATCTGACCAAATACGAAACATTACGACTCACATAAACGACCAACAGAACAAAATAAAAACCTACCTTAACAACTTTACCAGCGAAATGTTCAACAAATTAATAACATTAGAAGACGAAGTCAAGTTCATGCAATATTCATTCCACATAAATCACGACATACTTTTACTCAGGAATCATGTAGATGACATTGAGCAAGTGCTATTCTCAAGCAAATTAGGTATACTCTCTAAAAATATTCTAAACGCGGAGGAATTGAAATTTATTACAGATATCATCAGTTATCAAGATATAAAAATAACGGTTGCTACATATAGAGACACCATTCTAATAGCCCTACTTATCCCTCAACTTTCGGACTTAAAATACTCAAAAGTTCTAATAGAACCTATCCCGGATCCCGACAACAAATCCCTATCCTTACAGACAAATGAGATTCTGGTAGATGAATACAAAAACATTTTTAAATTCCCTTTAAAAGATAAACAGAAAAAGAATCTTGTACCGATAACAGACAATTGTATTATAAATATAATAAATTCAAGAGAAGCGCACTGTAATAAAGAAATCAAAGACACAGAAGAAATAAAAGAGATAACCCAAGGAATTATATTAACGAAAAATTTACTAAATGAAACCCATGTAATACAAAATTGTAACAAAGCAGATATCAATATTAAAGGGACCCAGCTAATTAAATTCAAGAATTGTAAAATTAAATTGCAAGAAAAGAACTTTGAAAATTTCGAAACAACAATTTACGATAAAGTTATATTGCCAAATTTTGTAACTAAAATTAAGGAAAACAAAGCTCTCCAAAAACTCGATTTAAACGACTTGTATTTAGATAATATTAAAAATAGGGAATTGATAGAAAGCCTTAAAATCAAGAATCATGTTTACAACTCAACAACAGCAGGTATTGGTACAATAACCTTCCTTGGCCTAATTGTAATACTTTTAACTAAAATTTGGAAAAGAAGGAAAATTCTAAAAGATACTTCGACGGAGCCTCAGTCTAACGGTGGGGGTGTTACGATCCCAGCATCCCCCAATATCATATAATAATAAATGATCCCCATCGCGCCTTTCCCTAATTCCCACAGTTCACTTACCTAATGCGCAATATGCACGCGCATCCGTTCAACCCACTCCAATTACAATTTTTTTCCTTAGTAATGTCTACACCTTTAATTTCGCTTAATAATTTCCTTAATAATTTCGCAATTTCGCTTAATAATGTCTGCACCTGAAACCATCCAGGTGACCCCAGGTAAAACCGCTGATCAGCAGTTCACACCGTTTTTGGCTTTGGCTTTTCACCCTGAGTGCCCAAGTCGCTTTTTTCAAGAGTCAGTCGGTTCCTAAAAGTCGAAGAGTGAAAAAGCTAAGTTGATTAAAAAGCTGTTGTTCAGTTGTTTGGAAAAATTACTAGTTTTGTTAATCAATATAAAGTTGACTGTAAAATAACTGTTTGGCTAAATTTTTATAACAAGTTAATTGTTTTTGTGAATTAACATAAAGTTGATTGTAAAGTAACTGTTTGGCTAATTTTGTTAACAAGTTAATTGTAATATTATTGATTGTCGTGTTTTATCATTGTGGAAAGAAATAAACTGTGATTTCGTTGAACCAAAATCTTGTTTACTTAATTTTTTTTATTTGAAATAACCCCCCGACTTTTAACTTTTAATCTCATAATTGTTTAGCGCTACTAATGCTCTGCTATTTGTTTGGATACCTGATGTTTCTTCGGCGATGATGCGTCTTATCTTCTGCGGTTGTTGAACCATTTTCACTGTTTTTATTTCTTCTATTTAAGCTGATCACTTTGAAACACTTGATGAACTGAACTAGATCTTGTAGGGCTCTCCTTTTATAGTAACTTTTACATTCTGTCTCTTTCACTGCTAGTTTTCTGTCTCATTTTCTCTGGTAAGAGGTATATCCAAAAAACAATAATCACGAAGTTCTTCCCCTAACCCACAAACAGTGCAATTAATATAGTCATGAATATTAGAACCTTCAGGACGAGGCGCTTTGTATTTTAACACTAGATTTTCAGGCAGAAAATCTTTCAAGTTCACAAGAAAATCTGACAATTTTGTGCACACCAGTAAGTCACAAAACACTTCCAAATCCAAATTCTCATTTAGATATTTTTCACATAAAATAACTCCTCGGTCGTACTTTAATAAACCGCACTATATTAAATTTGAAATCTTTGCTTAACGCGACCACGACGATCAACCGATGAATGACATATTTTCGAGGAGCGCTATTTATACTCCCGCGCGGGGATCTCAAATGTGAAGGAAAAATTTTCCTCAAGTAAAATAAAACAGCAAAAAATAAACCCACGTTGAAACGAGAGTCAATTCCTGGAAATAAGAACCCCTCAACATAAACAAAGCTGCATGCGTACTTGAAACATGTTCAGACATGATCCTGCATATCCGCAAATTCCTAGTCTAATTTAAAACGCGTCCTTAAAGGGATCAAATTACAGATCAGATAGCATAAACAAAGCCACCTCCGTACTTGAAACATGTTCAGATATCATCCTTCATACCTAAATATAATCCTAAATTCCTAGTCTAATTTAAAACGAGTCCTTAAAGGGGGCAAATTACAGACCAGATAGCATAAACAAAGCCACATGTGCCCTCATAGCATGTTCAGGCTTGATCCTTCATGTACCCAAATTCCTAGTCTAATGTAAAACGTTTCCTTAAAGGGATCAAATTACAGACACATTACTGATAAGACTTTACATTTGTAACATAAACAAAACCACATGCGTACCCGCAAAACTGCGTAAATTATACTTGGGTGACACATTCAAGTGTCCACGTTCAAGTACCCTGCGATTTATGATGACACGTAACATGATCGAGGCATCCACGTTCGCGTCCAACTAGCAAAGGATAGGGTAAAGCTTTCGGCGGGAGAGCGGCATCCCACGCACATTCTAAAAACTTTAAGTTAATTTGGTAGATGAAAGGGCTGCAAAAATAGCAAAGTCCCGAACCCGATACACCACATAAACTCCAAGCACACGCAACTTGAACTTACACCGGTAGATGGCGGACCGTAAAAATAGCAAAGACCTGCACCCAGAAAACCACCTACGCTCTAAGCACACGCATTCTAGAAAAACTTGAGCTTAATCCGGTAGATGGCGGACCGCATAATAGCAAAGACCCGAACCCAGATAAACACAAGAGAGAGCTTTCAGCCTTAAAACTGCTCGTAGACGTAGACGACGAGCTTTTGATACCGTTTTGAGAATTTTGACCCCCCTTTAAAAATACACGGGGATTTTGCGCTCGAACTCTCATAGCTTTTCTACTCATACTAAAGATGTCTTGTAAGTGGCACATTATGTCTATGTAGGATTTGTTCCCGTAGACTACCAATTCGTAAATGGAAAAGCCCAATCAGCTATCGTTTTCGGGAAAAATAGGATTGAATACTACAAAATGCGATACTATTATATAAAAATACAAAAAGCTTTGAAGACTTTCGAAATAATCAGTGAATTTTACTTTTTTCCACAAACTGATTTTTTCATAATATTGATGACGAATAAAGAACATTGCAATTGCACACGCTTGAAAAATTTGCTCGCCAAGTATGTAATAAGGGCTATAAAGATAATTTGTATTTGATATCCATAGATTAGGACCCAGGCTTTCATTTAAGCCATGTTAAGAACTCTTATGCCCGATTTCACAGTGCCAACTTAAGTTCTGATCGTCACTTAAGTTCCCGTTTAATCAGTTTTCGGTTTCACAGTGCGAACTTAAGTGTACATTACGACTTAAGTGGTCGCTATACTTAAGTCGCCAAAATTGGCCACTTAAGTTTCGCTTAGAGAAATTTTTTGACATTTCGTGTGGAAAATTGAACAAATAAACAAGTTGTTTTTAAAAATTGGTATTTTTGCTTAAAAAAGGAATACTGATACGGAAGATTTAATTGATAAAGAATGTTATGAAGTCATTGTTCGAGTTACACGCATTAAGGGGAGCAAACCCTTTAAAATGCCTGAAAATAAGCCATTTTTCATTAGTATTTTATAAAGGTGAAAAAATAACTGCATCATTTTAAATTCTAAATATCATTTCATTATATATTAAAGGTGTAGGCAAACATTTTTGTTAAATTTTAAAATTCAAAATAACAGCTTTTTTATGGTATACTCTATAGGCAGAAACCCACCAAAATTTCAGCCAAATCGATTAATAACTTTTTGAGGTACAGCAGCAGCAGTTTATGAAAACGCGGTTTCGAGATAATCGCGTTTAAAGTTCCAGTACAAAGAGTTTTAACACGAAGAATCGTATTTCACTTTCAAAATAAACGGTTCAAATATAGAATATCTGGATTTTTTCTTTTTCCGGGATGTTCCCGATATATTATACTTTCGAAATATGAGGAAAAAAAAATCGATTTTTTGAAAAATTTACAGGGTTTGCTCCCCTTAAAAGATTCCATACCTTAAAATATATTTTTTATAAAATTTTTCAAATTTTCATAAATTTATTTTAGTTACCTTTGACTTTAATTAACAGCGTCAAAATAATTCGTTTCTCATGAGAGGGCCTCTCCTGAAACAAGCACAGTGTCCTACATAAAAGCGTAAAATACTTAAGTTCTCACTTAGCTAAGCGTGAAATAAAATAGGACTGTGAAACCGAAAATACTTAAGTCGTCACTTAAGTTTTGCCGTGCGCTTAGCTAAGTGAGAACTTAAGGACGCACTGTGAAATCGGGCATTACAATCAACCGTTATTTTTTAATTATCTTTTAAAAACGGCCAAAATATCGTCTTTTGAATATTTTGACTCTATTTTTCTCGCAAACAAGAGCTGACTGAGCATTTTAATTTACGAATTCCTAATCTACGGAGAAAATCCTATAGAAATAATGGCTCTTATGTATAAAAACTGAGCTAATTTTCAATCTTAATTTTTATATAGAAAATTTGAGCTCAATCTCAATTTGAGTGATATAAAACTCAGGTTTTCTATATCAAAATTAATACTGAGTATTTGCTCAGTTTGTATGCATAAGAGCCAATGTGCCACTTATAAAACATCAAATATAAAACTTAAATTGGTTGAGCAGTGTTTTTGTCTAGACAATTTATTTGTATGATGCGTTTATTCGAGTTCTTTGATATGGCAGGTTAAGTGGGACAGGGAGTGGGACCTAGTCAAAATGAGATCTTACTTAGACAAACAAAAACTGTATGATATGGGAGGGTTACATGTCGTCCGTTTGGGTATTACAGTGTGATTCCTTAATACCAATTAGCATATCATAATAAAAAAATATATATACACTACTCCAAATAATTAAGGGAACAAAAAAAAACACTCTAAATTTTGTAGTGATTTTTGACGGACTGTATCTAAGCTAGAAATGATCGTATCGAGGATCTAAAACAAGCGTCTTAAAGCTCCAAGCCTCTAGTTTTGGAACTTTCAGTGAACAAATTTTCATGGCCACGGTTCTCACGCAATCCAAAGAAATAGAGCCCAAAAAAATGTTTCAAAAGTTTTAGTATTTTTTCTTTCGGTCCACGGACTCGGCTAATTTTTTTTGGATTTGACCACCCTATGGACCAGATAGCTTGTCATCTTTAATTTAATTTTTTCAAATCCTTGTTACCATTATCCGATATTTAGCGAAAAAGGAGACATTTGTATTCAACCATCGATATCTCAGGAACCAATGATCGTACAGGAAATGTAAGCGCAGTTTCGGAAACTGGAATAAATTTCCTAAAAGAATCTGTCAAGGCTTTTAAAAAAAACAATTTTTTTTTAACCGTAATTTCAATTTAAAAAATGTCAAAAAAGTGACTTTTTCCCTTGTTTTGGTAAATCGACCGCGTTTTTGCAAATACTGATGGAAAGGCTAAGGTTTGTGGATTTTTTTTACACCTCAGTGTACCCCCGATAGTCCTGCAAATCCGCAGAGCGATCCATTGGACGGTTCCTTCTGCCCGATTTATCAAAGTTTTGGGAACAATTAAAGGAACAATAATTGTGCTTTTAAACATCGTGTATGGTAGTCTTCATAAACATGGAAAATTCATTTTTTTTCGACTTTTCTCACAATTATGCATCAGTCACTTGGTAAATTAAAAAAAAAAAAAAAAAACGGAAAATAAAAAACATCTAAAATTAAAAAAAATCGAAAATTAAAATTATCTGTTTTTTAATATTTAGACGTGTTTTTTATTTCTTCGATGCCATATGTAGATCGCGAGATATTGACCTTTCCGAAACTTTTTTTTACACAATACACATCCTCCCCGCACTCCCTGTATCGAATACAACAAAATGTTTCAGACAAAAGTTGCGTATTTTTTCATGAAGAATCCGAATCTGTTAAAAAAAATGGGGGGTCCCATTTGAAAAACAAAAGTTACCCCCACCCCTGCCAACAGGAGTGGGGGTGGGGGGTAACGGTTGGTAGAGTTGAATACTTCTTTTAAAAATATTTTACCCCTATTTTTTTGTTTTCCGATGCGATGTGTTCTTTCCAAAATATTCGACCGTTCCGGGACTTTTGTCACACCCTGTACATACAAAGACAGACACACACACACGTGGGATGCTGAACGGACCGTACCTCCGCGTAGTGCATCCTGGGTTACGGTAAAATCGTCCAAAACTTATATAAAAAACTATTCTTTCAAATCTATAAACAGCATTATTTCATTTTATTTGGTTAATGATAGCAATGTTCCCACCACTTCCCAGCCATAAAAATATTTTTTTCTGTCACTCCAGGACCCAAGCCTAAAATTTATAACATCCATTCACTTTCCGCTCGAGGGGCAGAAATCGGCACTTTTTTAACATCCTCCTTTATTCAAAACAATGAACAGTAAAACTTTGCTTAAAATAAAAAAAAACAAAAAGCACAAACAATTTTTCCATGCCTTGAAAAACATATTAAACAATCATTTTCTTTTCAAAATGTAACATAAAAACTATCAACTAAGGGTACCTTCACGCAGAAAATTAAATAGACTTACATTTAATCAAAATTAACAGTTTACTTGACGAAACAAATAAAAAACAAGAATATTAACAAAAAACAAGAAAAAAACATACCTTAAAAAAAATTGAAGTTTGAACGAAGAAATGTGTTTTTCCAAATTTCAAAATTTGTAGGTATAGGGGACGGCTTTTTAAATTCAATTCAATAGAAAATGTCCTAACTAATCTAATTCGGATCGGTTTGTGAAAAAAACCTTGTTTTTGTCTTGTATGGCAATTTTGACCGGTTTCCTCTAACGTGAAATAAACGGGTTTTTGGAGATTTTCTGTTTCGAGTTTATAAATTTTGAGATTTTTTTTCTTTTCAAGGCGCCCGGTAGGGCGCCGAGTGTAGATAGGAAAAAATCTCGGCGCTCAAGGAAGCATTATTACTGCAATGTGTAGGCAGGAAAATATTTTTATTTTTACTTTATTTTTTTATTAAAAATTGGATTGTTTATCTGTTAAATAAAAAATGCGGTTTGATTTGGGTAGGTCTCTTATATCATTTATAATTTTTTTTTTTTTTTAAATGTGTATATTTTTCGCTATAATTAAAAATTTGTCAAAACTTTGTTCCAGAAAGTTTTTCTTCCGTGTTCGGTCTTCTGACGTCATAATTTTTAGAACGAAGTTCTTTATGGCGAGCAGGTGAACGCCATTTGCACCAAACTTGGTATTTTGAGGTTTTCGGTGTCGTTTATTTCAAATCAACTATCAGAGTTTACGAAATCAAGATGGCAGACTGTCTAATTTTGAAATTAATGCGATTTGCACCAAAATTGATACTTGGGGGTTTCCAGGATCACATTATTTCAAATCAACTGTCAGAATTGACGAATTCAAGATGGCAGATTGTCCGATTTGAAAGTTAATGTGATTTGCACCAAACTTGGTACTTGGAGGTTTTCGGCGTTGTTGATTTCAAACCGAATGTAAAAATTTACGAATCCAAGTCAAATTTTAAATTTAATGCGAACTTTGGAACTTGGGGATTTTCGGGGTCGGTTTTTTAAACTTTTGTCACTTAAATATGTCAAATGTTTTTAGCAACATTTCCCGTTTTACCCCTGTTCAGTTATCCCTCACCCTATATCTCGGCCAATTCTCAACAAATTCTAAAATATAACCATTACCTTGATCTTCACCAACTTCGGAACACGGAATTTGGAAAACGTGAAATGGTCAATGTGACCTGCGACTTTTGTTTTTATGAAAAGAAATCACATAAAGCTGAGATATACATAAAAAGTGTTCCCATATCTAAAGTCAAGATTGCAGGTAATTACTACCAAGTAATTAGCGCAATATTTCATGATGGGAAACGTGAAAGTGGACACTACACAAATATGCTGCGAGGAAAGAACAGTTAGCATAATGCCGACGATTATTGTATAAGCTTGATGTAATAGAGCCAAAGGAATATATACATATGTACAGTGCTGGAACAAATTATAAACTCACACATACTTTTTCGTGTAAAGACCCATCTATGTTCAGTTACGTATTGAAGTATTTCCCTTTGAAAAGGAAAGTCTCCTATCAGGCCCCAATTTATTATAATAGCACGTACTTTGGATTTCAGGAAGCGACACGATCGTCCAAATTCATGAATATCTCCATTTTTATTGTGGAATAAAATATAAACTCAGTTGTTTTATCAGTGAATCGTGGACTGTTATACAGTTTGTAAGATCACAAAGTGTCAGGGTCACGCTTACTTAATTCATAAAAAGTAAAGCCGAAATCCTGTATTCTTCTAGTGAGACATTTTTTAGTTATTTAAAATGCCAAAAGGTAAAAAGTGACATTGAACAACAAAGAATTATTGATTTAAAAAGTTTTGGACTAAGTCAAAGACAAATCGCGGAGAAAATTGGACGTTCACAAAGTGCCGTTAAAAATTTTCTTCGTTTAGGGAAAGAGTATTATGGCAAAAAAAAGAGCCCGGGTCGACCTTCCAGATTTTCCGAGAGAACTAAAAGAATGGTTCTTAAGGAAATGTCAAAAACTGGAGCATCTTCATCAAAGATTGTCCAAGGTTTCGGTTTAGAATGCTCTCCTCGTCTTATTCGAAAGTGGGCAAAACAATCAGAAAATTTGGAATATGTGAAAATTCAAACGAAACCAAAATTATAATACATGAACGCCATATTAAAGCAAGACTGCAGTTTGCAGAAAAATATTTGAAAACCAGTTCCGTTTGGTCAAAAATAATTTTTAGTGACGAACAAAAATTTAATATGGACGGTCCGGACGGTTTAAAATATTATTGGCACGATATCCGCAAGGAAAAAAAAATCTTTTCCATACGCGCACAAGGAGGAGGAGGAGTCATAATATGGGCTGCGTTTAAAAAGGATATGAAGTCTGATATTGCCTTCATCAGGGGACGAATGAATGCAGAGTGTTACCAGGCCGTATTGGAAGCATATCTTTTTCCATTAATAGAGTCTGTTGGAGATGAAGATGTAATTTTCCAACAGGATAATGCACCGATACATACCGCGAGCTCAACAAAACTCTGGTTTTCACAGCATAACATCGAAGTTTTAAGCTGGCCAGCATTAAGTCCGGACTTAAACCCCATAGAGAATTTATAATAAATTGAGGGGTAAGGTAATTACCTCTCTATTTAATTCATATAAGTAGATAAGCTATGAGAGTTCGAGCACAAAAATCCCATAAGGTTTATACAGGGGGTCAAAATTCTCAAAATTGTATCAAAAAGCTCGTCGTCTACGTCTAGGATCAGTTTTAAGGCCGAAAGCTCTCTCTTGTGTGTACCGGGGGTTCGGGTCTTTGTTTTTTTTGCGATCCACCATCTACCGGATTAAGCTCAAGTTTTTAGAATGTGTGTGTGATGCTGCTCTCCTCGCCAAAATCTTTACCTATCCTTTGCTAGTTGGACACGAACGTGGATGCCTCGATCATGTTACGTGTCATCATAAATCGCAGGGTACTTGAACGTGGACACTTGAATATGTCACCCAAGTATAATTTACGTAATTTTGCGGGTACGCATGTGGCTTTGCTTATGCAATGTGGTCTGTAATTGGATCCCTTTAAGGACAGGTTTTTACATTAGACTAGGAATTTAGGATTATATTTATTATTTAGGCATGAAGGATCATGTCTGAACATGTTTCAAGTACACATGTGGCTTTGTTTATGCTGAGGGGTTCTTATTTCCAGGATGACTTGCATGAACATATTAATTGCACTGTTTGTGGGTTAGGCGAAGAACTTCGTGATTATGTTTATTTTGATATACCCCTTTCTCCCCCATAAATGGGACAGAAAAGCAGGAGTGAAAGAAACAGAAAGTATGAGTGAAGGAGACAGAATGTAAAAGTTAGTATAAAAGGAGAGCCCTACAAGATCTGGTTCAGTTCATCAAGTGTTTCAAGTGATCAGTTTAAAGAAGAAATAAAAACAGTGAAAATGATTCAACAACCACAGAAGATAAGGCGCACTATCACTGAAGAAACATCAGCTCTCCAAACAAATAGCAGAGCATTAGAAGTGCTCAACAATTATGAGATTAAACCTCTACATCCATACATCAAAGTATCTGAGATGGAGCAGCATACAGCTTATAAAATACATGGAATCAGGAAAATTACAACGAAATATGAAGATCGAATCATAGTGGAGTTCCAGAATAAGCAAATGTTCCTGCCGGCTAGATATGGCAACTTACCAGACAGCGCACTGGAGGAAATCAGGAATCAAGGCAACTTCTACGTTACAAACTTGGGTCCTCTTGGTAACTCTTTCATCCTAAGCTTTACTCAACATGACAGCGCAGAAAACTTTAATTTGTCATACTTTGCACCTAATAACTATTATACCAATTATTAAAATAAAATAAAATGCATTATATAAAAGAAAAAACCATCTTTCATATTTCCCCATAATATTCCCCGGCCCTCCCCCAAGTTCTATAAAATGCATTGTAATGGTAACAAAAGGTTAGTTTGCATAAGGTTCTGGTAATGAGCACTTGGTATAAAGATTCTACTAAGAAGCTGGAGGAACACGTGAGGCCAAGGAAAAATAAACAAATAAATAAAACACTTCTACCAAAAGTTAAAAGATAATAATAAGAGGTGAGTACTGAAAACCAATTTCCTAACCAACCAACCAAGCCAACTAAATATTTCAGATGAATATTAAGGAATTCCTTGACAAATACTCTATTTTTCTGCTAGAAGAGCATAAGGAAAGAATAGAAAAAGTCTATCAATATCTTCGTCAATATGAAAATGTTGACAAAGTAATTTCTAAATATGGTAAGCATTACACCAGCTGCTCCTGGTCAAAAGATGATGCAACTGCAGGACCAAATACCTGTGAATGCCATACTGCAGAATGGTACAACAAAGAAATTCAGAACTCATCAATTTTTACATGAGAATTATAAGAGACAGCTGTGGAGAATGCCGAAAAGGATTCGCTTTATACTGACACCAGAAGTACACATTTTACATGTGTCGAACTTTGCCTATAGAGCTAGTCGTAAGGGCGAATGGCATATATGTACATCTTCAACACAAATGAAATACTGGAACCAATATTGGACCAAAACCATCATGAAAATATATAAAACAAGAATGAGTGACGAAAATAAAACGCTAGTTTATATTTCAAATATCTTTTTATTTTTATTAATTACAATGAAAACAAACAATTATTAATCTTTTCAATTTCACCATTAATGTATACAGTTAGATTATTTACAGTTTCTTGAATATTTTTATGTAATTCATAGTGTTGCTTTCTTATTTGTGTATCAACATAATTTTTAGTTGTAACGTCAGCATTTGTCTCAGGTTCTCCAAGGTTTGTGATGCGCTTGAATGTCAAATCATAGTTTCCATTCAGGGTTAAAAGAAATCCAATTCCTGCAGGTCCAATTGAGCCTTGTTCACCAGCAGCACCAGGCTTTCCAGGAGGGCCAGGAGGGCCAGGGGGATCAGGAGGACCCTGTTTAAGCCTGTTACTTCTTATTGAGCGACCAAAATTGTCTACGTCCATTTTCGAAATGATATATAATTTCATATATGTAGATATTTATTCAATTATATCAGCTTTCCGCAGCTCCTCAATAATTGCTACTATTTCATTATCATGGCTGTTATTTCCAGCTTGTTTTGATGCTATTAGTATACGAAGTCGGTCCACTAATCCATTTGGATCATTCCAATAGACATATTCAATGTTTTCCTTTGGAATTCTCATTATCCCCATCCCTCTGTGTGGTTTAGGAGTGTGAATCAATTTCTTTATTATGTTTTTATATTTGTAGGTATTTGTTCCCTTTATTTGCTTATTTTCATTATAATCACGCCTGTGCGTGCATGTGTCGCTTAAAATTGATTGATAGTTGACCAAGTCTTCTTTATTGTAACCAGTAGGACGTTTCATAAAAATCAGCTCAGATAAACCTTTGGTTATCTTGTATGGTCTATCGCCAATCACAAAATGTTCATCCTCAACTTTCAATGTTGAATTACCAATCTTCCATCCATCGCTGCTGCTATAATGTGCACCGTACGTTTTATCAACTTTCTCATTACTGCTGCTAACTAATTCCTTATATTTATTAAATATTTGGTTGGATGAACTTTGTTCTTTTAATGTTAATGATTGTATTGGTGTAGCAAACTCTTCAGTCTCAGAATCATCATAACTATCATCTTTTTCATCCTCCTCACTATCCTCATCATCATCCTCTAATGCTGATAGAGGAGTACTAGTAGATTGCATCTTTAAATATTTTCGTGCTGGGGGAGTATATGTTTCATCATTTCTTGAGCTGTTCTCTTGTTTAGGCTCTAAGATGTTTTCTTCTTTGGGTTCAAGCTTAACTGATGATGTAAGCTCTTTAAGTGTGTTGGTGATTGGCTTAAAGGTTTCCTCCAATTTTTTGAACAGGCTGTTAAAAACAGGCTGTTTAATAACAAGCTGTTTAAAAACAGGCTGTATAGCTATATAACTGTCTGTATAGTTGACTACCTATATATCTCTAAAGTAAAGAGTAAAATGGATGAAAAGCTGATAAAAGATATTATAAAGACCAGCAATGCTATACGAAAAAAATATAAAGCGTTCAAGGCTGGTAAAATCGAGGCAGAAACTCAATTGGAGGAAACCTTTAAGCCAATCACCAACACACTTAAAGAGCTTACATCATCAGTTAAGCTTGAACCCAAAGAAGAAAATACCTTAGAGCCTAAACAAGAGAACAGCTCAAGAAATTATGAAACATATACTCCCCCAGCACGAAAATATTTAAAGATGCAATTTACTAGTACTCCTCTATCAGCATTAGAGGATGATGATGAGGATAGAGAGGAGGAGGAAAAAGATGACAGTTATGATGATTCTGAGAATGAAGAGTTTGCTACACCAATACAATCATTAACATTAAAAGAACAAAGTTCATCCAACCAAATATTTAATAAATATAAGGAATTAGTTAGCAGCAGTAATGAGAAAGTTGATAAAACTTATGGTGTGCATTATAGCAGCAGCGATGGATGGAAGATTGGTAATTCAACATTGAAAGTTGAGGATGAACATTTTGTGATTGGTGATAGACCATACAAGATAACCGAAGGTTTATCTGAGCTGATTTTTATGAAACGTCCCACTGGTTACAATAAAGAAGACTTGGTCAATTATCAATCAATTTTAAGCGACACATGCACGCACAGGCGTGATTTTAATGAAAATAAGCAAATAAAGGGAACAAATACCTACAAATATAAAAACATAATAAAGAAATTGATTCACACTCCTAAACCACACAGAGGGATGGGGATAATGAGAATTCCAAAGGAAAACATTGAATATGTCTATTGGGATGATCCAAATGAATTAGTGGACCGACTTCGTATACTAATAGCATCAAAACAAGCTGGAAATAACAGCCATGATAATGAAATAGTAGCAATTATTGAGGAGCTGCGGAAAGCTGATATAATTGAATAAATATCTACATATATGAAATTATATATCATTTCGAAAATGGACGTAGACAAGTTTGGTCGCTCAATAAGAAGTAACAGGCTTAAACAGGGTCCTCCTGGTCCCCCCGGCCCTCCTGGCCCTCCTGGAAAGCCTGGTGCTGCTGGTGAACAAGGCTCAATTGGACCTGCAGGAATTGGATTTCTTTTAACCCTGAATGGAAACTATGATTTGACATTCAAGCGCATCACAATCCTTGGAGAACCTGAGACAAATGCTGACGTTACAACTAAAAATTATGTTGATACACAAATAAGAAAGCAACACTTTGAATTACATAAAAATATTCAAGAAACTGTAAATAATCTAACTGTATACATTAATGGTGAAATTGAAAAGATTAAGAATTATTTGTTTTCATTGTAATTAATAAAAATAAAAAGATATTTGAAATATAAACTAGCGTTTTATTTTCGTCACTCATTCTTGTTTTATATATTTTCATGATGGTTTTGGTCCAATATTGGTTCCAGTATTTCATTTGTGTTGAAGATGTACATATATGCCATTCGCCCTTACGACTAGCTCTATAGGCAAAGTTCGACACATGTAAAATGTGTACTTCTGGTGTCAGTATAAAGCGAATCCTTTTCGGCATTCTCCACAGCTGTTTCTTATAATTCTCATGTAAAAATTGATGAGTTGCTGAATTTCTTTGTTGTACCATTCTGCAGTATGGCATTCACAGGTATCTGGTCCTGCAGTTGCATCATCTTTTGACCAGGAGCAGCTGGTGTAATGCTTACCATATTTAGAAATTACTTTGTCAACATTTTCATATTGACGAAGATATTGATAGACTTTTTCTATTCTTTCCTTATGCTCTTCTAGCAGAAAAATAGAGTAATTGTCAAGGAATTCCTTAATATTCATCTGAAATATTTAGTTGGCTTGGTTGGTTGGTTAGGAAATTGGTTTTCAGTACTCACCTCTTATTATTATCTTTTAACTTTTGGTAGAAGTGTTTTATTTATTTGTTTATTTTTCCTTGGCCTCACGTGTTCCTCCAGCTTCTTAGTAGAATCTTTATACCAAGTGCTCATTACCAGAACCTTATGCAAACTAACCTTTTGTTACCATTACAATGCATTTTATAGAACTTGGGGGAGGGCCGGGGAATATTATGGGGAAATATGAAAGATGGTTTTTTCTTTTATATAATGCATTTTATTTTATTTTAATAATTGGTATAATAGTTATTAGGTGCAAAGTATGACAAATTAAAGTTTTCTGCGCTGTCATGTTGAGTAAAGCTTAGGATGAAAGAGTTACCAAGAGGACCCAAGTTTGTAACGTAGAAGTTGCCTTGATTCCTGATTTCCTCCAGTGCGCTGTCTGGTAAGTTGCCATATCTAGCCGGCAGGAACATTTGCTTATTCTGGAACTCCACTATGATTCGATCTCCATATTTCGTTGTAATTTTCCTGATTCCATGTATTTTATAAGCTGTATGCTGCTCCATCTCAGATACTTTGATGTATGGATGTAGAGGTTTAATCTCATAATTGTTGAGCACTTCTAATGCTCTGCTATTTGTTTGGAGAGCTGATGTTTCTTCAGTGATAGTGCGCCTTATCTTCTGTGGTTGTTGAATCATTTTCACTGTTTTTATTTCTTCTTTAAACTGATCACTTGAAACACTTGATGAACTGAACCAGATCTTGTAGGGCTCTCCTTTTATACTAACTTTTACATTCTGTCTCCTTCACTCATACTTTCTGTTTCTTTCACTCCTGCTTTTCTGTCCCATTTATGGGGGAGAAAGGGGTATATCAAAATAAACATAATCACGAAGTTCTTCGCCTAACCCACAAACAGTGCAATTAATATGTTCATGCAAGTCATCCTGGAAATAAGAACCCCTCAGCATAAACAAAGCCACATGTGTACTTGAAACATGTTCAGACATGATCCTTCATGCCTAAATAATAAATATAATCCTAAATTCCTAGTCTAATGTAAAAACCTGTCCTTAAAGGGATCCAATTACAGACCACATTGCATAAGCAAAGCCACATGCGTACCCGCAAAATTACGTAAATTATACTTGGGTGACATATTCAAGTGTCCACGTTCAAGTACCCTGCGATTTATGATGACACGTAACATGACCGAGGCATCCACGTTCGTGTCCAACTAGCAAAGGATAGGTAAAGATTTTGGCGAGGAGAGCAGCATCACACACACATTCTAAAAACTTGAGCTTAATCCGGTAGATGGTGGATCGCAAAAAAAACAAAGACCCGAACCCCCGGTACACACAAGAGAGAGCTTTCGGCCTTAAAACTGATCCTAGACGTAGACGACGAGCTTTTTGATACAATTTTGAGAATTTTGACCCCCTGTATAAACCTTATGGGATTTTTGTGCTCGAACTCTCATAGCTTATCTACTCATTTATTTATTTTATTATATTTTATCTTTGCAGCAACGAATATATTTCGGTTAAATTTTTGTTTAATTTAATGAAAAGAATTAGTTTGATTTAATTCGGTTTATTTATATTTTGCTTTTTAAATAAAAACTTTAAGATAATGTTAACCGACCGTTTTACAGAATTCTCGTACACAGACTGACTTACTTTTTTATTAAAACAAATACATTATCAAAGCTACTACAATTTTCACTACTACGATCAACTTCTATGTAACTATACTTTGACCAAAACTACAGTAAATCTGAATCCTATGGAAACTATACCTATCGATACAGACCAGTTTCACACATGTAATAGATTTTATTTATCGGGGAATTTCCTAATGTGCTTTGTTTACGTTCGCCACAAAATATTTAAAAAGAGTGAAATAACAACCTTTCAATTCATTAATAAGAAGATATAAAATAACATACTTCTTCAAGTGCCTCGCAAAGCCTTCAGAATAAAAAGGCACCAGAGCCTTGAATGCGCAAGGGACCAGCAGGGTCCCACGGGTCGTACAGACCACTGTGTATGCTCGACACGGCCGGCAAGCTCCTGGAGAAGCTACTGAAGCATCGCCTCCAAGCTGCCGTCGAGGCTGCTGGGGACGTTTCCGAAAGAAAATATGGATTTCGGAAACGGGGGTCGACAGTGATCCAGAAATGCTTTCTTTTGGACCCAGGCCCTGCAAAAGGCGTCTGCTGCTCCGCACCGCCGAGGCCATCATGCTCTACGGGGCAGAAGTCTGGGCCGACTCGATGCGGGTAAATGTGGGTAAATTACAGTAAGCGCATACTTGCGGTACAACGCCGTGCGGCCCTCCGCATCGTGTGTTCCTACCGTACGGTCTCGGAACCGGCGATATTAGTGGTCGCGGGGGTCATACCTATTGACCTCTTAGCCAGGGAACGACAGTTCGTCCACCGGGAGAAGATTGTCCTGGGGGATGACGCCGCGAGGATGGGGAGTCGCGAGGCCGGTGGACAGCTCGGTTGATTCCGCAGCTGGACACCTGGCTGGACCGTCAGCACGATGATGTATGTCTGCGTGGAGTGCGTGCCGACAAAAACGGGGGCTCTCTAGGGAGCTCCTGTTGGCTGTGTGAATGGAGGCGGATGTCTGAGCGGAGTGCGTGTTGGTTGGCGAGGTATTGCCTCCCTCGGGAAGGAGTGCCCTCGCCAGCAACGTGGAGGGGGGCTGACAACAGCGGGTGCTCTCTCGGGGGCACCTGTAAGCTGGCTCAAGAATGGGTTGCCGACAAAGGCAGGGGTCTCTTAGGGGGCCCTTGCTGGCTGTGTGAATGGGAAGGATGCTTCTGTCGGAAGGATGTGTTCCTCCTTGAGAGGCGAGTTACATGAGTTACATAGGGCTCCACCCCGAAGTAATGTCTTCTAAGATGGTTCCGGGGTGGACTTCCTGGAGGAGGGGAGCGGGGTTTTAGCCGGTTTCCCCGCTTCCAAAAAAAAGGAAAACACATATTTCATTTTTATTTCTAAGCAAGTGCCTCTATTAATTTTTCCATATAATTTTATTTTTTCTCCTCTTTTATTTAATAATGTTATTCTCTTAGAGTAATCTGCTTTTTTAGTACTCTTCTTTGATTTCTAAAGATTTTTCACAGTATTTTTCTTTTGCCTCTCTAATCTTCTTGAGCTCGACTGCAATGGCATCGTTCCGAGATCTCTTCCTGGGTGTCTCCTCATATCTGCTCTCCGAATTTTCCCTTGGAGGATGTGTTATGTCAGCCATACCTACGTATATTCACATTTACTTTATATAAACTTTATGCAAAAATATCACTTACGTGAGGACGAAGCTCTATTTTCCAAGTTAGTAGGCTCTATGTTTAATAAGCTTTCCTCGTTAGTCCTTTTTGTGCCCAACAATTCCGATGGTCTTTTAGAAAGTAGTGTATCCATTTCACTGAAATAAGGATATTTAATCAAAATATAAAAATATACCAGACATTTACTACATACTTTTCGAAAAGACATTTCATTTCATTTCGTCCGGTAAAATTATTATTTTTTTTCACTTTCTTATACTGTCTTTCGAGGGATCTATGTATATTTATTTTCAATTTGAAAGGCATTAAAATGGTATCCTCTCTCTTTAAAATGTCTCTCAATTTCCTTCCACATTTTTTTATTATTACCCGGCTCCTCGATGCGGGCAAGTAGCAATTTAACTTGGCAATCCAGCCGCTTATTGCCAACTATAATACAATTTTAGTTGTAATACACATGTATAATATTTTTAATTATACGTTTTCAGTTTAACTTACAATTTACACCATCCTCGTTGTTCAAATAATCTTTTGAAATTTCAATAAAACAGTTTTCAACGGAATCTTCCGACATTCCGCTTTCTCTTATTGGTCCCACTCCTGCCTGAGTAATCGCTGACTCCAACATTCCAGGGTCTAAGTAATATATAATAGTTTTTATTAATGGTTACAATTGCAAGCACAATTAATTCAAAAGAATGAACTTACTGCTTTCCGTCATTCTGAGGGTACACGGAGAACAACTCACTTGAAGAAGCCCGGTTGCAAATTGCAACTTGCAATATCTGGGTCTTCTGCAATCTCCAGTCTTCCTGACGGATCCGGTTGGTTGATATTATCCGTTACTTATACTGCTAATAATATATATTTTGAAAAGCTCTAATTTATTTAAAAAGTTTTTCAATAACTTACTTTTTATCAAATTGGGAACCAAAATATTAAAAAAAAATCCTTAAACTCACTTAAAACGCACGCTTGAGTAAACCCAAAATTAACACGAATGTCGACAATGACAAATTACAGCTGAGAGTTAACAAACAATCGGTGATTTTACCCAATTTAATCGGTCTATTTAGTTCGAGTAAAATCCGGTAAAAATAGTAAGAGGGCAAATGCTCAAGTCAAGTAGTCAATTTTTGCTCCCCTTGGAGTTAACAAACAGTTTCGAGTAAAAAATTTTACCCATGGGTAAAAACTTATATCTTGTCTGGAGTTTTTGACCGGTTCACAGTTTTGACGTTCCATTTATATTGGTGTATTTAACGTCTGTATCTGTTTTTAACTCTAAGCGAATAATTCGGAAGTTGAATGTTTAGTTTAGTTGGAATAAAAATAAAATATAAATAAAAAAAAAATGTTTCAAACAAGTGTTTGTTTGAATTAACGAAAAAGGACAAATTAACTAATTATTTTTGTATGAGTATTAGTCACGTTTTTAAGCCCAAATGTAAACTATTTCTTCATTTATAAAAAAAGGTATATTTTTCATTTTTAGTCAAAAACTCAAGTATGTATAAATATACATATATCTATGTATATATTAATACCAGAAGGGAAAACTTTGTACCCCTTTTAAGCATATTGGACAGACGGAGGAGTGTGAGATTTGGCATAGTTAAAGGAGTGCAGAAAGCTGAAATTTATGTATGTATAATATATGTTACAAATACATTAAATACAATAAAATGAATGAATTATTTACGTTCATTCTGTCTACGTCAAAAGCATAGTAGCCTTCGGTCAAACTCGTAATTTTATTATTGACAGTGCCAATTTGAAACACATATAGTAGGCTGTGTACATTCGTATTTTTCGTAGTAACCCCAGTTTATATTATTAGTTAAAAGCGCAATTTGCAAGCGACAAGTTCTAACGTCTAAATTAATATTGCTTGGTTTGGTATGAATAAGAAAACGTCCCGATTACGGGAACTGGTTCACAGTTGACTTGCAAGATTTGATCTTAACATAGTATAATAGTATATTTTTGTTCTAAAACCCTGTCTGCCTCTTGAAAGGTTGATAAAAATGGTTTTGATCGAAAGATAAACTATTTTTGCATTTTGCACCACTTATTTTAATAAAAAAATTGGTTGTCTGTAAAGTCGGTTTACGATTGAAGTTTACGTGACAACTTCTTATTCAGAAACGTTCAAGTGAAAGAGAGACACAAGGCAGACGCCGGTCGAGCGAGTCTCTCTCAAGTGCTGCGCGCGCACCTGCTCATGTTAGCGGCTCGTCGTTACGTTACGTTACTTCAGTTTTCGTAAATGACTCTCGGGTCGACCGATTTATAAGACGTTGTCACGTCAAAATTCCAGCAATAAGTTAGTTTTAAGTAATTATTATTTAATTTGAAAATTAATTATATAAAAGCTACCATCTTTTAGGAACTGACTTTGATAAAATTCACAGGAATATTGAGAATATGTATCAATATGTACATAGGTAATTTCTTTCCTAAGTCACTTCATACAAAATAAAATTATTATCTTGGCAATTTACAATAACTCATTACAGAAAACGTATTAAATTAAGAGATTAAAATTTACAACCGCTCTAACCTAAAAATCTGTTCTCTCACACATACAATATATTCATATGAAGATCCAGGAAATTTAAAAAAAGTTGATTCTATAAATCATCATAAAATAGGTGGCTGATTTTGGAATGGACATGGAACGTAATATGTATTCGAGTTTTAACATCATTACACAAATTTATAATACTGGCATGATTGAAATAATTTACTTATCTGTCCCGTCTGTTTTGAGTCCATAGAGAATGCGGCCAAGGGGAAAAGTTGGATTTTTTTGATTAAAAATATATATTGCGATTTAAGTCCCTTTTATATACACATTCACTTAAGGGCAAGTGAATTTATACATATTTAGTTACTTTTTAGAAGGCCAGGGTAGATACATCGGGCACGGAATCGATGCTGTATTATATACGGGTAATGGAAAACAGATCGTTTTTGCAATACCACATCGATGACTTTTACATTGCGATGTCCTAGGGCGGCAAGTGATACCAGCTACTTTTTGCATTACCCGGAATCGATGATAGAATCAATGCAGTTTCATGCATAATGGCATGCCTGGAAGGGAATCGATGTTCAATAAATTCCTGATTGACCCGACCCGGTGTTTTCGAAAGTGGTGTAAGTCCATTTTTATCATATTGTTTCAAAAGCAGCACTAGTTAATTCATAATGTGAATTTTTTAAAAATTGGACTTATACCACTTTCAAAAACAACGACTCAATCAAAGTGCATCAACTCAACACGTGTTGTCCCTACCAAACCTGAAGTAACAATGAAAAGAAAAGAAAACTTTTTGGATTGCGCAATACGCAGTTGCAAGTGGCTTGCTGCTGTTCTCGAAAATTTCGTTCGCTATCCCTTCTGTTTTGCATTACCATTTCTTCCTTGGTAATGCGTTACCATTTCTCCTTAAACATGCATGAAAACATGCGTTACCACGGTAATCGATTCCTCAATTTCGCACTGGGGTAGAGACTTTTTTACCAAAGGAGAGACTTTCACGTACTAAAACAATGAATAACATAAACTTTTATTAAACATTGTACTTAACTTATCATTTTCTATTAAATAAAAAACAAATATTGAAATCGGATCATTAACAAAGAATTTATCCGATGAACACACCTAAAAAACGGCGGGGTTTTTCGGTTTGAGAATGGTCGGTTTTTGAAACAAAAATAATGTGGGAATGCTTTAAACTACTTATTACTACACTTTTACTGCCTTTTGTATAAGGAAAATCCTTAGTAAATAGAAATATTTTGTTATCTTGCCAGGGGAGATACGGCAGGGTAGAGACATTTTCGTGACAAATTTAAAATTTGTAACTCACATAAGTTAATATTGGGTTAATAATATATCACACCTCCACTATCCCAGTATTGTTGAGCTGAGGCAGAAAATTCAAATAAATTAAGTGAATTTCATAAGTTTTACGACCTGCCAGGGGAGAGACACAATTACCTTGGGAAACCACTGCACCGCACTGTTGCGTCGCGACAACTAACAAATTACAGCAATCCAACGACTCGCATGTTTAGTATTACTAACTTCAGGTTGATACGCATCCTTGAAACCTATTGTGAATATGGCAGTCTAATATTTCTGCTTGTACTAACGGACCAAAATTCGCCAGGGTAGATACGCAAAAAAAGCGGGACAAAATTAAAAATCGAAAATTATTGAAAATAAACAAATATTTTTGTATTTTACGTTTATAATACTTAAGTATATTTCTTTAAATTCGTGCTAAATATAATTTAATTTGGCAACTGCGACAAAGAAGGTATGTACTATCTACATGTTTAACTGAAAACGTCAAGGAGACAGGCCAGGGTAGAGACTTTTTCAGCCTTAAATGTGGGATTTCAGGAAAATGAACTTCAATTGGGCATTTAATCATAATGCTATTCATAAAGTACATTAAGATGCTGCGATTTGTTACATAAAATGACAAGACGTAGAATAAAAAAAGTATTTTATAATGATGGACGTACACATTACCTCTTATCGTAGAATGACCCATCTATGTAATATAACATTTATTTATTTTTATCTGTTTAATAATAATAGCTGCGTTTTTTTCACAACGGGTCTGGTTCTGGATTTACTAGGAAATTTTGCATTGAATTGAAATTTATGAATAGTTACCCATATCGAACTTTATTTTATTTTGTGAACATATAATCGAATTGCCTGGATTTATACCTACTTTGCGTCAAAAATGTAATCCAAAAATTTATCCGGTTCAGGGTTTGAAGTTTGAATGGGCAAATATCAAGGCAATTTGATGCGTTTTTCGCAAAACTTAAAATCTTTATATAATTGACTGTTTTTTTAGTTCAATTCAATGCCCTAGTAAACCCAGAACCAGATCCGTTGTGAAAAAAACGCAGCTAATAACAACATCTATTAAATGTTTGCAGAAAGATTACCATAACAAAATTAACAGTTCATTATATAATTTTAAGCCAATTTATTATGTATTTTTAAGAGTTCCTATATTAAGTGCCTGGAAAACCGTATTCGAATTTAAACAGAATTTTTCTTTTCCACTTTCAGAAAATGCACGTCAGCGCAACGAAATTCTTGCAAACGCGGACCAATTACCTCAATTGAGCAGTAATGGGGGACTCTTCCACGGTAATATTACCACTCAACCAACCGAGAAATGAGACTGCATGGTACAATACCACCATGGTGGATTCTGTCCGGGACACAAGAATGCCCGACGAGGAAGAATATGGTATATGATAACATTAGCGGGTCAACGCAGGTTCACTAATGTGAGCATATTTTCAATGTTTAGCCAAACTTTACGAGGCCTCTGTGGAGGTTGTCGTCCTCCTATCAATATTTTATGGCGGAATCAGCATCATAGCTGTCATCGGTAACACCCTGGTGATTTGGATAGTGGCAACAACCAGACAGATGCATACTGTAACAAACATGTACATAGCCAATTTAGCGTTTGCTGACGTTATCATAGGGATGTTTTGCATACCATTTCAGGTGGGTAAATCCTACTCGGACGGATCGAGATACTGGGGGCAGAATAAATGGCAGGTGCTCCTCGTTATGTGCATGTGACTTCCTGCTATTCATTCAGTTTGCTATTTAATTTCCGTACTGTATCTGATACAAACCGATTCCTAAACCCCTTTATTCCGTTTTCTTTTATGTAGTTCCAAGCGGCTCTGCTGCAGAGGTGGAATTTGCCAGAATTTATGTGCGCTTTCTGCCCTTTCGTTCAGGTGTTGAGCGTAAATGTTTCGGTTTTCACACTAACCGCAATAGCAGTGGATCGGCACAGGGCCATTATTAATCCTCTGAGGTAAGTCAAAAATGGCAATAAATATAAAAGTTAAAATTAAACTAGAACTCTTTATTCAACTCAAAGTCAAGGCTTAGGTTTTTCAGCGAAAATTTCATATATTGGAATTTTTGACTATTAGAAGGAATTCACTAATAAAAATAAAACGATACTACTCCTTCCATGTGACCAGCGCCAATACATATATATTTGCATTTGGGCCATGGTATTCACCAGTGATTACCAGTAAAAATAATGTGATATTAGTAAGATTACCGATATTCTTTACCTTTATAAACTTATTGAGATCAAATGACTGTGCTCTACTGATATAAGTTCAAAAATTCGCAAAGAAACGTGAGTGTTTGGAATAAAGGACAAATCTATCGATACGTTACAATCGACTAACTAAACTAAAATAAAATAACTCTTGTCACAATTTCTTAATTTATGGTGTCCCCAGGCAGGACAATAAGAAATTTAACTATTTTTCATTATTTGAGTAATAATTATTACATGATTATTTTTCGGGGAAATATTATGCGTACATAAATTATTATTATTGCTTACGAAATAAGCGTGCAGACATACAAAACTAATTTTATCGTTTCTAATAAATATCAGTTTTTGGGCATGTACAGAATGTTTCTTTTAAAGTTTTTAATTTTGAATAGTAAATTCTATTAAAAAAGTTTTCGTATGCCGAACACGTTCTATTAATATTTTTTTTATTTTTATTTTTTTTCAGAACGCGCCCATCAAGATTTATATCTAAGATAATTATTAGCATAATTTGGGTGGCTGCTTTATGTTTTGGGGTGCCAATAGCAATTGCCTTCCGAGTTGTTCAAATAACTGAGAGAATAAGAGGTTTGTGGAAAGTTAAGAAAAGGTTCTGTAAGTGATGAATTGATGATTATTTTTCAGAGGATGGCGTTGAATTAAACATCACCCGACCGTTTTGTCAAAATGTAAATCTAAGCGATGAACAGCTACAAAGCTACAGATATTATTTAGTTTTTGTTCAGTACCTTGTGCCATTTTGTGTAATAAGCTTCGTCTACATTCAGATGGCAGTGAAATTGTGGGGATCTAGAACACCTGGAAACGCGCAGGATTCGAGAGATATAACGCTTTTAAAGAATAAGAAGAAGGTTATTAAATTTCTTTTCGTCGAAAGTTCTTAACAATTACTTTTCACTAAGTAATAAATTAAAATTTATTTCATAGGTTATCAAAATGTTAATAATTGTCGTTGTTGTTTTCGGTGTGTGCTGGCTTCCGCTTCAAACTTACAACATTTTATACGTCACATGGCCTGATGTCAACGAGTATCGTTTCATCAACATTATATGGTTTTGCTGTGATTGGCTAGCAATGAGCAACAGCTGCTGTAACCCGTTTATCTATGGAATATACAACGTAAGTATTTTTACAGAACTTATAAAAGGAGGAATATCTTTTCTTTATACGAATATTAATTTTACTTCAAGTTAACTTTACGAACTTGTTTCATTAAAACTGTTTATAATTTTTTGCATGGCATTCGGAGAAAGAGTTAAGCTGGCGGATATGTATCACGAACAAAACAATTTGAAACATATTTAAAAATGTATAATGCTTATTTTTTAATTTTTACCATTTTATTGGATTTTAATGTTCTTGAAAAATATAATTTTGAAAAAATAATTAATTTTTGCGATAGCTTTATACTTTACTGTAAGAACTGTCCAAATCCGACAATTTTATTGGATTTGTCTTATCTTATTTGCTTTTATTTGAAGTTTTATTTAGAGTAGGTGAACATCTATGGTTTTAAATATTTTTTTTCTTATTTTATGAGTTTTGAATTTACCCAAACGGAATTCTCTCGGCAGTTCAATTATAGGATTCGTCAATCATATTTGAACCCTAAACGGTCCGGAAGCATTTCAAATTTACATAATTCCATTCAAGTTCCAATTGGCATGTAAGAAAAAATAGCGAAAACATGGCGGAGGGGAAAAAACGCATGAAAGTGACATAGTACTCTAGCGAGCGAATCAGAGAAAAAACCTGCTTTGGCTCGAAAACATATGTTAACACTTGTTGTCTTCCCATGGTTGTGAGTCTCATCGACAGGACAATTGTTTACCATGCAGGAAGGAACTAATTAACTAATTATATATATTTTGAAGCCGGCAAATAAAGGTTAGGCTAGTAGAATGTGTAACCTTGCGTTACTCGGAAGAGTAGTAGCGCTTTTGTGCAAATGGGTCTTACATCGTTGTCACGTGCCAAATCCAGGCGCGTAAGTTTCCCCATTGGAGGGACGGCCATCAGCCATACAGACATATCTACATAGCATTGTACTCCGTGGCGGAACGATACTGTTTACCTGTTTAATTTCAATTAATCAATCAATTTTTTAATGAATCACTTTATCTAAGGACCTCAGATTCAGATATACGTACATATATTCAGTTTTTAATTGTTGTAGATATGAAAAATTATAATAATAAAAAATTAAATTGAGCCAAGAGATGTATTTATTAAACATATAATAGCTGTGTTCCATTGGGCTGTGTAAAGTACTCCCGAGTACTTTCTCAATGGAACGCTACTTTGATCGTCAGGAGTAAAATATAAATTCAAATTTTGACATTTCATCGTATTATATTAGTTGCTCTGATTGTGCCTTATTTATTAAAATGGAAATATTTATATATAAATATGTTTTGCTGCCTAAACTACTTAAATTTTATTATTTGAATCCTTGTGATTACTCCAGAATAGCTAAAGCTGCAACGAAAAATGAGGAAAAGCTTTCATTTCCATGCAAACCTAGTACAAAAACCACCATCCACCTGGCGGGAATTCAGCGTAGCCAGAAGTACTTGGGAGTATTTTACACAGCCCAATGGAACACAGCTAATAATATATCGTGATAAAATTATTAATTCTATCGCGATAATTTTATTTATTATAATCTGTCGTGATAAAGTTATTAATTCTATCGCGACATACTCAACAATGCGTTTTAGGGCCGATTCGATCAACTACACTGAGAAAACGACTTGGTTATTGTTAAAGTAATAGATACCAAATCGTGAAGTTGGATGTGGCGAACTAAATATTTAGTTCTTGCAAAGCAATCCCATAGTTAGGACATTGTCTTCAGAAGAACTTGACATTTTTTTCTTCGAAAAATTATATAAAGGCACAAAAAAAATTTTCATCGAGGCGATTCACGCGCGCGACATCGTTTAATCTGAGAATAAGGGTGGTAATACCGTCAAAATCGGCAGAATACTGTTATATTCCTGGATAAGCATTAAGTACACGGTTAAAAATCTTGGAGTAAATTTTAATACTACCTTAATATTACAGCCGAAATGCAATACAATCTGTATTTAATTTTAATTAGTGTTAAATATTGAAAGTAAATGTAATAAATTTTGTATTACAGTATAATATTTATGGTATTCAATTATAGAACTAATATCGATGGGCATTGACTTTTATTAAGTCGGATTAAGTATAAATTTTGTAGCATTTCTTTTTAATACAATATATCTGTTGGGGCCTATACCAGGCACCACATAAAGAGGTACTAATTCACAGTAGGGAGAAAGCGAGGGGAGTCAAAATAACAACAAGAATTTTTTGTCAATGGTGAAAATGTAATTTTATTCAGTGAAATTACTTCAAATATAATAATAATGATAATGATACTAACAAATTATAATCAATATGTTATATTTCATGAAATGAGGAACTAAATTATAATTCAACGGTCTTTGCAATATTTTTAGTAAGTACTTTGCACAATTCAAAGTTCGCGGGATGCAGGCACAGTGTAGGCACAGGGGGAAAACAAAACACCGGATTTCCACTATTTACAGGCTAAACTTTATTTTCCAAAATTACAAAATTGCTCCAGGCGAGCAAGAACATGATGGCCGGCAGTCACGTCTCCGCATCACGTGTGGTGTTGTCGAAAGGCAGCAAGGAAGAGAAAATGAGCCCGATCTGTCAAACGGAACAATGAAGTGATTGGGCTCCGGCCGTCAGGCAGGAGCAACGAAAAGGCTGCGCAGATGTCGCTGCGATGCGCAAGGAAGCGCTGAGCTGGAAAACACCTCGGCGGGACCGAGCGAGGCGCCACAGTCACTCCCCCCCCCCCCCCCCAATGACCTTCGCGTCGTGCGAAGGGAGTGAAAAGGTAACTCTCTTCTTCGCGAAGATCTTCGGCTGGTGCTGACGCTGAGCCTGGGGCGGCTACTGGGTTGAAGGCGTTGTTGGCGAATGGCTGTCGCTCGCAGGTGGAGGCGCCTGGTCCCGAAGCAGTGGCGAAGCCTGAGGTGGTTGTTGCGGCATGTGAGGTTGAACCTGGCTGGTCGTCGGTTTGTTCCAAATAAGCCGGCTTGAGTTGGTCCGTGGAGAGTCTTTTTGCGACTCCGTTGACGTCCACGACGAAGGTACGATGGTCAATTTTCTTAATTACGCGATGCGGACCGGTGTAGGGTTGTTCAAGCGGCTTCTTCACGGCGTCGATGCGACGAAAGACGTAGTCGCACGACTCCAAGTCCCTGAAGATGAACGGATGGTGTGTGGCATGCCGGCTTGGACAGGACGAATGGCTTTGAATATCCGGCGGAAGTTCGTGATGAATTCGTGCGGAGTGCCGACGGGTCCGCTCTAGGGCGTGATAAATTCGCCCGGAATCCGGAGTGATGTGCCGAATACCATTCCGGCCGGTGACGCCTGCAGGTCCTCCTTAAAGGTTGAGCGAAGCCCCAGGAATACTGCAGCGAGTGCCTGAGGCCAAGGGACTACGGGAGAGCACTTTAAAATAGCTTTGAGCGTTCGATGGAGTCGCTCGACCATACCATTGGCCTGAGGGTGGTATGGCGTGGTGTGTACGTGATGAGCTCCGAGGAGACGGCCAAAATGAGTGAGGAGGTCTGCCTCGAACTGCTTGCCTTGGTCTGATGTGATTTCAAGCGGCACACCAAAGATGGAAATCCAGCGTTCGACTAGAGCTCGAGCCACGGAAGGAGCTGTCATGTCTCGAAGAGGTATAGCCTCCGGCCACCGAGTGTAACGGTCGACGATGGTAAGGCAGTGCTGGTAACCCTCGCAGAGGGGCAACTTGATGAGGTCGATGTGGATGTGGTCGAAGCGCCCATCTGGTGTGGTGAAGTTGCCGAGCTGGGCGCGATTGTGGCGATGCACCTTCGAAAGTTGGCAGGGCATGCACTGCTTGGCCCAACGGACGACGTCCTTGCGTAGACTTGGCCAATAGTATTTGAGCGCTATGCGCTTGGCTGTAGCCCGACCGCTCGGATGTGACAGCTGGTGTACCGTGTCGAAGGCTTGACGGCGAAGTGACACAGGCAAGTACGGCTTCATGACCTTGTCGAATTCGATGTAGTGGGCTGGATGACCGTCGATATCGAGCTCGCGCAGCTTTAAGCGGGGGATGGTCAGAAGATGAGGCAGCTGGTCGTCGGTGGCTTGGGCCTCACTGATGATTCGAGAGAGCCTATTCTGTCGAGGCGATGTCTTATCAGAGCGTTTCTCCAAAGCGAAGGTGAGAGGGCGATTGTTCGTATAGGTAATAAAATTACGACCCTCCAGAATGCGCTGAAAGAACTTTATGGTCACGAAGACTGCCAGAAGGTAGCGGTCATAGGTTGAATACCTTGTTTCGGTATCGGATAGCTTCCTAGAAAAGAACCACAATGGAACCCACGAACCGTCGGGTCGTCGTTGATCAAGAGCGGCGCCTATGGCGGCGTCAGAGGCGTCCGTGCGTAACACCAGTGGCTGTGTCGTAGACGGGTATGTGGATGTAGCTGCCGAAGCGATGGCCTGTTTGCAGCGGTCGAAGGCAGCTTCGGCGTCGGCTGTCAAAGTCAGCTGGGACTTTTTTGCAGTACAACCTTCCGAGAGTGGCGCCTGGAGATCGGAGGCGTGAGGAATGTAACGTCGGTAGTAGTTGAGCATGCCGAGAAAGCGTCTCAGCTGCGATGAGTTTGTTGGCTTTGTGAACTCACCAATGGCTTGAGTCCTGGGCGCTGGAGGACGAAAACCTCTCTCGGTGACACTGTAGCCAGCTAAGATGACCTCCGGCAGGCTGACCTGGCACTTATCCCAATTGGGCTGAAGTTTGGCGGCCTGGAGTATTTCGAGGAGCTGCCGCAGGTGACGATGGTGCTGCTCGTGGTTGTCGGAGAACACGAGGATGTCATCCTGGTACACGCGGACGAAAGGTAGCTTCCTGAACAGGTGGTTGACTGTTCGCTGCATGGTCTGAGCTGCATTTCGAAGTCCGAGTGGCATGCCGATGAACTCGAATAGTCCAAACGGCGTGGTGACTGCGGTTTTGCAGATGTCCTCAGGAGCAACCGGAATTTGGTAGAAGGCTCTTTGCAGGTCGACGACCGAGTACACCGAGCCCCCGGCGTCCTGTAGGATATCCTCTATAATAGGCAGCGGGTATCTGTCCGGGCAAGTGCTTGCGTTAAGTAGACAGTAGTCGCCTGTGGGTCTCCATTTACCACCCTCCTTAGGCACCATGTGCAGAGGGCTGGCCCATTGGCTCGAGGAGGGCTGAATGACACCACGTTCCAGCAAGAGGTCGAACTCTTTCTTTGCGGCAGTGAGACGTTCACCTGCGAGACGGCGTGGTCGAGAAAAGACTGGCTGGCCGGTGGTAACGATGTGGTGGTGAACTGGCGATCGGCGATACTGGCCATTTCACCAGGCCGCGCGGTGGATTTGGAGAACTCCGAAATGATGCCTCTGTAGGTCTCTGCGTGGAGGCACCTCGGGGTCGTCAGTGCTGAGACGAGGGAAATGGTGTGAGGATGGCAGTCTGGACGTCGGCAATGACGAAGGGCCATTGAAGCGGTCGGCGGAGATCGAGGTCCAGAGTTAGTTTTTGGGTACCGAAGGTAGTGATGGGCGTTCCATTGGCGGCCTGCAGTAAGAGGGACTGCCTCTGCAAAGGCTTGGCGATGAGCCTCTTGGGGATGATGGACAAGACGGATCCAGAGTCCACCAGGAAGCGAGTCTTGCTGCTGCGGTCGGCTACGTATTGTTAAGTACGCTGGGTGGTGCGCGTACAATAACAATTGAGATCTTATTCTGGACGTGAATAAGATCTTTTTTAATTTAAGGCTCCGGGTAATAGCGGAGGTAGTGGCAGCCGATCTCGGAAGTAGTGCTCAGTCCTAAGCTTCTCGAGATCGGAATAGTACTGGAACCGAAGGTACTTCAGACTGGGAATCTCAGAAGCAGCACGAATGCTTTAACTTCTCGAGATAGCCCTGGAGTTATACTCGGGTTCTTGGATTAAAGATGGGGGAGTAGCAGAAATGCATTCGCTCCCCGAAATAAACACAGTTAAAACGCTGCACTTCACTATTAAAGGTCTTTATTTAGTTTCACTAGGCGGCACTCGGCACAATGTTCACTTAAACTGCTTTTCAACTTGCCGGACTCGCGACTCCCTGATATAAATATGACTTAAGTACTTTCGATTGTATTTAAGTCTTCGCTCTCAAACTTCCGCGTTCGCGCCGATTTCTACTCACTGACTCTATTTCACAGACTCGATCAAGAAGACTCAACTAGGCTTCGACTGATCAAGTACTTATAGTCCCTCGATCAGTTATTGGAACTTTCCAATGTTCCAATTGCCGAAAATGTGCGCGTCGCCACTTGTGCGGTGCACATGTCTCGTGTCATCCTAAATTGCCCGGATCGATGCACGCGCGGGCGGTCGTCTCAACGTGAGCTTAGGTCGATGCGCCCGCGGGTGGTCGACGCAGCCTAATTCGAGAAGTCGCATTATTGATTCTGCGACTTTTCGATTCTATTGAACCGCTTCAGATTTCAAGCCTGTTGCGTCTTGAATTCTGAAGAGGCCTTGAGCCTAGGCAATTTATGTGACTTTCTATTATTTTAAGATGTACCCAAAATCTAGATGAGATTTTGGTACATAACAGTATAAACGTTTCTCCGAATGGGGGCCGGCGATGGTCGCCGAATACAACGCCGGCCCGCTTAGTTTTCCTGACGTTGAAAGCTGCAGGGTGGTCTGCAGCGTATTGCCGATGCATCGTGCCTGCTATGGTACCAGCAAAACCCTGTTCTCGGGTCCGGTCCCGGAGTTACCGAACGGGCCCGTTCCTGGGAGCGGCTTCGGGTGGCTGAGCGGCCTCACTGCATGCTGCTGGTAGCACCAGGCCGCTGCAGGGCGTCTCGAGTAAGGTTTACCAGCTGCAGTATGGCCTGACGAAGGGCCGCGAGCTCGGCGGCAACTTGGTCAGGAGGTTGGCTGGGCGAGGCACAGCTAACCGGCGAAGTTGACCTTGCAAATGGCAGTGAGGTGGAGCAGACGCCTGGACCCATGCCGTGCGCCTCGTCGGCGACCTCGGCTAACTCGTCGAGGGTCTGATTTTTTATTAGGATAAGCATGCGACGTATCTGTTGTGGGAGCAGGTCCAACCACCTCACACGCAGAACGTCATCACTGACGCGAGAGCCGCCGAGAGTACGCATTTGCCGCAGGAGCTGTGCCGCTTGACGACGTCGGCAACCTCGGCGATAGTGTCCGGGTCCAGTGACGACACCGTGAGGTTGTATTTTGTGGCATCCGCAGATACACGGTGTACCTGAAATTGGCTCTCGACTTATAGAAACCAAAGCTCCGGGCTGAGGCGCTAGAAGGGCGGAAGCCTGCACTGGTTGACAGAGTTGATGTCAAAACCTGGCATCAGCAAACGAGGGTCAAACTGCATCGAGGGGAGCTGCTTCCTTTCCACTATTTACAGGCTAAACTTTATTTTCCGAAATTACAAAATTGCTCCAGGCGAGCAAGAACACGATGGCCGGCAGTCACGTTTCCACGCGTGAGGTGTTGTCGAAATGCAGCAAGGAAGAGAAAATGAGCTCGAGCTGTCAAACGGAACAATGAAGTGATTGGATTCCGGCCGTCAGGCAGGAGCAACGAAAAGGCTGCGCAGACCACTGCGATGCGCAAGGGAGCGCTGAGCTGGAAAACACCTCACGCGGAGTCAACAACTACTTGCGCCGGAAGCACTGCGCGCTCGGCGGGACCGAGCGAGGCGCCACAGGTCTATGCAAATAATTATTCTAACTATCTGAACAAAAAATAAAACAATGATTCGATAATTCAAAAGATACTCCAAATAACAATTCAAAAATAATAACTTAACCCACAAATTAGAAGAAATCTTCTTACTTGATCAATGGAAAGCCAGTTGATGAATGTGTCATCGGAAAGCCGGTGATCGAATGTGTTGACTACTGGAAAGCCAGTTAGCGAATGTGTCTTTTCGGCTCCTGCCTCCGGTATTTATACCATCCGATAGTGCTGGGAGGCAAGAGAGTTCCGAGTTGACTGACTAGGTGGCGCCGCGAAAATATGACGGCGATGAATATGGCGAGGACATCAGCTGATGTCCGCCATGATCGGAACAGCTGATGTCCGCCATGACCGGATCAGCTGATGTCCGCCATGACAGCTCAACTGGGAGCTGCCATGACAGTTTTTGTAAATAAGTCAAAGTGTTGTGTTGTGGTCACAACAATATTACTTTTTTAAAAAACGGTAAAATCGATTGCCAATCCTTATATACGCCCGATTGAAATTCGTTAGATAGCTCAGGCCTAGAGCATACGTCTGAAACCTCGGAGGACTCGGGTTCGAATGTAGCCACGGTGAAGTCAGAATATCACAGGAAAATCAACTTTCTAATAAGGCTTCGGAACGAAATGAAGTAACTCGGTGGGTTCGCCAATCCGTAGGTCGCAGGTTTCGAACCCCAACACCGGATTAAATAATTTTTGCATTTCGGGGTATACTCCTGATCAATTAAAACTTAATATAAACTTTCTTAAAATTTTTTTATGTACTTAGTTCTATTGTCAATATTATTAAATCCCTTGTTTTAATATTTACCATTTATTAGTTTTTAATATTTTTCTGGTGTAGTCATATATACAATACAAAAAATATTAGATTTGACTCCAAAATTTTTAACCGTGTAGAACGTAAAATCGGTTTACTCTACATAGAATGTTTTCCTAATTATTTTTGGTATTAGATTTAAACTAATTGCGTCGAATCGGCCCTAAGTCGGTCTAACCGAGAACTGCTTAGTTGGAATTAAGCGCGCGAATTAAATAAAAGCCAAAGTATACGTTTATTTGAATATATTATTATTATTGGAAGAGATATAGTATTACTACTGGGAAAATTATAAATGTACAGGATTGCGAGACACATCTTTAAGCATGCAGTTTACAGAAATCAAAGGGTACCAATTTTTTATAATTTCGCTAAACTCTCACGGGAAAAATCCCCAGCGTTTTTTAGCAGAGTCTTCCTCATGGTCGGACAGTTCGAGGAACTCGAATAATTCCAGAGCATCCTCCGGCACACCATTCACAGCTTTCTCAAGTGCAGATAACAATAAACTCAACAAAACATTATCTCTATTACGTAGGTACTTAAGCGCAGAAGACCACTATATCGAGCTTATAGAGAAATATGAAAAATGATGTGTATAATGCTTAATCATGGTCATGTATTGTATTATACTTTGTTCACATCCACGTAATCAATATAATCTTTCTAAACGTATCTCACGGGCTCGGCAAACATTCCTTAATACTTCAAGCGCCTCAAATTCGACTAAATGTGGAAGTCAAAAACAGTACAGTACAGTATGAACTTGTATGGATATCTCAAACATACTCCAGTTTTGCAGAAGAACGGCTGAAATCATGCACTGTAGATAACGACCTCCACTGTTGTACTCCAACAATTGTGTACAATGCCTCATGTGTCATTGATGAAATCTATATTTCAAAAAAGGATACGAAAAAATTGTGGCTTTACATTACAAATGAGACAACAGGAGACACATAAGGTTACTAGAACGAACAAATGCCAAAATAGCACGGGAATCAAGAAACCTCCATCAATACTGTAATTCAAAAATCTTCTCCAATAAAATGAGCATCTTCTGGATTTCAGCATTAGATAATATTTTCACACATCAATTGTATAAAATATTCATTGAGCTTTGACCACTGGCTCCTCCCAGCATATTCAGATCTGATTAACCTTTAAATTTATTTAATAATTTTGTAATTTCCTATTTGCAATAAATCAATTATTTATTTCATATAACTTGAATTGAATTGCACAGCAAATAAAAGCAATGTTTACGCTGCCCTCGAAATGACATGAAGCAATGACCAGTGATCTAATTAATCAGAATAAGTGTATTATCTACTTCGTATTAAATTCTTATTGTTATGAATTCCACACTGTCTTGTTAATACAATATTCAGTTCACAAAGAATATTTTATTTTAACAACCCCGAGTCAAACAATGTGTTTTTACTAAATTTCGTTTTGTTTTCATTAAAATAACGATTCTCTAAGCACAGTAAGGTTCTAATTGATTCAAAGCGTTTTTTTCCGAAAATTTCCGAATTTATAACTCTCTAACAACCTCCCTATCAATTTAATTTCAGGAAAAGTTTAAACGCGAATTTAACAAACGTTTTTCCGTTTGTTCCTGTAAGTTTGACGCCCACGACAACGTAGACAGGACAATGTCAGTTTTCACTAGAGCAAGCTCCGTACGATCCAACTACACGAATTCATCGACCAGGCGAAATAATGTTTTAGTGCAACATCAGCAACGTAATGCCATTACAAAAACATTTGATGGGTACAACACCATTGTAGACCTGGAGCAGCGAACGCATATGAACAACAACAGGTTGTCCGGAGGCGGGAACAAGGTCCTCTGGGTGAGGGGTCACTCAAATACCGCAACCGATTGTGCCTGCACTGTGTTGGCCAGTAAACAGTGGGCCCAGGCTGGGAATTGTAATGAGACTTGTTTGACACCCATGGAACCAGACACAGCAGCGAAACCCATAGGGAAAGTTAATAAGGAACGGATTAATAGTATTCTAAACAGAAAATGTGGAACAAAACCCGATAGGGAAGTGCAAATAGCAAACAAAAACAACTTAGAATTGACGGAGTACTGCCTGCTGTCCAATGATTTTGCTGACAACAATAAAAATAGCGCTAAGTTCAATAATTTTTGAACTGTGATTTAATTTTACAATATTATTGATAAGGTTACTGTTAAGTAATTTTTCACTTATTCTCAACAGTATTATTGTATTTGAGGAAAGAAGAAAATTTAGGAATAACATCCGTGGATACAAAACTCTGTATATCAAAGCCATATATAGGACATACATACATGATACATATAATATACTATAAAGTACAGACACGCATATGGAGATGTAACAAAGTAAGAGTTTTTCAAAATGTTTATTATCCAAATAAAACTTAAAAATACGTTATGTATATTATTTTTTTACGGCCAAATCAAAGAGAGCTATTTTTTAGTAGTCTTTGCCTGTACATATTTTTGTTTGATCTCTAATAGCGGATTTTAGAAACTGAGGTTTCGTTTTATGCGCGTTTATCTTTCAAATGTTAAAGACTAAAATTATTTTGAAAAAAGTTTATTTGCTCAATTTTTTACAAAATTATACAAATAGAGTGTAGGTGCAGAGTTAAGGTACAGTATGGTGTAGTATAAATAAACAAACTGAGTTGGATAATAAAGTAGAGTTAAAGTTTTGAGTATACAATACAGTTGAAGCTGTTAGTTACAATATCTACATATTTTAATTCTATTTCTATTCTACTCTTTGTTACATTAATTCAGTTCTTTCAGTAACGCGAGTGCAAATGTTGATATTGATTTAATTGTCACTGGATTCTGAGGGTTCAACATGTTTATAAAGGAATCACCTTTTAGGGCCGAGTTATTTAGCATGAAATTTTCTCTCATCTCCTTAAATTTTGTACAGTAGACTAATTTGTGGATAAAGCTATCCGTTTCACCGCACAGGTGACAATAACCATCCTCTGGAAGAGTGAAAAGTTCATTTTTACTAATGATTCGACCGTTATATACATTTAAAAGCCTAATTTGAGCAATTATTCTTTTCGGCCATAAAGTTACTATTAAATTTAAATAATTGGATGTACTCTCCTCTTTGATAGTTAGGAATGGGTATATTATTAGGGAAGACGATTTTTCGCATTCATCCCGATCCTTGGCTTCTAGGGTTGACTTCAGCTTGAAAACTAAGTTGGCTTTTTCTTTTCTAAGTAAGATTAAGTCTAGGTTTTCCCATAATTCAGTGGCTCCAATTACTTCAAAAAACTGTTCACGCACCTGTTTAGCCCAGTTGTGCTTAACAGCACATGTTTCCTGACTTGCTAGGTTTTTTAATCTTAAAAAACTAATTTTTGGGTACCTCTCGTTTGGCATTTCGAATATGCGCTCCAGGAAGTTTAAAGTCAGCTCGAAAATCTTGACTCTTAAGCTTGTAATACCTGTTTCGATTCGTACGGCATAGTTGGGGGTATTTTTTGGCAGGTGTAATAAACTTTTAAGATAGGTATTCTGGACTGAGTCAAGCTTTTCCAGGTACCTAAGGCTCCAGATAGGAGCAGCATAAAGGGCTATAGATGAAACTAGGGAATCATGCAGTTGAGTGCAAACCTTCCACTCAACCTGTTTGATTTTGTTCAGGATAGTTACCGTTGGAACAATTGCTTTTTTCGCTTTAGAGGCGAATTCCTCTGATGCTTTTTCGAAAACTCCTGATTGAGTAAATTTAACTCCGAGATAAGTATACTCGCTTGCAGTTTTGATTATTTCGTTGTTGAAGAGGAAAGGTGATAACCTATTATTGATTCCATGACCGCCTTTCTGGAACACAACTATTTCAGTTTTTCGCGTGTTTACTACCAGTTCGTTGGTTCCGAAATATTCCTCCAACCGAACTAATATTTTTCGAGTAATTATAGACGAGTCAGCCAGTCAGGTCTACAAAAAGCACATAGAGTTTGCCCGCTTTCTTCTTTAAGTGAACCTGAATTAACGCATAAAGCGTAAATATGTTATCATATGTACTCCTGCCGACCCTGAAACCGGCCTGCCACTCAGGAAACAGCCTCTTCTCCTCAGCCCACCTATAAACTCTGGTATGGATAATTGATGTAAAAAGTTTTGTAGTTGTGTTAATTAGAGCAATAGGTCTATAGTTCGATGGGTCAGATGGGTCCCCTTTCTTATGAATCATCCGCAGGAGTACTTCCCCCCAAGAATCAGGCACTGACTCTTCCTCTAATATTTTGTTAAACAGATTTAGAATGTATAATAACCAATTTTGAGGTAGGTTTGTCAGACATTCGTTAGATACACCATCAGGCCCTGGGGCTTTGTGTAATTTCAACTTTTTTATACCCTCCCACAATTCGTCGGGTGTTATTTCTTTATCTAAATTAGAATTGAGGTTACAAGGCGTTAATTTTATCATTGGAGAGACTCTTTGCGGGAACATGCCGCAGAAGTACTCATACCAAATAGTTGGATCTATGCTGTCAATTGATGGAGAGCTAAAGCTACGGTACCTGTTTATGATAGCCCAATACGACTTTGAGTCTTTTGTCAGACAGAGCTGCTGTGTAAAAGAATTCTCGTAGTTGTTTTTGATTTTTTCCACATACCTGAAATAAAAATTTCTTAGTTTGTTGTAGTCTTCAATACTTTTTTTTGAAAATTTAAGTTCTTTTCTTTCGATAGCTTTTGCTTCGAGTGAGGTCTTTAGGGCTAAACATTCATTATTAAACCATGGCTTGCTAGATTTCGCTAATTTTTGGCTTTAGCCGCACTAAGAATGACTTCCCTAAGATTTTTATACATACTATTTGGACTCAAGTTTATTTTGCTAACATTAGGGTTAAAAGCCAAGATATTTCGATAATCACCTTCCACCGAATCCCGCCATCTTAAGATCCTTTCACTCTTCCGAGGTGTGCTAGTTAAATTTAAGGAGAGGATGACCGGTAGATGTGGTGACTTGGTTGTTAAGTTGGTCACTTTTAGATCGTCAATAATGTTGAGGGATTCGGCATTGCACATTACGATGCCAATAACAGATGAACCAACAGTACTAATGAATGTGAAGTTTGCAGGTGTATCACTTTTTGAGCGGCCATTTAGTATAATTAATTCGTTTAGATCCGCGAATTCAAGAAGGGATCTACCCCTACTGTTTAGAGTCTCATCAAGACTCAGCCTGCAATTGTTAACAGTGTATAGTGAATAACCCTGCACAAAATCAATATTATTATCACTGGCTATTCTGGCGTTAAAATCGCCACCTATAATGATGTGAGGATTTCGAAACTTTTTTCTAATTATTAACAGTAAATCTGATAACCCACCAAGAATGTCTCTAACCGATGATGACTGGTTGATATAAACAGTAACTAAAATTATTATATGGTTCATGTAATGTAGACTAATCGCAATATAATTCTCAGTTACACTAAGAGTCTCCACAAACTTGTAGGTTTTGACGTTGAATGATATGAGTAGTCCACCGCTGGGTCGCCCATGTTTTGATGTCTTCTTCGCTGCGCTGTGGATAATAGTATGATGCTTTGAATACACGGAATGAGGATTGATGCTCCAAGTTTCACTAACACAAGAAATGGCCGATGTGGATAACAGCTCATATGTGTCACTTATATTTTTTATGCCCGATGAATTCCAGAATATAAACCTCAAAGGCGCAGGAGGTGATTGCGTAGAAGCTGATTGCTATTGCGTGGAAGCTACAGTCGTACTTTCAGCCTGGGAGGCATCAAGGGATGTACGGTTTCTAGCTTTCTTTTTGTCGAGAACGTTAATAGCGGTGGGAGAGACGTCTTTTCTCGTCCTTTTTTTGCATGTTAACGAGGTTGTAGAGCTATCACTGTCGTACGAAGTGCCATCGTTGCTGCTTTCTTTAACCTTTTTTAGGAGTTCAATTGCCGATGTAGTAGTATGGGGAACATTGTTTATGCACAGTTTCTGCTTTTTAATAATTGCTTCAATGTTCAAAGCCTTGAACTTTTTTTGCAGTTCCTTCAACATTTTATAATTGTCACGCTGTTGTTTATCCAAGTCGTTGGCGATAGCTATCTTATGAGTTTTTTTTAGCTCGTCGTATTTTTCGAACACTTTGTTCTTGACGTTAATGTTTGCAAAAGAGACGGCGATAGGTCTCTGGCCTTTATTGCGACCAAGCCAATGTTAAAGACTATATGACCTTAACTTAATTTTAATATGGCACCTATAAATTACAGATCACCTATAATAACCAATTTAATTTTAAAATAACTTATGATGATTTATAATAAAAGCAGATAAAAAAACTTAAGAAAAACCGTTTTACAAAGTCATTTGTTTTTCAATGAGTCTTTGCAAAAAAATAATTTTATTTTCTCGATATTCAGAAACTTGAAGGATTACGGAGCACTAATACACATCTTATGTCTTAACATATTTGTAGTGGAATGAGTAAGTATAAATACAGTTGTGGCGGTTAGTGTAGACTGTCGTCAACTTTTCATCATTTAAATTTGAGTCTGCTTGACTTTGATAACTCTAATCGAAGAAACCTTTGAAAAACAAGAACGAAACAAAAACTAATCTGATACAATTCATATCAAAGACCAGTCGTGTTTTATAATTTTTTATTGAATTATTAATTATTACATTTTAAGAAGTTACTAAATAATTTCCTTCATTTTTTATAAATAATATTATTCATAGTTTTAAAAAGAAAACACTATATTGGTGACCCCGACAATGGACAGCCCATGGAAGAAACATGGAATAATCATAAAACAATATGTGGTCTTGTGTAATGAAAATAGAGAATTTTACTTTCGAAGCAAAAACCAACTTTCGACCATCAAATTCAACATTTTAAGCATTAAACAATCAATTAACAACAACAATAGCAATTATAACAATTTTTTTGAGATTCAAAGCCGGAAATATCATATCCCACCAAAAACATTCTGTAAAAAAACTAGCCAAGTCTCGATGGAGCTGCTTGTTTATATCTAAAAAGTAATGAAATCTAGACAAAGTCGTGCCAAGTCTAAGGTTCCTTACTGCGATTTCTTTATTATTATAGTTAATGTTGTGTGACTTGGCCGTTGAACATTCTTTATACGTTAGTGTGTACAAGTCAATTTTGTTTACACGTAATGTTATATCTGTTGTAACTATACCTATGTTTGTTAAGCGATAGATAATAGCCTATACTGGTATTGGTAATTGGACGCTAGTGTCTCATTTTAGGCTGTTGTTGATTGTGCAACACATGCATTCAGCATTGACAATGCTGACTTCTGCTCTCTTCTTTTTGGAGCGTCAAATCGACCACCGATCAAAAATAAAATAAATTCTATCAATGATTAGAAGTCCGTCTGTACTGGAAATAATTTTTTATACTGTTTGTTTCAGGCTCGCCTATACATAAGTATTATTGAAATACGCAGCTTTATCGAGCCTACAATTGATTGGTTATTGAATCAACGTTTTCCAAGTGGCAATTTTCCATCGTGAATGGGTAGCAGTAGATAAGCTATGCCGGTTCGGCGCCATTTTTACGTGTATTTTTAAAGGGAGGTCAAAATTCACAAAATGGTATCAAAAAGCTCGTCGTCTACGTCTACGAGCAGTTTTAAGGCTTGTATGTATCAGGGTTCGGGTCTTTGCTATTTTATGTCAGCCATCTACTGGTTTAAGCTCAAATTTTCTAGAATGTGCGTGCTTGGAGTGTGTATGTGGTTATCCGGGTTCGGGTCTTTGCTATTTTTGCTGTCCGCCATCTACCAGATTAAGCTCAAGTTTTTCTAGAAGGTGTGTGCTTGGAGTATATGTGGTGATCGGGTTTGGGACTTTGCTATTTTTGCAGTGCTTTCATCGGCCAAATTAACCTAAAGTTTTAGAATGTGTGAGAAATGCCGCTTTCCCGCCGAAAGCTTTACCTTATCCTTTGCCAGTAGGACGCGAATCGCAGGGTACTTGAACTTGGACACTTGAATGTGTCACCCAAGTATAATTTACGTAATTTTGCGGGTACGCATGTGGGTTTGTTTATGCTATCTAGTCTGTAATTTGATCCCTTTAAGGACACGTTTTAAATTAGACTAGGAATTTGGGGACCTGAAGGATCATGTCTGAACATGTTTCAAGTACACATGTGGCTTTTTTTTTTTCAATCATGTGGTCTGTAATTTGATCCCTTTAAGGACACGTTTTAAATTAGACTAGGAATTTGGGGACCTGAAGGATCATGTCTGAACATGTTTCAAGTACACATGTGGCTTTTTTTTTATCATGAATGAATGTGGAAAATAAAACGCCAGTTTATATTTTAAAATGTCTTTTTATTTCTATTAATTATAATACATCGCTTGCATTTATCCAGGAGTTATGTTTCGATGAAAATCCCAGCCATTTAACATAAACCTTATCACCTGTGCGTCTTAAAATTTTTTCAGCCAGATAAACTTGGGGATGCTTGACTTTCAGCAATTCCATTTCATAAAATCCTCCTTTGATCGGGTTTCCTTGGTAATCCTCAAGTATATATGTGACAGGATTAGTCATTTGAATTTTAGCAATCTTGAAAACTTCTGTAGCCCAGTTTGGTGTATAGCCTTTTTCGAATAGATGTTTATATTTACTAATACGAACAGAGTCGCCTACTTTATATCTAGGCAAGACAGCAATCTTCAAATGATTATACACTGTAGTAAGAAGCCGCTTTTCATTAGATACATTAACATCGCAAGGGCGCATTTGGATTGTTCGATGCTTTTTCGTAGTATATCGAGTCAGTAGTTCCTTTATCATTTGAAGCCATTTATAAGATCCATTCATGCTAAATTCTTTCCACATCATGTTCTTTAAAGTTCGATTGAATCGTTCGACTATTGATGCTTTGAGAGATGTATAGGTTGAGTAATGATTTATATTATGTTTCTTCATCAGCTGTTGAAAGTGTGTGTTGTAAAATTCCTTCCCATCGTCAGTTTGCAAGTTTTTTGGTATACGTCCCTCTCTGAATATAGCTTCCATTGCTTCGGCTACTTCGACACCAGTCTTTCTTTTAATTGGAACAGCCCATGCATACTTGGAAAAGGTATCAATTATAGTAAGCAAGTAACGATACCCTTTGTTCACGTGTTTATATGCATCCATTTCTACTAAATCCGCCTGCCATAAATCATCCAAACCTTTTATGATGACTCGCCGTCTTTTAAAATATCGACGAGCAGGCTTATGGAGCTCCTCGACAACATCTCTCTTACTCATATTATAGATAAATGAAACAGATTAATTGTAGCACTAAGCTTTATTGGTAAACACCGTCCTCTTGATTCTGATGCTCCTTATTAAGTATGCTAGAGAACAAATAATTCTCAATCTTTTCAATTTCGCCATTAAGGTATAAAGTTAGATTTTTTACAGCTTCTTGAATATTTTTATGTAATTCATCATGCTGCTTTCTTATTTGTGTATCAACATAGTTTTTAGTTGTAGCGTCAGCATTTGTCTCAGGTTCTTCAAGGTTTGTGATGCGCTTGAATGCCAAATCATAGTTTCCATTCGGGTTTAAAAGAAATCCAATTCCTGCAGGTCCAATTGATCCTTGTTCACCAGCAGCACCAGGTTTTCCAGGAGGACCAGGAGGGCCGGGGGGGCCCAGGAGGACCCCGTTGAAGCTTGTTACTTCTTATTGATCGACCAAACTTGTCAACGCTCATTTTCGAAATAAGATATAATCTTATATGTTTAGATATTTATTCAATTATATCAGCTTCCCGCAGCTCCTCAATAATTGCTACTATTTCATTATCATGGCTGTTATTTCCAGCTTGTTTTGATGCTATTAGTACACGAAGTCGGTCCACCAATTCATTTGGATCATTCGAATAGACATATTCAATGTTTTCCTTTCGAATCCTCATTATTCCAATCCCTCTGTGTGGTTTAGGAGTGTGAATCAACTTCTTTATTATGTTTCGATATTTATAGGTTTTTGTTCCTCTTATTTGCTTATTCTCATTAAAATCACGTCGGTGCGTGCATGTATCATTTAAAATTGTCTGATAATTGTCCAAGTCTTCTTTATTGAAGCCAGTGGGACGTTTCATAAAAATCAATTCAGATAAGCCTGTAGTTATCTTGTATGGTCTATCGCCAATAACAAAATTTGCATCCTCTACTTTCAATGTTGAATTACCAATTTTCCATCCATCAGTGCTGCTATAATGCACAGCATAAGTTTTATCAATTTTCTCACTATTGTGGCTAGCTAATTCTTTAAATTTATTCAATATCTGGTTGGGTGAACTCTGTTCTTTAAATGTCGATGAATGTATTGGTGTGGCAAACTCATCATTCTCAGTATCATCATCATCATCCTCTAATGCCGATAAAGGGGTACTAGTAGATTTCATCTTTAAATATTTTCGTGCTGGGGGAGTATATGTTTCGTCATTTCTTGAGCTGTGCTCTTGTTTAGGCTCTAACGTATTTTCTGCTTTGGGTTCAAGCTTAACTGATGATGTAAGCTCTTTAAGTGTGTTGGTGATTGGCTTAAAGGTTTCCTCCAATTGAGTTTCGGCTTCGATTTTACCAGTTTTGAGCGCTTTATATTTCTTTCGTATAGCATTGCTCGTCTTTATAATATCTTTTATCAGCTTTTCATCCATTTTACTCTTTAGTTTAGAGATATACAGGTAGTCAACTATACAGACAGTTATACAGCTATACAGCCTGTTTTTAAACAGCTTGTTTTTAAACAGCTTGTTTTTAACAGCCTGTTTTTAACAGCCTGTTTTTTAACAGCCTGTTTTTTAACAGCCTGTTTTGAACAGGCTGTTCAAAAACAGGCTGTTCAAAAACAGGCTGTTAAAAAACAGGCTGTTAAAAACAGGCTGTTAAAAACAGGCTGTTTAAAAACAAGCTGTTTAAAAACAGGCTGTATAGCTGTATAACTGTCTGTATAGTTGACTACCTGTATATCTCTAAACTAAAGAGTAAAATGGATGAAAAGCTGATAAAAGATATTATAACGACGAGCAATGCTATACGAAAGAAATATAAAGCGCTCAAAACTGGTAAAATCGAAGCCGAAACTCAATTGGAGGAAACCTTTAAGCCAATCACCAACACACTTAAAGAGCTTACATCATCAGTTAAGCTTGAACCCAAAGCAGAAAATACGTTAGAGCCTAAACAAGAGCACAGCTCAAGAAATGACGAAACATATACTCCCCCAGCACGAAAATATTTAAAGATGAAATCTACTAGTACCCCTTTATCGGCATTAGAGGATGATGATGATGATACTGAGAATGATGAGTTTGCCACACCAATACATTCATCGACATTTAAAGAACAGAGTTCACCCAACCAGATATTGAATAAATTTAAAGAATTAGCTAGCCACAATAGTGAGAAAATTGATAAAACTTATGCTGTGCATTATAGCAGCACTGATGGATGGAAAATTGGTTATTCAACATTGAAAGTAGAGGATGCAAATTTTGTTATTGGCGATAGACCATACAAGATAACTACAGGCTTATCTGAATTGATTTTTATGAAACGTCCCACTGGCTACAATAAAGAAGACTTGGACAATTATCAGACAATTTTAAATGATACATGCACGCACCGACGTGATTTTAATGAGAATAAGCAAACTCCTTCAAGACGACCTTGACAATTTTAGTATATGGTGCCACAAAAACTTTCTTGCGCTTAATGTCTCCAAATGCCAATCTATTACTTTTTCCCGCAGACGCCCTTCCTCTCCCCCTAGAGTTTACCAGTTATCTGATGAAACTATCCCCTGTGTATCCTCTCTTCGCGACCTTGGTGTCATTTGTGACAGCGAACTTAATTTTCGTGATCACATTGACAGTGTGGTTGCTAGAGCCAACTCTGCACTTGGCTTTGTTAAGCGCTGGTCTAAGGAGTTCCTTGATCCCTATGTTACCAAATCCCTCTATGTCTCCTTCGTCAGGCCTATCCTCGAATACGCTAGTCAAGTTTGGTCTCCATATCAATCTACAAGCATCAACAGGATTGAGGCAGTCCAGCATAGGTTCCTTCGGTTTGCTTTACGCGAGCTTCCCTGGTCTGACCGTCTGCATCTTCCCCCTTATGAAAACCGCTTGATGTTGATTGACTTGCAGCCCTTATGGAAACGGCGTGACCTCGCTGATATTACCTTCATCCACCAGCTTCTCTCTGGGTATATTGATTGTCCTTCTCTGCTCCAGCGGATTTCTTTCTACACCAACCCCCGTTACGTTAGGTCGGCCCCTCTCTTTCGCCCTGCTTACCACCGCACCAACTACGGACTTGCCGAGCCTCTCACCCGAATGCTTCGGAAGGCCAACTCTCTTCCCTCCTTCGACTTCCATCTTAGTAAATCGTCCCTCAGGAACGAATTCAACCACACTTCCTCTTGAATTTTAATTCTAGTCCCCTTTCCCTTTCCTTAGTCTAGTTTAATCTAAATCTGCCTTCCCATTTTGCTGCTCCCCTAGCCTATAAGTTCAATTTAGTTTAATTTAATTGTAAGTCGTTATATTGTTATATTGTTATGTTATGTAGCTTGTATTAAGCGAATTAAATAAATAAGAGGAACAAAAACCTATAAATATCGAAACATAATAAAGAAGTTGATTCACACTCCTAAACCACACAGAGGGATGGGAATAATGAGGATTCGAAAGGAAAACATTGAATATGTCTATTGGAATGATCCAAATGAATTGGTGGACCGACTTCGTGTAATAATAGCATCAAAACAAGCTGGAAATAACAGCCATGATAATGAAATAGTAGCAATTATTGAGGAGCTGCGGGAAGCTGATATAATTGAATAAATATCTACACATATAAGATTATATCTTATTTCGAAAATGAGCGTTGACAAGTTTGGTCGATCAATAAGAGGTAACAAGCTTCAACGGGGTCCTCCTGGGCCCCCCCGGCCCTCCTGGTCCTCCTGGAAAACCTGGTGCTGCTGGTGAACAAGGATCAATTGGACCTGCAGGAATTGGATTTCTTTTAAACCCGAATGGAAACTATGATTTGGCATTCAAGCGCATCACAAACCTTGAAGAACCTGAGACAAATGCTGACGCTACAACTAAAAACTATGTTGATACACAAATAAGAAAGCAGCATGATGAATTACATAAAAATATTCAAGAAGCTGTAAAAAATCTAACTTTATACCTTAATGGCGAAATTGAAAAGATTGAGAATTATTTGTTCTCTAGCATACTTAATAAGGAGCATCAGAATCAAGAGGACGGTGTTTACCAATAAAGCTTAGTGCTACAATTAATCTGTTTCATTTATCTATAATATGAGTAAGAGAGATGTTGTCGAGGAGCTCCATAAGCCTGCTCGTCGATATTTTAAAAGACGGCGAGTCATCATAAAAGGTTTGGATGATTTATGGCAGGCGGATTTAGTAGAAATGGATGCATATAAACACGTGAACAAAGGGTATCGTTACTTGCTTACTATAATTGATACCTTTTCCAAGTATGCATGGGCTGTTCCAATTAAAAGAAAGACTGGTGTCGAAGTAGCCGAAGCAATGGAAGCTATATTCAGAGAGGGACGTATACCAAAAAACTTGCAAACTGACGATGGGAAGGAATTTTACAACACACAATTTCAACAGCTGATGAAGAAACATAATATAAATCATTACTCAACCTATACATCTCTCAAAGCATCAATAGTCGAACGATTCAATCGAACTTTAAAGAACATGATGTGGAAAGAATTTAGCATGAATGGATCTTATAAATGGCTTCAAATGATAAAGGAACTACTGACTCGATATACTACGAAAAAGCATCGAACAATCCAAATGCGCCCTTGCGATGTTAATGTATCTAATGAAAAGCGGCTTCTTACTACAGTGTATAATCATTTGAAGATTGCTGTCTTGCCTAGATATAAAGTAGGCGACTCTGTTCGTATTAGTAAATATAAACATCTATTCGAAAAAGGCTATACACCAAACTGGGCTACAGAAGTTTTCAAGATTGCTAAAATTCAAATGACTAATCCTGTCACATATATACTTGAGGATTACCAAGGAAACCCGATCAAAGGAGGATTTTATGAAATGGAATTGCTGAAAGTCAAGCATCCCCAAGTTTATCTGGCTGAAAAAATTTTAAGACGCACAGGTGATAAGGTTTATGTTAAATGGCTGGGATTTTCATCGAAACATAACTCCTGGGTAAATGCAAGCGATGTATTATAATTAATAGAAATAAAAAGACATTTTAAAATATAAACTGGCGTTTTATTTTCCACATTCATTCATGATAAAAAAAAGCCACATGTGTACTTGAAACATGTTCAGACATGATCCTTCAGGTCCCCAAATTCCTAGTCTAATTTAAAACGTGTCCTTAAAGGGATCAAATTACAGACCACATGATTGAAAAAAAAAAAAGCCACATGTGTACTTGAAACATGTTCAGACATGATCCTTCAGGTCCCCAAATTCCTAGTCTAATTTAAAACGTGTCCTTAAAGGGATCAAATTACAGACTAGATAGCATAAACAAAGCCACATGCGTACCCGCAAAATTACGTAAATTATACTTGGGTGACACATTCAAGTGTCCAAGTTCAAGTACCCTGCGATTTATGATGATCAGGCATCCACGTTCGCGTCCTACTGGCAAAGGATAAGGTAGAGCTTTCGGCGAGAAAGCGGCATTTCTCACACATTCTAAAACTTTAAGTTAATTTGGCCGATGAAAGCACTGCAAAAATAGCAAAGTCCCAAACCCGATCACCACATATACTCCAAGCACACACCTTCTAGAAAAACTTGAGCTTAATCTGGTAGATGGCGGACAGCAAAAATAGCAAAGACCCGAACCCGGATAACCACATACACACTCCAAGCACGCACATTCTAGAAAATTTGAGCTTAAACCGGTAGATGGCTGACATAAAATAGCAAAGACCCGAACCCTGATACATACAAGAGAGAGCTTTCGGCCTTAAAACTGCTCGTAGACGTAGACGACGAGCTTTTTGATACCATTTTGTGAATTTTGACCTCCCTTTAAAAATACACGTAAAAATGGCGCCGAACCGGCATAGCTTATCTACTAACGCTCTAACGCCAGGGACTTCAAGGCAAGGCATACCGCGGAAAAGAAAGCAAAATTTTGACGAAGAAATTAAATTAAAAAAAAGCGGCCAAGTACGAGTCGGACTCGCCCATGAAAGGCTCCGTAGCAGCGATTTATGACGTATTAAAAAAAACTACTTACTAGATCTCGTTCAAACCAATTTTCGGTGGAAGTTTGCATGATAATGTACATCATATATTTTTTTTAGTTTTATCATTCTCTTATTTAAGAAGTTACAGGGGGGGACACACACATTTTACCACTTTGGAAGTGTCTCTCGCGCAAACTATTCAGCTTAGAAAAAAATGATATTAGAAACCTCAATATCATTTTTGAAGACCTATCCATAGATACCCCACACGTATGGGTTTGATGAAAAAAAAATTTTTGAGTTTCAGTTCTAAGTATGGGGGACCCCAAAAAAAATTTTTTTTTTTCTATTTTTGTGTGAAAATCTTAATGCGGTTCACAGAATACATCTACTTACCAAGTTTCAACAGTATAGTTCTTATAGTTTCGGAAAAAAAGTGGCTGACATACGGACGGACAGACAGACAGACATGACGAATCCATAAGGGTTCCGTTTTTTGCTATTCGGCTACGGAACCCTAAAAAGAGCGGAATGAGCTAACCAAGGCAAAATTAGAAGCGTATAAGGCGAGAACTGCAATTATAGAAAGAGAGTTAACAAGGCGAAATAATATTTTAGAAAATTTAATTCATAAGTCTCCAAATTCATTGTGAAGGTGCCATATTTATGTTAATAAATAAAAGGAATCAAAATGCGCAATTAAATTCATATTTTATTTAATGAAGATTTTTTTCGGAAAACAATTGGTTATAAATTTTCATCCATTTTCTTTTACCGGCTGAATTATCGTTGTTTGAACTTTCAAATACGTCTTCACTTTCCGTACCGATAGTTTCCACTTCCTCGATTTCGGGTTCATTAGTTAGGTTTTTCTATGCCTCGAAGCGTACAATAGTAGAGCTGCCGAAAGCGTTGTTTTAAAATGCTCAATGCTCGATAACTACTCTTGAAGAACTTCAAGCATTTGTTAAAGTATTATTGTTCAGCTGACAAATGTCCGCTATCTTTATATGGTGTTATCAAGAAATTACTGCATCAATATATGATTACATTAAAGTATTTACATATGTACTATAGATATAATTTTTGAAATTTAATTATGTACCAAGCTTTGAGTATTTAACTGAATTTTTCAATAGCCTGCTGTCATGAACAGAGCCGGGAAACCCAATGAAAACATCTATTTTACGTTTTCGTTGCATATGCCTTGAAGACATATGTACATATGTGACTCTTGCTATCTAGGTAATCATCTTTGCTTCTTTTAGGTGGGCCTATTATGATGTGAGTCTGTAGATATTGTAATATTAAAACGGTCCGATAGATCCCTAAACGAACAGGCCTCGTGACCAGCGAACCATAAAAAAGGGCCATGTGTTCGATCCCATCACGCTTCTTGAGGAATTACAACTTCCTTCATATTTCATATCATCGCACTAATTACGGCTTTAACGAGCCTACGTCTTCAATGTCGCGCTCTTTCAATATCCTCCTTTATTGATTTTAATTACCCACGACGGAACGGAGAAGGTATATGCGTTTAGGGTGAGAGGTTGTTTGTTTGTTTGTTTGTTTGTGTGTGCAAACGAATGTTACCATTTTTCTCCAAAACGGTTTGACCGATTTAGATGGGATTTTTTGTAAAAAGTTTGTGATTCATCGGCAATTGTTCTTAGATAGGTGTTATGGTGTTAACTTGCTGCAAAATTCAAGATGGCGGACTGTCAAATTTTAAAGTTTATGCGATTTGCACCAAATTTGGTATTTGGGGGCTTTCGGGGTCGCTTATTTCAATTCGACTGCCAAAATTTACGAATTCAAGATGGCGGAATGTCAAATTTTAAAGTTTATGCGATTTGCACCAAATTTGGTATTTGGGTGTTTTCGGGGTCACCAATTTCAGATCAGCTATCAAAATTTACGAATTCAAGATGGCGGACCGTTAAATTTCAAAGGTTATGCGATTTAGGCCAAATTTGATATTTGGGGGTTTTTTGCCTCGCCGATCTCAAACCAACTGTGAACATCTATGAATTCAAGATGGCGGATTTTCAAATTTTAAAGTTTATAAGATTTGCACTAAAGTTGTTATTTGGGTGTTTTCGGGGTCACCGGTTTCAAATCAGCTGTCACGACTTTACGAATTCAAGATGGCGGACTGTCAAATTTTAAAGTTTATGCGATTTGGACCAACCTTGATATTTGAGCGTTTTTTAGGTACATAAATGAAGTTATAGGACCAAGTAAGTGAAGTTCGACAACTAAGTGCGCTGGTTTGTATAGAAGCGGTTTTTGGTTCGCGCACCACGGTTCGACGAGCGGTATTATCATGTATGGGCCTCTTAACGTAGGAATTCTCTAAAAAGTTTAAAATAAAAAACAAAATTAAAAATTTCGAAAAAACCCACGACGGATGTAAACATTGTAATCCAAAAAGGATTAATTAAAATTTATGAAAAACCCCCGATTATAAGGAAGTAAGTAACGAAAGATAAAAATAGAAAAATCATCTTAAAAAGGGTTGATTTGCCGCGATAGGTCTATCATATAAACAACTAATTATGACTTTCGTTAGTCCTTCCTACCTTTATATTCCTATTTGTTTCTCGTAGAGATAGACACAGCAATAATATCAAATATAGGTATTTAACATATTCACCTACCTATTAATATAATTACAAACCCAAGAAAATCCGTCGGGAGCTGGCATTGAAAGTAAAATAAAAGCCATAGCTGTCTGTCAAGCACGTCGGCAAAAGGATTTCAAATTTTGGCTTACCGGGGAAAAGAAATTCCTTAATTTTGTCGACGTCTCTTCTTTCGGCAATTCTTCGTCACACACAGCACTATGTATCTTCCACTAAACACACAACAAATAAAAACGAATATTCTACGCACTATTTTTTACCACACTTGACCTTCGGTTTTTGCACTTTTAATTCAAAAGATTAGTTAAAAAGGTTGTAATCCCGTGAAATAACAAATTTTTTGAGTTGCCAAAGTATCTTCTTCTTACTCAAGGCTCACTTCCCCTGAAATTTTCCCCGCCAGAGATGCTTCATTCACACAGACTACACGTACAGGGTATAGCCGTTCCTTTATTGTATGTATATTCAAAGGTTGTAACATATGGTTTAAATTGGCTTGATTTGAAACGAAGGCAAGTGTCGTCAAACGTCAAATTAAGCATGTGTTCCATTAGATACAGAAGTGAACACCAGGTCCAAAAATTTACCAGAGGATTTCTAGATTGCAAAGGTCTGCGATAGGCCTAACGAAAGAGTGTAGTCGATAAAGTCACGAGCAGATTGAGAAGGCGATGAAATGATCAATAAATTTCAATAAAAACTTCTTGAATTTGTTCGCAAAATTTTGCAGCTTAGGCGCCACTTTGAATACATTAAGGAGAGAAATCGACTCCAAATCAAATATTATTAAAGTTTAAACATTTATTCCACGATTCCACCGTTTAGTGGGGTTCTAGGGTCATTGCAGACAGGAAAATTCGATTTAAAAAAAATGCGAAAAAATCAAGTCTTGTTTTTGGTAATATCTTTACTCTCGGTTTTGGGTATGATTTCGTGAAATGGGACGGAAGTAGCGTAACAGGAAGTGAAGAAGCGCGCGCGCGCGCACTGTTTGATTTGAATTTCTTCTCGCTTTCCTGCAATCTGTAGGAGTGATTTCGTAAAAAGGGACGTAAGTGTGTAACAGGAAGTGAAGAAGCGCGCGGAAATTCAAAGTGGCGCACTGTCAAATTTTAAAGTTAATGCGATTTGCACGAAACTTGGAACTTATGGGTTTTCGGGGTCGCTTATTTCAAATCAACTGTCAGAATTTACGAATTCAAGATGGCGGACTGTTAAATTTTAAAGTCAATGTGATTTATACCAAACATGGAACTTGTGGGTTTTCGGAGCCGCTTATTTCAAATCAACTGTCAGAATTTCCGAATTCAAGATGGCGGAATGTCAAACTTTAAAATTAATGCAATTTGCACCAAACTTGGGGGGTCGCTTATTTCAAATCAACTGTCAGAATTTACGAATTCAAGATGGCGGACTGTCAAATTTTAAAGTTAATGCGATTTGCACCAAACTTGGTACTAGCAGGTTTTCGGGGTCGCTTATTTCAAATAAACCGTCAGAATGTACGAATTCAAGATGGCGGACTGTCAAATTTTAAAGTTAATGCGATTTGCACCAAACTTGGTATTTGGGGGTTTTCGGAGACGCTTGTATCAAATCAACTGTCAGAACTTACGAATTCAAAATGGCCGACAGTAAAATTAATTTTAAAATTAATGCGATGTGCACCAAATTTGGTACTTGGGGGTTTGCGGAGTCGCTTGTTTCAAATCAACTGTCAGAAGTTACGAATTCAAGATGGCAGACTGTCAAATTTTAAAGTTAATGCGATTTGCACCAAACTTGGTACTAGCAGGTTTTCGGGGTCGCTTATTTCAAATAAACCGTCAGAATGTACGAATTCAAGATGGCGGACTGTCAAATTTTAAAGTTAATGCGATTTGCACCAAACTCGGTATTTGGGGGTTTTCGGAGGCGCTTGTGTCAAATCAACTGTCAGAACTTACGAATTCAAAATGGCCGACAGTAAAATTAATTTTAAAGTTAATGCGATGTGCACCAAACTTGGTACTTGGGGGTTTGCGGAGTCGCTTGTTTCAAATCAACTGTCAGAAGTTACGAATTCAAGATGGCAGACTGTTAAATTTTAAAGTTAATGCGATTTACACCAAACTTGGTACTAGCAGGTTTTTCGAGGTCCATTATTTCAAATCAACTGTCAGAATTTGCGAATTCAAGATGGCGGACTGTCACATCCTAAAGTTAATGCGATTTGCACCAAACTTGGTACTTGGGTGTTTTCGGAGTCGTCTATTTCAAATCAACTGTCAGAATTTACAAATTCAAAATGGCGGAATGTCAAATTTTAAAGTTAATGCGATTTGCAGATGAAATGCCAGATGTTACATATCATATGCGACTACTGTAAGGCTCGCTCGTTCTTTTTTTAACTGCTTTTTGTTCCATAATTAAAATTTGTTTGAAGAAATTTCATGGACACTATCAGAAAGGACACATCTTAAACTAAAAAAATATGTCCCTCTCGAATTTTTCAAACGCAAATAATATTAGTTATTAGTCGCTAAAGAGCGGTGTACCGAGAGTGGCTGTTTCGTCCGAGTTAAGGCGTATCTGAATTACCCCATGTATGTTTCCCGATTTTTCATAGTTTTCGAGTTATGATATTTTTAATGGGTTTTTGAAAATTTTCGACCGGATCGGCTTTAAATTTTTTTTTTAAATTCTTATACCTATTCTTTATAAATTGTACTTTCACGCATAACATAATCAGCTTCGTAACATTAATGGAAGCCACAAAAGTTTGGAACTAAACGAGCATTTATGTTCGAGCGAGTCAGACTTGAATTATCAACTTTAAGTTAAAAATCTAAAAAGGCAATTCCTTAGTTCGTGAGCAATTTGCAAAACTGCGCTACACTCTAAGCTTTCATAATGTTACAAAATAGTACTTTAATAGACTATTACTCGCTGAAATCAGCGTTCAAATATACTGAAGAGGAAAATTCCTAAGATAGTAATTTGATTAAAAAAACAAATTGTTGCATATTAAGAATAAAACAATTTTTAGAATTTTCAAACAGTATATTTGATATAAGAGTGCGACGAGTTTCGCCTTATCAGGAACAGGGCATCATCAGGTAATCAACTGCAGTCTCTTATATAAAATATATGTACTGCTTGGACATTCTAAAAGTGGTTTTGGAACAGGTCAAGCTCTCGTGAAGTTGCACAGATTCATATGATACTGTGCAGGAACTTTCGTTGAAGCTTAAACGTGCGAATATGAAAAGATTTTCCCCAGGAAAGCTAAACTTTTCGAGATATGTAAGTTTTTAAAAAAAAAATTTTCAAACAATATTTTCGCATATTACGGCGAAAATTCCTGCACAATTTCATTTTAAATTACCACTTCACTCACAACTCACACGATTTTTACAAATAAATCCAAAAGGTACCTGAAAATATGAAATATTTGTATTACGAATCGTTACTTACCAAAAGACTCCATCTTCATCCGGCAGCTCACCTGTCAAACTGATTTGTTGTTATTTCGAGCTGCCCCTCCTACCTTCTCGGATGCGTTCAGTAATTGAACGTGCATTCATCAATGAATGAGCTAACCAAGGCAAAATTAGAAGCGTATAAGGCGAGAACTGCAATTATAGAAAGAGAGTTAACAAGGCGAAATAATATTTTAGAAAATTTAATTCATAAGTCTCCAAATTCATTGTGAAGGTGCCATATTTATGTTAAATAAAATAATAATAATAAATAAAAGGAATCAAAATGCGCAATTAAATTCATATTTTATTTAATGAAGATTTTTTTCGGAAAACAATTGGTTATAAATTTTCATCCATTTTCTTTTACCGGCTGAATTATCGTTGTTTGAACTTTCAAATACGTCTTCACTTTCCGTACCGATAGTTTCCACTTCCTCGATTTCGGGTTCATTAGTTAGGTTTTTCTATGCCTCGAAGCGTACAATAGTAGAGCTGCCGAAAGCGTTGTTTTAAAATGCTCAATGCTCGATAACTACTCTTGAAGAACTTCAAGCATTTGTTAAAGTATTATTGTTCAGCTGACAAATGTCCGCTATCTTTATATGGTGTTATCAAGAAATTACTGCATCAATATATGATTACATTAAAGTATTTACATATGTACTATAGATATAATTTTTGAAATTTAATTATGTACCAAGCTTTGAGTATTTAACTGAATTTTTCAATAGCCTGCTGTCATGAACAGAGCCGGGAAACCCAATGAAAACATCTATTTTACGTTTTCGTTGCATATGCCTTGAAGACATATGTACATATGTGACTCTTGCTATCTAGGTAATCATCTTTGCTTCTTTTAGGTGGGCCTATTATGATGTGAGTCTGTAGATATTGTAATATTAAAACGGTCCGATAGATCCCTAAACGAACAGGCCTCGTGACCAGCGAACCATAAAAAAGGGCCATGTGTTCGATCCCATCACGCTTCTTGAGGAATTACAACTTCCTTCATATTTCATATCATCGCACTAATTACGGCTTTAACGAGCCTACGTCTTCAATGTCGCGCTCTTTCAATATCCTCCTTTATTGATTTTAATTACCCACGACGGAACGGAGAAGGTATATGCGTTTAGGGTGAGAGGTTGTTTGTTTGTTTGTTTGTTTGTGTGTGCAAACGAATGTTACCATTTTTCTCCAAAACGGTTTGACCGATTTAGATGGGATTTTTTGTAAAAAGTTTGTGATTCATCGGCAATTGTTCTTAGATAGGTGTTATGGTGTTAACTTGCTGCAAAATTCAAGATGGCGGACTGTCAAATTTTAAAGTTTATGCGATTTGCACCAAATTTGGTATTTGGGGGCTTTCGGGGTCGCTTATTTCAATTCGACTGCCAAAATTTACGAATTCAAGATGGCGGAATGTCAAATTTTAAAGTTTATGCGATTTGCACCAAATTTGGTATTTGGGTGTTTTCGGGGTCACCAATTTCAGATCAGCTATCAAAATTTACGAATTCAAGATGGCGGACCGTTAAATTTCAAAGGTTATGCGATTTAGGCCAAATTTGATATTTGGGGGTTTTTTGCCTCGCCGATCTCAAACCAACTGTGAACATCTATGAATTCAAGATGGCGGATTTTCAAATTTTAAAGTTTATAAGATTTGCACTAAAGTTGTTATTTGGGTGTTTTCGGGGTCACCGGTTTCAAATCAGCTGTCACGACTTTACGAATTCAAGATGGCGGACTGTCAAATTTTAAAGTTTATGCGATTTGGACCAACCTTGATATTTGAGCGTTTTTTAGGTACATAAATGAAGTTATAGGACCAAGTAAGTGAAGTTCGACAACTAAGTGCGCTGGTTTGTATAGAAGCGGTTTTTGGTTCGCGCACCACGGTTCGACGAGCGGTATTATCATGTATGGGCCTCTTAACGTAGGAATTCTCTAAAAAGTTTAAAATAAAAAACAAAATTAAAAATTTCGAAAAAACCCACGACGGATGTAAACATTGTAATCCAAAAAGGATTAATTAAAATTTATGAAAAACCCCCGATTATAAGGAAGTAAGTAACGAAAGATAAAAATAGAAAAATCATCTTAAAAAGGGTTGATTTGCCGCGATAGGTCTATCATATAAACAACTAATTATGACTTTCGTTAGTCCTTCCTACCTTTATATTCCTATTTGTTTCTCGTAGAGATAGACACAGCAATAATATCAAATATAGGTATTTAACATATTCACCTACCTATTAATATAATTACAAACCCAAGAAAATCCGTCGGGAGCTGGCATTGAAAGTAAAATAAAAGCCATAGCTGTCTGTCAAGCACGTCGGCAAAAGGATTTCAAATTTTGGCTTACCGGGGAAAAGAAATTCCTTAATTTTGTCGACGTCTCTTCTTTCGGCAATTCTTCGTCACACACAGCACTATGTATCTTCCACTAAACACACAACAAATAAAAACGAATATTCTACGCACTATTTTTTACCACACTTGACCTTCGGTTTTTGCACTTTTAATTCAAAAGATTAGTTAAAAAGGTTGTAATCCCGTGAAATAACAAATTTTTTGAGTTGCCAAAGTATCTTCTTCTTACTCAAGGCTCACTTCCCCTGAAATTTTCCCCGCCAGAGATGCTTCATTCACACAGACTACACGTACAGGGTATAGCCGTTCCTTTATTGTATGTATATTCAAAGGTTGTAACATATGGTTTAAATTGGCTTGATTTGAAACGAAGGCAAGTGTCGTCAAACGTCAAATTAAGCATGTGTTCCATTAGATACAGAAGTGAACACCAGGTCCAAAAATTTACCAGAGGATTTCTAGATTGCAAAGGTCTGCGATAGGCCTAACGAAAGAGTGTAGTCGATAAAGTCACGAGCAGATTGAGAAGGCGATGAAATGATCAATAAATTTCAATAAAAACTTCTTGAATTTGTTCGCAAAATTTTGCAGCTTAGGCGCCACTTTGAATACATTAAGGAGAGAAATCGACTCCAAATCAAATATTATTAAAGTTTAAACATTTATTCCACGATTCCACCGTTTAGTGGGGTTCTAGGGTCATTGCAGACAGGAAAATTCGATTTAAAAAAAATGCGAAAAAATCAAGTCTTGTTTTTGGTAATATCTTTACTCTCGGTTTTGGGTATGATTTCGTGAAATGGGACGGAAGTAGCGTAACAGGAAGTGAAGAAGCGCGCGCGCGCGCACTGTTTGATTTGAATTTCTTCTCGCTTTCCTGCAATCTGTAGGAGTGATTTCGTAAAAAGGGACGTAAGTGTGTAACAGGAAGTGAAGAAGCGCGCGGAAATTCAAAGTGGCGCACTGTCAAATTTTAAAGTTAATGCGATTTGCACGAAACTTGGAACTTATGGGTTTTCGGGGTCGCTTATTTCAAATCAACTGTCAGAATTTACGAATTCAAGATGGCGGACTGTTAAATTTTAAAGTCAATGTGATTTATACCAAACATGGAACTTGTGGGTTTTCGGAGCCGCTTATTTCAAATCAACTGTCAGAATTTCCGAATTCAAGATGGCGGAATGTCAAACTTTAAAATTAATGCAATTTGCACCAAACTTGGGGGGTCGCTTATTTCAAATCAACTGTCAGAATTTACGAATTCAAGATGGCGGACTGTCAAATTTTAAAGTTAATGCGATTTGCACCAAACTTGGTACTAGCAGGTTTTCGGGGTCGCTTATTTCAAATAAACCGTCAGAATGTACGAATTCAAGATGGCGGACTGTCAAATTTTAAAGTTAATGCGATTTGCACCAAACTTGGTATTTGGGGGTTTTCGGAGACGCTTGTATCAAATCAACTGTCAGAACTTACGAATTCAAAATGGCCGACAGTAAAATTAATTTTAAAATTAATGCGATGTGCACCAAATTTGGTACTTGGGGGTTTGCGGAGTCGCTTGTTTCAAATCAACTGTCAGAAGTTACGAATTCAAGATGGCAGACTGTCAAATTTTAAAGTTAATGCGATTTGCACCAAACTTGGTACTAGCAGGTTTTCGGGGTCGCTTATTTCAAATAAACCGTCAGAATGTACGAATTCAAGATGGCGGACTGTCAAATTTTAAAGTTAATGCGATTTGCACCAAACTCGGTATTTGGGGGTTTTCGGAGGCGCTTGTGTCAAATCAACTGTCAGAACTTACGAATTCAAAATGGCCGACAGTAAAATTAATTTTAAAGTTAATGCGATGTGCACCAAACTTGGTACTTGGGGGTTTGCGGAGTCGCTTGTTTCAAATCAACTGTCAGAAGTTACGAATTCAAGATGGCAGACTGTTAAATTTTAAAGTTAATGCGATTTACACCAAACTTGGTACTAGCAGGTTTTTCGAGGTCCATTATTTCAAATCAACTGTCAGAATTTGCGAATTCAAGATGGCGGACTGTCACATCCTAAAGTTAATGCGATTTGCACCAAACTTGGTACTTGGGTGTTTTCGGAGTCGTCTATTTCAAATCAACTGTCAGAATTTACAAATTCAAAATGGCGGAATGTCAAATTTTAAAGTTAATGCGATTTGCAGATGAAATGCCAGATGTTACATATCATATGCGACTACTGTAAGGCTCGCTCGTTCTTTTTTTAACTGCTTTTTGTTCCATAATTAAAATTTGTTTGAAGAAATTTCATGGACACTATCAGAAAGGACACATCTTAAACTAAAAAAATATGTCCCTCTCGAATTTTTCAAACGCAAATAATATTAGTTATTAGTCGCTAAAGAGCGGTGTACCGAGAGTGGCTGTTTCGTCCGAGTTAAGGCGTATCTGAATTACCCCATGTATGTTTCCCGATTTTTCATAGTTTTCGAGTTATGATATTTTTAATGGGTTTTTGAAAATTTTCGACCGGATCGGCTTTAAATTTTTTTTTTAAATTCTTATACCTATTCTTTATAAATTGTACTTTCACGCATAACATAATCAGCTTCGTAACATTAATGGAAGCCACAAAAGTTTGGAACTAAACGAGCATTTATGTTCGAGCGAGTCAGACTTGAATTATCAACTTTAAGTTAAAAATCTAAAAAGGCAATTCCTTAGTTCGTGAGCAATTTGCAAAACTGCGCTACACTCTAAGCTTTCATAATGTTACAAAATAGTACTTTAATAGACTATTACTCGCTGAAATCAGCGTTCAAATATACTGAAGAGGAAAATTCCTAAGATAGTAATTTGATTAAAAAAACAAATTGTTGCATATTAAGAATAAAACAATTTTTAGAATTTTCAAACAGTATATTTGATATAAGAGTGCGACGAGTTTCGCCTTATCAGGAACAGGGCATCATCAGGTAATCAACTGCAGTCTCTTATATAAAATATATGTACTGCTTGGACATTCTAAAAGTGGTTTTGGAACAGGTCAAGCTCTCGTGAAGTTGCACAGATTCATATGATACTGTGCAGGAACTTTCGTTGAAGCTTAAACGTGCGAATATGAAAAGATTTTTCCCAGGAAAGCTAAACTTTTCGAGATATGTAAGTTTTTAAAAAAAAAATTTTCAAACAATATTTTCGCATATTACGGCGAAAATTCCTGCACAATTTCATTTTAAATTACCACTTCACTCACAACTCACACGATTTTTACAAATAAATCCAAAAGGTACCTGAAAATATGAAATATTTGTATTACGAATCGTTACTTACCAAAAGACTCCATCTTCATCCGGCAGCTCACCTGTCAAACTGATTTGTTGTTATTTCGAGCTGCCCCTCCTACCTTCTCGGATGCGTTCAGTAATTGAACGTGCATTTATTCAATTTTCAGTCAGAAAGCATTTTGTATAAGGAAAATTTTCAGTCAGTAGGCAGTTTGTATAAGGAAAATTTTCAGTCAGTAGGCAGTTTGCATAAGGAAAATTTTCAGTCAGTAGGCACTTTGTATAAGGAAAATTTTCAGTCAGTAGGCATTTTGTATAAGGGAAATTTTCAGTCAGTAGGCAGTTTGTGTAAGGAAAATTTTCTGTCAGTAGGCATTTTGTATAAGGGAAATTTTCAGTCACACAAATATTTTTTTCTAAGCAATTGAGTATTGAAAAGTTAATCTCAAATAATATTCTTTATGCCGAATCCATTTAGATGAATTTGATGAATGCACGTTCAATTACTGAACGCATCCGAGAAGGTAGGAGGGGCAGCTCGAAATAACAACAAATCAGTTTGACAGGTAAGCTGCCGGATGAAGATGGAGTCTTTTGGTAAGTAACGATTAATAATAAAAATATTTCATATTTTCAGGTACCTGTTGGATTTATTTGTGAAAATCGTGTGAGTTGTGAGTGAAGTGGTAATTTAAAGTGAAATTGTGAAGGAATTTTTGCCGTAATATGCGAAAATATTGTTTGAATTTTTTTTTTTTTAAACTTAAATATCTCGAAAAGTTTAGCTTTCCTGGGAAAATTTTTTTCATATTCGCACGTTTAAGCTTCAGACGAAAGTTCCTGCACAGTATCCAGAGCTGGGAAATCTGCCAGTACCAGTACCTATATTGGCAACTACTTGCCAGTACCAGTACCAATATTGTACTGGTACTGACAAAATTTGGCCAGTACCAGTACAATATTGGTACTCGTACTGGCACAATAAAACCAGTTTTCATACTGGCATCTTTCACACTGCCAGTACAATGACTGAATTTTGCCAGTACCAGTATCAGTATATATTGGTTCTGGTACTAGCAATAGCAAAAAAAAAAATTGTATAATCAATGCAAATTAATAAATAAAAAAAAATCCTTTGACCAAAACTGATATAATTTTATTGTTTGGAAATATATATATCTTTATTTGCTTTAAGCAACACAAGTTTTTTAAAAGATTCTTCAAAGCATCGAAACATATGAAAAAAGGCGCTCAGCTGGTGCGGATGACGTTATACCAGTATTGTATTTCAAAAAAAGTTTCAAAATAAGTGGAAAATTATGTAAAATCAATAGTATTATAATCAATGAAGGTCCTACGGAGGAAGATACTTTTTTTGAATTTAGTACCGAAACAGAAGAACCAGTAATAAATTTTATCCAAACTTTAAACTTATCTTTGACCTTTTTCGTTTCTATAATAGAATATTTGAATTCGTCCTCAACAAGAAGTTATATGGAAAGTGAATACTATGCTTATAATAAGTGCACAAATTTCCATATTTTACAAAATTTTCCACTTTTTTGAAACTTTCTTTGAAATACATTACTGGTTTAACGTCATCCGCACCAGTTGAGCGCCTTTTTTTATTTGCTTCGATGCTAAAAAAGGCATACTTTGTCGGTTGAATCTTTTGAAAAACTTGTGTTGCTTAAAACAAATAAAGCTATATATATTCTCAAACAATAAAATTATATGTTTTGGTCAAAGGAATTTTTTTATTTATTAATTTGCATTGATTATACAATTTTATTTGCTACTGCTAGTACCAGAACCAATATATACTGATACTGGTACTGGCAAAATTCAGTCAGTGTACTGGCAGTGTGAAAGATGCCAGTATGAAAACTGGTTTTGTCGCGCCAGTACCAGTACCAATATTGTACTGGTACTAGCAAAATTTTGTCAGTACCAGTACAATATTGGTACTGGTACTGGCAAGTAATTGCCAATATAGGTACTGGTACTGGCACGGTACTGCAGTACATTTTACTGGCTAAATTCCCAGCTCTGACAGTATCATATGAATCTGTGCAACTTCACGAGAGCTTAAGCCGTGGTTTTAATCTCAAAATGTCCAGATTCCAACAAGTGTGTTATGTTATTTTTTAAATGTTTATTTTTTTTAAATTAACTTAACAAAACGCAGTTGATTATGATAAAAATAAATTTATTAACAGAAGGTTTCCAAAATTACGGCCCCCAACAGAAATGCACCTATGTACACTTACGCAAACAATTTTTTTAAAACCGTCTAAAAGCTCCTCTGTTGCCTTTCACCACACGTTCGGCTTCTTTAATTTTCCTCCTCAGTTCTTGTTCACTCGAATATTTTCGGGCGTGTTATTTCTTTGCAAAAACTCAAAAAAAAAACTCGGTGGGGTTTAGGTCAGGGGAGCGTGGAAATTACTTTAATGGTCCGTTTTGTCCAATCCATCTGTAAGGTTACGTTTCGTTTAAGTAATTTTGCACTTACGTTGCGTAGTGGTATGGGGCACTGTCATTTTGAAAAACCCTGGTTCGTCTAAGTTCGAGATTCGAATCTTTCAGCAACAATGAAAGTTCGTTTTCCAAAAAACTTTTGTAGGACGAAAGATACGTGTTACCAATAATACTCAAAAGAATAACCCAGACGCAAAAGAGTTCACGCAATCGTTGCTTACAGAATTTTTCCGAATTGGAGTCTTTGTTATGGGCTTGAGGAAGCAGATGTAAAACAGACAATATGCTATAGGTTTTTCAAACTGGTGACTAATAAAACCAAAACAAAAATATTCTTCAACAAAAACAGTACCAAACGGTCAAAGCTCAGTTTAAAAATATCAACTGGAGGGCAAAATAGTTCGGCCAGCAGATTTTGCACGCAAAAGAGTACAAACAAATATAGTTAGTTAATTCTTCTATACAGGGTGTTTCATTAAGAACAGGAGAATCTACATAGTCTCTTGAATCTCTTGATCAACGTTTATTCGGACACCCCTCTTCACACCTAAAATCAGTTCTTCGCCCCTAAAATGGTCATTGAAAATTTGGAAAAGGGTAAGTCAGACAGTTTTTTAAAAGTTATTTCAGAGGCATCATGTGATTTTTGTGGAAAATATGATAGAAAGTCGAACTTTCAAGCTTTCAAATGATACCTCTTGCGGCACAATCCGTCAACAAACAAGTGAAAGAGACCACGTCAAACTTCAAAAATGGCAATTCTAAAGGCCAAAATTTTAGTTCGGCACTTCATTCTACCGATTTTTTTATGAGAAGATCAAAATTATTTTCTGAGAAAAAGCTTCCATGTCTCGTGGCTTTTCTCAGAAAAAAAGCCACACTTCAATCGAAGAACTTAAGCCCGATCTGAAGATATATATTCGAAAATAGAATCGAAAAGCACTATTTGTTCGGTGCAACATTTGAAACAAATTTGGGCCAGTCAACGACCGGAAGGGTCATCGGCTGCTTACCGAGTTCTGCAACACGCGCTGCTGACCACGTCCTGTTGACAACACGAGCTGCTGACTGCACGTTGAGTGTGCAACCAAAACTTAGACTGCTGACATCGATCATCGATCTTCGGACGTATTGATTGGCAAGACCAACATGTGGCGGGCAGTCGAAAATCAGACGGAGCACCGAACGGCACCGAGGCAACGGAATTCAATTTTTAATCGAAGAATTAGTATCTCCTTTGTTGTAAATTTTTGTATTTCTTTTGCTGTAAATTCTGTATCTCTTTTGTTGTAAATTTTGTAATAGTAGTTCAGTTTAAAATAATTGTATATTTATAATACTGTGATTGTGATGTGTTTTGTATATTAAAATACTTGTTTTCTAATAAAAGTAATACCGAGATTGTGCAAACCCATAACAAAAATTGTGTTTCCTTCATACTAGTTACCTTGTGCTTAATATAGTGTAGTGGGACAGATAAGGAGTGAGGTGTCGGTTAACACTATTCGATTCGATTTGTGTACTTTTCCACATCCCTAATTATTCTAATAGCCCAGTCAAATTAGACATTTAAATTGCAAAGTGTGATGTAGTTCTAATTTTTTGATATATTGTTAGGACCAGTTAGAGTAGTGTAAACCCAAATTTGCAGCTTCGAAAAACCTGTGCTTCCTTCGTAATACGTGAAAATCTGCAAAATTTTTTCAGTTGACTTATAACTCATAAACTGTGCCTTGTTGATATTAGATGTTAGTATTATTTTTAAAGTACATTAAATTTGCAACAATTTAAGCTCAACCACAGTCCTGTACCTTTAATGGTTTTCAAGATACGGCCATTTTTGTTCTTCCAAAATATCACTGTAAGTGCAAGAAAATCCCAATGCAGCCCAGAGGTTTACAAGATGTTTTGACCCAAATTTCCCTATATAGAAGGTACCAAAGCTCATATTGAGTGAGGAGAGGAATCAATTAGGTCTGACGGCAGAAAGTATTCCATGAGCTATCCAAAAACATTTCTTATTCCAACAACCGAGATATTGGCGTTTGTGTTTCAGTACGATGGTTTCAAGTAACAGTTTCAGAGACTCAGGAATAGAAGATTCAGTTTCTCGCAAGAAATCATAAGATGGATTTACTGCAACCCATTTTCCATAACTTTTCTCATAGGTTGAACAGTTACACCAAAATGAGAGAAAAATTGAAATATTAGTTTTTTTGAAGAACAAAAATGGCCGTTTCTTGAAAACCATTGAAGGGACAGGATTGTGGTTGGGCTTAAATTTTTGCAAATTTAATGTACTTTAAAAATAATAGTAACATCTATATCAACAAATGCACAGTCTATGAGTTATAAGACAACTAAAAAAGCTGCAGATTTTCACGTATTACGAAGGAAGTACAGGTTTTTCGAAGCTGCAAATTTGGGTTTACACTACTCTAACTGGTCCTAACAATAATCAAAAAATTAGAACTACATCACGCTTTGCAATTTTAGCCCGTTTTTATGTACGATTTGACTGGGCTATAATAACTTTCGAGACTAGTCTCTTGAAATATGATACCAAATTGATATTTTCAAACATGCTTTTCATCAAAAGATATGATACGTCTAATTAGAAGCTTTTATTTAACTTTATATGTATTGCTAGAAAATGTCCCTTCGTTATAATGCACACTTGGAATTTTAATCAAGTGGATGTAAGGACCGGCGTTTGATCAGCACGATCGTGGCGTATATGGCAGGGGCATTGGCCATTCAGCCACACTGATGACATCTGGCCAGTACTCCGGATCGGAGCGCCGACCTTTTCGGGCGAGCATTTATTTTCAAAAAATAAATGTCAAAAATGCAAGTCCGTCTGTATACCAGAGTTGCAATGAAGGGGCGATCGTGCAAATTTGTCAACCAGCCGCTCGGCTGGCAAAATTGTGACAGTAGGTATGCTAAGTTCAAATCTTGCAAATCAATTTTGAAAGAATTCCCGTTATCGGAAAAATTCGTACCCTTATATAAATCCGACGACAATGCAATAAAGTATGCTTTAATCGTACTTAATCCAAAGTGGCGGATACCCCCCTGACATGGGTATCAAATAAAAGGGTTAAACGAGTAAGAAAAGGTAAGCTGCGTGACGTCATTCTAAACCCAATGTAGCGCGCGCCGCAACATGATGGATTGCCTTTTTTTCATACCGCCCTCATCATGAGTATCAAATGAAAGTTTTCGACGAGCAGGAAACGATAACCTACGTGATGTCATTATAAATCCAATAGCGGATTATCTTTTTCTTTACAACTTCCTTGACATACATATCTATACTTCTATACTAATATTATAAAGCTGAAAAGTTTGTTTGTTTGTTTGTTTGTTTGGTTGAACGTGCTAATCTCAAAAACTACTGGTTCGAATTGAAAAATTCGTTTTGTGTTGGATAGTAAATTTATCGAGGAAGGCTATAGGCTATATAACATCACGTTACGACCGCCACTAGATGGTGCTGCAGCACATTAACTTTTATACCTTTAAACCGATTGTCATGAAAATTGGCATACTTAGGTATTTGAAAACGGTGAATATTTTAGCACTATTCACTTTGCTATAGCTCGCCACTAGATGACCTGAAGCACATCAATTTCTATACCGTTCAACCGATATCCATGAAAAGTGGCATACTTAGGTATTTCGAACCGGGAGCAGTAATATGTTTATGGTGCATCATGCAAAAATTATCTAAATCGCAGGATTAAGAGGAAATTCTATGGACATGCTGCGCTTAACCTTCTGAGTGATATTTGATAAATTTGAAATCAGCAACATCATATTTTTATTGAAATCTACTTTTATTTTAGGGATAGTTGTGCCCGGGCAACGTCGGGTGCGGGTCAGCTAGTCTGTTACCTATATTTAAAGATTATATTTCAGTTCTAATTCATTTATTAGTTCATAAAAATTCACTTTCTTATATGTAGGTACAGTTAGATCAGTTAGATATAATTTGACTTCTCGCACTACTCACTTCTCTGGGTCAGCACCAAAACCAAAGTGATCGAGTTAGATAAGCCGGACAGTAAGCAAGCTGAGATAACGCCAATAACGATTACTCAACGGTAGTTGGATGACTGACTCAGAGAATTTGAGTATTACAATACATTACGTCTTTCCCCTTCTTAAATAATTTGTCCTCTTGGATAAAATAGTTTTACCATAGCGAAAATTGATTTAATATTTATCGGGGATTAGAATTCCATAATGCTGGGGAATTTTGATAGCTGTCTTGGATCGACGCAGGACCTGCGGCTGTATCTCAGGAGTTGTAGATCTAAAACTAGATTTTTCAGGACTAAGAATAGGCTTATTACTAATAGATTTATCTGTCGCAGGACTTAAATCCGCTTCCAAAAATGTGTCGGAAGAAGAACGTCTTCTTAATTGATTTTGATTTACAAACCGATAGTTTCCATTAACATAAATAATGTATGTAAGACTACTAATTACTTTCTCTATTTTGGCAGGTATCCATCAAATGAAATTCTTAAAATGATTCCTATAGAACACTTCCTCCCCCTTTTTATAATTTTGATTATTTTTATTCTCCCTATTTAGTGCTAAATGTTCCCCAGTATTCTGCTTTAATTTATTTTTTACATTTAGATTTGACTTTTTTGAAATATTTAGGTTTGGACTACAAGCATTTTTCTTATTTTCCCTCAAACAGTCTAATTGTATTTTAGGTTTGAAGTTGAAAACAAGTTCAGAGGGAATCTTGGAAGTACTTGTGGACTGTGTATTCCTCTGGTTAATTAAGAAATTTTCAATTTGTTTTTCCAGGGTAACTTTACTTTCGTTTTCAAGGGTAAATTTATATAGAGTTTTTTTAACAGTTTGCATAATAGTTCGTTGAGTTTCTCGATAAGATTTAACAGAGTTATTGATGTTGTGTGCGCTGCGGTAGGTAGGTGGATGGGAGCAAGAAAAAGGCACGTCCGTTGGCAGCGAGGTTTATTGATGGACTGCTTACAGAGAATACAACAGACGGCGTTGCCGCATTAGTTCGGCTTACATATATAACATCTCTCTTTCCATAATAATGTGATTTCAAATCTAATTATAATAATCTATTACAACAATAACAATTCAATTTCAAGTTTGGAATTCAATTCAATCTCAAGTTTGGAAAATCAATTTGCAACTTATCTCTTTTCGTAAATTAGCCGCTGTGGGGGTCGGCGAACTCTCGTGGTCCTTCGTAATGATGGCGGGCTCGCGGTCTGAGTTGGCGAAGAAACATCTGATGCCTCCTCTGAAGTAGATTGTTCCGCCTGAGGTTGACTCGTATCCTCAGAAGTCGCGCTTGAAGACTGATGATCCACGGCTTCCGACTCCGAACTGTATGTTGGACATTTAGAAAATGTACCGGCTTCTCCAGGTCCAGAAACAGGCAGGCTACTTCCCAAACATGGTCGCATCCGATGTTGATGAGCAATTCTCACATGCTCCTCGTGTTTAACCAGGAATCGGTTTCCACTAATGCTGAGCAAGACTTTAGCCTTTTCCCAACGGTCGCGAACTCTGAGCCATATACTTTCTCCAACGGTGTAAATTCTTGGTCTTTCCATGCTCCTATCCATATTGCTGTTTTGTGGATGGGTATTTTGACCAAAGGATGGCTGAATTTGACGCATAATCGTTCGAGGTGCATATTTTATGAGATACTGCGCAGGACACACTCCCGTTGAAGGAAATGGTGAATTTCTGTAAGTAAATAAAAACTCCAAGATATACTCTTCAATTTCATGCGTTGAGTAATGATTTCCTTCTACGAATACTTTTTTGAAGTGATTCTTTACTACCTGAACGGTTCTCTCTGCTAACCCATTGGCTTGAGGGTAATATGGAGGACTTTTGAGAGGTTCTATTCCTCTGCTTTTTAAATATCTGACGAAGCGATCAGAAGCGAAAGGTGGGCCATTGTCCGATACCAGTTGCTCCGGTAACCCAAAAATAGAAAACAAACGGCTAAGCTTTAAAATGACTGCATCCGCGGTTGTTGAAGTCATGTAGAAGATCTCAACCCATTTGGAGGTTGCATCGACGACCAATAAAAAGTTGTTCCCCATGTGATGAAAAAAATCGATGTGTACTCGAACCCATGGCTTCTCGAGTTTTGGCCAACCCAAAAACGACTTCTCCTGATCCTTGTCCTTCCTCAATCGTTGGCAAAGTAAGCATACTTCGCAAGTTGTGGTAATGTCCGTGTCGATCCTTGGCCACCAGCAAATTGACCTTGCTAGCAATTTCATTTTGACAATCCCGGGATGCTCTCGATGTAACAGCTGTAGAACTTCCGACCGTAGAGCTGTGGGTACGACGACACGTATTCCGTATAGGATACATCCTTGTTCTAGGGTTAAAGAGTTTCTCTTTTCGAAATAGGGCTGAAAGATATCATCTCGAACATAATTTGGCCAACCAACTCTAATCAACTCAGCAACTTTACATAAAACTGGGTCCTTTCGGGTATGGGCAGCTATATCCTCATAGGACAAGGGGAGGTTCTCATGCTCCTTAAACGCATTTATTAGCTGTTCTGACATTTCCAATGTTCTACTTTCTTTTTGAGGTAATCGCGGCAGAGCATCTGGGCCAGACATGTTTTGACCTTTTTTGTACTTAATATCATAGTTGTATCCCGACAACAATAAAGCCCAGCGTTGTAGACGACTTGCCGCCGTTATTCCTTTCCCGATATCAAAAATAACTTTCAAAGGCTGATGGTCGGTGAACAAAATGAACTTTCTCCCAAACAAAAATTTGTGGAATTTCCGAACTCCAAATATTATAGCTAGAGCTTCTTTTTCCACTTGTGAGTAATTTTTTTTCCGCCGCGTTTAGACTTGCCGACGCAAAAGCTATAGGACATTTCTTATCTCCTTCCATTTGACTCAAAACGGCGCCTACACCTACATTACTTGCGTCACACGCTAAGATCAATGGCTCCTTGGGGTTATAGTGATGCAGAAGTGTTTCTTCTGTAAGAACGGACTTGCTCTTTATGAAAGCTTCTTGGCACGAAGAGTCCCACGCAAACGGATGTCCCGATCTCGTAAGCTGGTATAACGGTGCCAATAATGTAGACTGCATATGGCAAAATTTCCTATAATAATTTAATAGGCCAAGGTAAGACTTCACCTGCGTAACATTTTCTGGAACGGCAGCTTTATGGATGGCTTCAATTTTGCTTAAGAACGGCTTTATACCCTCACACGAAATTCGGTATCCCAAATATTCTACTTCGGTTTTGAAAAATTGACATTTATCCAAGTTAACTTTCACATGGTATTTCTCGAAGATCGATAAGACTCGTGATAAATTTCTTACGCATTCGTCTACAGTCTCGCCTCTGACTAAGACATCATCAATATAACAAATTGCGTCTGTACCTCGCAATAATTCATCCATCGTACGCTGGAAAATACAGGGGGCGCTTTTCAGCCCATAGGGTAGTTTATTAAATCTATATAATCCTATATGGGTATTGATCGTGAAGAGATCTTTCGATTCCTCAGCTATCCGCAACTGCTGATACGCTCCAGTTAAATCTAGAACACAGAAGAACTTTCCTCCCCGCAGTGATGCTAAAATATCGTCAACATTGGGCATAGGATAATGTTCCATATCGGTGACTTTGTTTAGAGAAACCTTTGAAGTCCGCACAAAGTCTCAAGTTCCCATTCTTTTTAATAACAACTACTAGAGGACTTGCCCACTTGCTGTATTTAACGGGACTAATAACGCCAGTACTATGAAGACGATGTATTTCACGCTCCACTTTGCCTCGCAGAGCATAAGGAACAGGGTATGCCTTACAGAAAATAGGCAAAACATTTTCCTTTAACGACACCGAAGCTGTGTACCCCTTAATAGTTTTTGGCTCTTCCGAGAAGACTTGTTTAAACTTGTTTTGAATATACTGAATAGCTTTTCCAATACTAACTGACGACTGCTGAATACTCGCAATTTTTGTGGTTGGCTGACTAAAAATTACCTTCCAGTTAGGAAAAAAGACGTCCAACCATTTTCGACCCATTAAGGTTATAAAAGCCCTTCCACTCTCGACTACAATTAGATCGAGGTTTTTTGTGATATTATTAATAGTGACTCGAACTGACTTTTGTCCGATGACCTTCAATTTTTCCCCAGTTACTGAGCTCAACGTTTGGTCAAAATGCTCCAATTTCTTATTGTGAAAAATTTCATCGTAGACTTGACTGCACATGACAGCAGCACAAGCTCCTGTATCTAATTCGACCTCCACGGGATGACCCTCCATTGAAATTGTCATCACTAAGGGACTAGCCTTAGACCCGCGTTGACATGACTTAAATTCCTTATCCCCTTGTTTCAAAGAATGAGTTATATAGGGCTTACCTCCGTTCGGCTTGACTACATTCACAAAATGTAAAGCATCTTCCCAATATTCCGCTGATGGGGTTGATGATTCCTCGACCTTCTTGACGTCCTTGGTTTCTTTTTTCCGGACTGGTTCCTTCTTACAAACTTTAGACGTATGCCCCTTCTGCTGACACGTGAAGCATGTCCACGATATCGCTGGACAATTAGACGGGTTATGCTGACGACCACACCTATGGCACGCTGCCGAAGACTGCTCCGACTTACGATTCTGGAAACTGACTTTTGAGCGAGCATTAGACACTCTTGAGGAACGATACTTAGCTTGATCCTTATTTTTCCCAGATTTGATCGCTGCTACTGCTCCGCTGCCGTGCATGGCTTGAGAACCTAAAAGTGCAACTTCCATACTGAGGGCCTTTGCACATGCCGATTCAAAAGTAATTTCCTCCTCCGAAAGAAGTTGTTTTTTGGATATTTTCATTATATAGTCCGCTAATTAGTCGATCCCGCAACGCTTCCGACAGAAAGTTCCCGAACTCACACGGTCGAGCTAACTGTTTTAACTGTATAATATAGTCACTTATCATTTCGGTGGAATTTTGATCTCTTTTATTAAATTTAAACCTCTCTAAAATTACTGTTCGTTTAGGACTGTAATAATTCTTTAGTAAAGTTTTGCACTCCTCGTACGTTTTATCTAACGGTGTATTTGGAACGCATAAGTTTTTGAGAACACTGTACGTCTCACCTCCGATTAGCGTTATAAGTAACGGTAATTTTTTTCCGGCGTCCACCGCATTGACGACAAAAAGCTGCTCTAACCGTTCACAATATGTATTGAAGTCATTCTTCGACTCGTTAAAATGCTCAATATTTCCTATTAGCGCCATGACTTAATAAATCGACAATTGAGTGCGAATTTACTTGAAACGACCGACTCGCAAAATTTGCGTTTGCACTTTGCTTGACTGACTGTCACAGAGTCCCTTATCCTCGTCGCCAGATGTTGTGTGCGCTGCGGTAGGTAGGTGGATGGGAGCAAGAAAAAGGCACGTCCGTTGGCAGCGAGGTTTATTGATGGACTGCTTACAGAGAATACAACAGACGGCGTTGCCGCATTAGTTCGGTTTACATATATAACAATTGATTTCATCGATTTAACATCGCAGTATCGACTATACGCATCAAATATAATTAAAAATTGCTTCCCTTTAAAATAAAAGAAATCTAAGTGTATCCTTTCAAATGGATACTGTGCAGGAGCCCAATGACTATCACATTTTTCTTTTGGAACCCTCCTCGTTTGTTGACATATGTTACGATTATTGGCCCAGTTCTGTATATCTAAATCAAAAGACGGCCACCAGACAATGACATATGATCTACCTATTATTTTAATTTTTACTATACCGACGTTGCTATCATGTAACTTCTTTAGTATGAGACGTCTTAATTTGACTGGAACTAATATACGATTGCCGTAGTAGACACAACCATTTTCTACTATATACTCAGACTGCTACGTATTAAGTAATATGGTTTAATTTTTTCGGGGATTTCCTTAGGCCAAACTGTGTTTAAATAGTCATAGTTTGAAAGGACTAGACAATTTTTTGTCTCTTCTTTTAGTTTTCGAGAAACGACTGTTCTTTTTCATCTAAATAATTAATTTGTAGGCTTTCGACGCATGTTGCGTCGTTGAGAGGTAATCGCGATAAAGCAGCAGCATGTCTCACATCAAAAGCGCGGCGATAAACAATTTTATATTGATACATAGAAAGGAAAATAGCCCACCTTTGTAGGCGCGCCGCCGCTACAGGGGGAATTCCCTTTGAAGGGTGGAAAATTTCTCTCAACGCTTGGTGATCTGTGTAGACAGTAAATTCTTGGCCATATAAATAGTTGTGAAATTTTTTTACAGCAAAGATCACTGCTAGTGCTTCTCGGTGTAGCTGAGAGTAGTTTTTTTCTGCAGGTGAAAGGGTACTTGAAGCAAAAAGTAAGGGCTTTTCTATTCCATCAATGATGTGAGACATGACTGCTCCAATACCGTATGGCATCGTTCGCGACAACAATGGGCTTTCGTGGATCGAAAATTTCGAGTATATTATTATTTACAATTAAGGATTTACTTTTCTCAAAAGCGGCTTGACTTTGCGCTGTCCAATTATAATTAACGTTCTTTTGTAAAAGCTTGTACAAGGGTGAGGGATGCTCTCACAATTACGGAAGGAAATGACTGTAATAATTTGGAAGTCCTAAGTAAGACTGGAGTTGAGACAAATTTTCTGGTGGAGGAGTATCTAGAATGGCCTTGACTTTCTCTTGAGTTGGACGAATTTGATTTTCACTTATGATATGGCCTAAATACGTAACTGCCGGTTCTAGAAATTAACATTTTTCGAAGTTGCTGCGTACGTTATGCGATTCAAGCTCCCTCAACACTTCATTAAGCATCTTTTTGCCTGCCGGATTCTCAATCATCCGCACCTATTATTATGTCGTCCAAATAGCAAAATACTTTGGGAAATTTAAATACGATTTTATCCATAACCTGCTGGAAGATTGCTGGTGCACTAGACACACCAAAGGCAAGTCGCTTACATACATATAGACCCTTAATATTGTTTATAGTTAGAAGTTCTTGCCACTTTTCCGATAATAACAATTGCTGATAAGCCCCCGTTAAATCAATAACTGAATAAATTTTGCAGGCAACTGCTTGAGCAATCAAGGAAGCCAAAATATCTTTTATTTTAGGCAAAGGATAATGTTCGGTTTCTACGTATTTATTAATGGTAGTTTTGCAATCTACACAAAGTCGTATCTCGCCATTTGCTTTTGGCACTACAACAATGGGACTGGCCCAGGAACTTTGTTTAATAGGTGAAATTATATTTTCGGCACACATTCTGTCTAATTCTCGTTCAACTTTTTCGCGTAACCGATAAGGGACACTGTACGCTTTGTGAAAAATTGGTGTACTGCCGGGTTTTAAAACTACGTTTGCCACAAAACCCTTTATAGGACTAGCTAACGTTTTTGACGAAATAACGGACAAGGATTTGGAACTAGGCGCCATAGTGACTTCTATTCAGCTCAAAAAGACCTATCCAACGATGTATTACACATAGCTAAAAAGGGCCGTGAATTATGAAAAAACGTTATTTGGCTATTGTTAAAACTGACATGTATAATACGGTATAACTCTGAACACACAAGGATTTGGAACTAGGCGCCATAGTGACTTCTATTCAGCTCAAAAAGAGCTATCCAACGATGTATTACACATAGCTATTGGAGGGGGGTACCAAAATTTGCATCATCCTTTATTCAATATTTCAGCGACTATTTTGTTCTGACCATTCAATACTTGAATTTCTGTACTCACATTATTCGCTCTTTCGAAAAATTCCCTCCATTGAGGAATTAATGCATCTAAAATATCTCTTCCTAACAATGGACGGAAATATTTACCGGTATCCACAACTATGACTTCCTGTTCACTGCTGCGACTTCCAAGACTCACTCTGGTTTTCATACAGCCTACCACTTTTAATTCATGACCTGTAAATGAGTTCAGATTAATATGTTTTGGGGGCCATACACAAATGATGTCACACTAAATTAGCCAATTTTTTACCCCCCTTGTGTCACAGGCTGTCACATGAGACTGACCCCCCGTCTAATATGATGTCACATTTAAGAGAGGCCCCCCCCCAAAAAAAGCACTATAAATACAATTTTCTCATTTATTTTAACAAAAAATACTCCTCGATTAAATTATATGAAACGAATGTAGCGAACAATAAATTGAGATCACAACTAAGATGTCAGCCAAGTTCTTATAAAGGACATTTTTAAAGCACACACTTTAACTCGAATCGAACAAATATTTCCTAGACAAAGGTTATCAAACGTAAACAAGACCGTTTTTTAAAAAGGCTCTATTGCATGTTGCTTGTTGGTTATGGTACGATAAAATCACTATTTCATGAGAACGCAGTTTAAAATTGTTATGATACTAGTACAGGCTCCGGTATCGACTTCCATCTCGAGTTCTTGATCGTCGATTTGCACTCGACATTGGAGGACATTATTGACACTGTTGACCTTCTTGATTGATTTCACCCGGCTTTGGTTGCAAACCTTCGATGTATGGCCCTTCTTATTACAGTTGAAACACTCCCAGTGGATAGCTGGACTTTGTCGCTCGTCGTGTTTTCAACCGCAGCGGCGGCAGGGTTGACTGATATGGTGTGACTTCTGATGCGATCTTTGACCTTGACCGTTGGCTGGCTTCTCGTTGTTAGCTGACTTCGTTTTGGGCTGACCATGTGAGTGCTGAGGACTTGACTGCTTTTTATAGACCGCATATTGTGGCATGGGCTGAATGGACTTTGAACTTTGTTCGGATAGTTCCATGTTTATAGCTTTTTGACAATATTGATCAAAGCTTAGTGAATCTTCATTTAATAATGACTGTTGGATCTTTTCGTTCCGCAACCCAATTATAAATCGATCGGCCAATGCATTGTCTAAAATTGTTAATTCAATGTCACTTAAACTGTTATTGTTACTTTTGTCGTGAATTTTGTCCACGAAATCACCAAAGCAGCATGTTTGGGATAATGCCTTTAGTCTCACAATAAATTCACTAATCGGTTCTTGATCACCTAGGCACACTTTATTAAACTTGTAACGTTCGGCTCGCTTGTTTTGTTTTGGACTTAAATGTTCTTTTAATAATTTCATTAGCTCCTCAGACGACTTCGTACTTGGGAGATCAGGTACCGTTAGGGGCATAAGGAGGTCGTACATATCTGCTCCCTTCACTTCGCGCACTACTCACTTCTCTGGGTCAGCACCAAAATCAAAGTGATCGAGTTAGATAAGCCGGACAGTAAGCAAGCTGAGATAACGCCAATAACGATTTTACTCAACGGTAGTTGGATGACTGACTCAGAGAATTACCATTATATTACAATACATTACAATATCAAATTAAATGGCTCGAGGAGTAGGATAGCGTAACGTCATTCTATACCCATTGTGAGGGGCACCGCAAGATGACGGATTACTGTTATGTAACCATTTATTCAAAGATTATAATTACATGATAATTACATTATAAGAACTCCACACAGTCTTCTGACAGTTGCTAGACATCAAGTACTGCCAAACTCAAAAACCCTACAATGTCAAAAACCCTACAATACACCACATTTCCCTGTAGTTATATAAGCCTGATGATACTTAAATAAATTAATTTTATCTCGTGGGTGAGTATCGCTCAGGTGCCCGCCTTGTTCTTGATGAGCGTCTGACAATCGGTGTACCCGGTGCTGTGTTGCTTGGATGAGTTACCGGTGCTGTCGCCGTTAAGTCGGTACTCAACTGTTCCTGACGATTTGCAGCTTCGCTACTGATGATGGATGGTGTTACCAGCGAGTCACTGCCTGCGTTGTCTCGTTCCAGATGTTGTTCCTCCGGCGTGTAGGCTGGTGATACAACAGATGTGAATCCAACTCCCTTCGTCGATGTACTGGGTCTGTCTTTTATGTGATCAGCGTGTCGACGTTTAACACAGCCATCACTGTGTCATCACTGTGTACGAATACCTTCCTTTTCTCTGCACAACTGTAGCTGGAGTCCACTTCTTTTCCAAACTTGTTCGACAATAGATCGGCTGTTAAGGATGAAATGTCCTTTCGCTTTGTTGATGTTCCAGTTCATTTTTCAAATGTTTATACTGCAGCGTTTGACGTCGATTTGGCTTGATGTTATCAAAGACGTTGCAGAGTCTCCTCGAAAACATTGCCTCTGATGGTGATTTGCCTGTGGTAGCATGTGGTGTGTTTCTATATGTAAAGAGTATCTGTCTCAGACGAAGCTCTTGATTTGGGAGATCCCTTCCCGCCTTCATTCGAGATTTGAAAGTTCGTACTACTCTTTCCGCCAGTCCATTTGTACGAGGGTGATATGGTGAACACGTTATATGTCTAACCCCGTATTGCTGACAGAACCTACTAAATTCACCTGATGTGAATTGTGTACCGTTGTATCGTCAGTGACTCTAGGATATCCAAATGTCAAAAAGATGTCGTCCAACGTTTTGCACAGCGCATGAGAATTCAATGATTTCATGTGTACAATTTCAATCCACTTCGACAACGCATCAACCACAATAAGCCAATATTTTCCTTCAAAAGGTCCCGCATAATCGATGTGAACTCTCTCCCAGTTAGTTTCAAGAATCGTCCATGAGTATATTGGTAACGACGTTTCATGTTGGCGGTTTTCTTGACACGATGTACACGACTTGCAAAATTGCTCAATGTTGTCGTCAATATTGTGCCACCAGACGTAATATCTGCACAATGCTTTCATGGCCACAATCCCTGGATGCCCTTCATGCAATTGTTTAAGGACAACTTTGCGAAGCTTTTCGGGAATCATCATTCTTCCTTGCCACATTACAATACCATCTTCGTAGGACAGTTCGGTACGTTTAACGTAATACGGCTTTAACTCCGCGGCTAATTTTATGAAAAATTTCCGGACGTAAGCACAATAAGAACAGTTCTTTTTTTGCTTTTTTACACGTATCGTTGTCATCGTCTAAACCCCACAGTCTACATTGCGCTTCGAAATATTCGATAAATGTTTCTGCCTGAGTTTCCGGATCATATTTTTCACACTTGAAATTACGAATATTATCCTTATACCTGTTATTGTCACTTGCGGCGTTTGTGACATCACCTCGTTGTTGTGGTTGCTGTCGTGTATTTGCAACAATTTGCGCGGACAACCGTGTCATGAGTTCTCGCTGAATTTGCAAAAATTCCTGGAACTGTGTCGCGTCCATGTTTTACGTTTTTTTTTTTTTCCTTGCACGATTTTCGTTTTCTCGTCACAAACTATGTTTTTTTTGTTTTTTGTTTTCTCGTCACAAACTATGCTAACTATGTTTTTTCCTTTTGTCCTCGTCGCCAGTATGTTATGTAACCATTTATTCAAAGATTGTAATTACATGAAGACATTATAAGAACTCAACACAGTCTTCTGAATGTTGCTAGACATCAAGTACTGCCACACTCAAAAACCCTACAATGTCAAAAACCCTACAATACACCACAATTACCTTTTTCTTTACAGCTTCCTTGACATGGGTATCAAATGAAAGAGTTTGACGATAGAATACGATAGCATAGGTTAGGAAGTATTCTGAAATTTAGAACAACAACACAAAAAGGTGAAATTTCAAGTACATTACATTTTGAACCCACGATCGTGAACACTTGTTGAATATTTATTTACTGGTCACTAAAAAGATAACAATAAGATGAAATGAAATTAAAAAAAATTGAAAAAAGCTGTAAATGAACTAAAAAGGAACATATAAGACATTAATTTTGTATGTTGTTGTCTGGTCACAACCCGACACCTGCAACAAAATCGTTAGGCAAATGAACGAAATTGTACAACGACTTACCTATGCACGTACTTCAGGTGACGGACCCGACGTGGTAACCCCAGCAACATCCTCCCGCGACGACTACAACGACTTCGTACCTAGAATTAATTAATTTGGCATTAAATTAGAATGTTGACAGCATGATAGGATCGGTAGGTCAGGACATGTAAACAATCAAATTGACGATATCTCCGAATAACAAGCAATGAACTCGAACCAACACAGAACTAAATCACTCGTCAGCACTTCAACTACGAATCATTTAAAATTTAATTTTCGCTCAGGAACCGAAGGAAGTGAGCTGCCACTGACACAGTCATATGAGGATGGTGACAAGGAGAATAAATATCTGTTCCCACTTTAAGAAGGGGAATCGAAGAGAGAGGTTTTACGAACAGGGTAACCGTGATTGGCTAATTCAGCACACACACCAAAATTCAAATCACGGTACCCTTCTTTCGACCGTTGTCCCGGCTAAGTGCGGCAAAACTAGCTGAAAAAGATTCAATTGGTAAAGTGAAGTGGCGAAGTGGTGAAGTGCGGAATTTAAACGCGAAATTTATTTCTTCAATTTATTGTATAACTAACGATTTTAACTTAATTTAGATTGATGAGTTTGAGGTAGTTACTTAATTTCTAAATTATTTTCAAGGCTTAAAATCATCGCATTTTGTTACACTTAAGTTGATTTAAATTTTGTGGATTAATTAGTTGGTAACTTCGATTTTGAATTTTTATTATTTTCGTATCATTTTACTCTTAGTTTTTTTACTCTTAGTTTAGTAGTTTAATTTTGAATTTTCTTTGCCTTAATTTAATTTCCTTTGTTTTCTTTGCTTATTTTGTTGGAGTAGCCCCAGTTTGAATTATTAAATTATTGAAATATTAAATTATTATTCGATCATTTAAACATACAATTTTTACTCTAGTTGCCATTTTCGTTTGGGTGTGGTATGGTGTTGTTGCAAGGTCGAGAGTGATTTTCATCGCGATTTTCAATATTTCATTCTGTAAAGAGGTTCATTGCCGAACGAACATTTGGTCCTTCGAGCCGGATCTATGCAAAGATCCAGCTAATATCATACGGAAAAATCGTGGTCGACTGTTATCGTCACACTAATCATACGTGAGTGCCTGAACGGAAAACATTAATATCGAAGAAAATAAAATGGAGAAATTATTAAAAAGGCAAAAGGGCTAAAAGTTCGCTTGAAATGCTTGACACAATTTGGAAAAGCTATCGGGAAAATTTCCTTAAGGGTGCCGTAGAACTGGAAGATAACGACGAATTTGTAACATTAGAGTCCGAATAGAAGATCAATTTTCGGAAATCTATGGCAAATTGTCGGAACTAATACGACAAATGACGCCAACAACGTCTTCCAATACTGTTAACGATAGGGAAGGATCGAATAACAATAGCGACCAAAATTCAAATTCTATTCAGAGCGAATTCAAATTACCACGTATTACTATTCCAAAATTTGACGGAAAGTATGGTATGTGGAATTCATTTAAAGACCTCTTTGTCCCGTTAAATCACAATAATAATAAATTATCGCCGGTACAGAAATTCCATTATTTGAAATCTAATGTTTCCGGGGATGCAGAGCAAATGCTTCGCCATCTGCAAATGACCGACGACAATTACATGGTAGCGTGGCAAGCACTTACCGATCGCTACGACAATAAACGTATGCTTGTAGACAATCAACTCTCTCGTTTAATGGCAATTCCCAAAAGCACGAAAGAAAACACTCAGAGCTTGCAACATTTATGAGACACCACCAACGAATGTCTGGCAAGTTTAAAAAATCTCGGGATGAAGACTGACGACTGGGATCCTCTGATTGTTTTCATGACGGTACGCAAACTTCCTTTAGAAACATATCGAGCGTGGGAAACAAAACACGAAAGTATCAAAGAAGTTCCCACGTATAAACAATTAAAAGAATTTCTTGAAGGTAGATATCAAACACTGCAGAGAATCTCAGCCGCACAGTCGTCATCAAGCTCTAGCATTTCAAATTCTTCACCAGCAGCTGCTTCACGAGCCAATACACCACAGAAAACAGTGAAATCATTTCACAAATCAATCGCCACTGATTGTGCAGTGTGTCAGCAACAACATACTGTACGCCAGTGCCGGAAATTCCTAAAACTTAAGGGAAAAAGAGGCGCGAACTGATCCAGGCAAAGGATCTATGCCTCAATTGTCTCTCGCAAAGACGGCGGTTCAGTCACTGAACGTGAAGCGCAAATACGCGTCCGCCAATATAAACGGACTAAGCGAAACTCGATCAATTAGAGCAAAAGGGGCCGTTTCTTTAACTGTAAGCTAATATAGGGACGAAACAAATGCAGTTCACGCCGAACTACTTGTTATTCTCTCCATTACAACGAATTTGCCATCGCATAAATTGTTGCACATCCCCAACTTGGTCTCTGATTTGGAATTGGCGGATCCAAAATATCAAGAACCAGGCAAAATTGATTTACTTCTAGGTGCCGACGTGTACCCCGAAATAATTCTGGAGGGAATGACAAAAAGAGCTGACAGTTCCCTATTTGCACAAAAAACGATTTTCGGTTGAATCATTTCCGGTCCAACGCAAGTACGAAACTCTAATCAAGGCAATATCAGCCTTCATACAACTCACGAATTGGACAGCCTCCTTCGAAAGTTCTGGGAACTTGAAGAGGTCAATACAAAAAGAATGTGGACTAACGACGAAAAGGTATGCGAAAATATATATACCACTACGACGAAAAGAGATCCACAAACCGGTCGATACATCGTGCGACTACCGTTCAAGGATCCATCAGGCGAGGCGTCGTCTCTCGGTCGATCCAGAGAACAGGTATTAAAAAGGTTCCAACACCTGGAGAACAAACTAACACGTGACGCACAGCTCTCCGCTCGTTATCACGATTGCATCAAGGAATACCTGGACCTTGGACATATGGCCGAGATTCTACCGGAAGAAAAAACAGTGCAAGATTCGGATGGGAAAACCAAATACAGATATGCATACCTGCCACACCATGGGGTCCTAACGGAAAGTAGCACGACCATGAAGCTCCGCGTAGTATTCGACGCCTCAGCGAAGACAACATCCGGAGTGAGTCTCAATGATGAACTACTAGTGGGGTCTACGATACAGGACGAACTCATTCAAATCCTGCTAAGATAGAGTACCCATAAGATAGCCTTTACAGCCGATTTAGAGAAGATGTACCGACAGATCCGGATAATCCCAGAACACGCAGCCTATCAGCGTATACTATGGCGAACGAGCCCTACGGAAAAAATAAAAGATTACGAACTACGTACGGTTACGTTCGGAACGTCGTCGGCACCGTTCTTAGCCATCAGAACGTTGCATCAACTGGCCGAAGCTGAAGCGAGTACTTACCCAGTAGCTGCAAAGATATGCAAGAGAGACTTCTACGTCGACGATTTGATGACTGGAGCCGATACAATTGAAGAGGCAGTTCAATTACGTCGTCAGCTCACAGGCCTCACTAACGCTGGAGGGTTCCATCTTCGGAAATGGGTTTCCAACCACCGTGAAGCGTTAACTGGACTCAGCGAAGAAGAAATACGTGAGGAGCCATCTATCCCACTTAATCAAGACGACCACGTGAAAACTTTCGGAATCCTCTGGCAACCGAAAAATGACGTATTTCATTTTAAAATAAATTTCTCGCCTTTGCAGGACTCGACCACGAAGCGAAAAATCCTATCAGCAATGCTATTCTCTAAGAACTCCTCGACGCGAAATCCGCGGTGACAATTACTTTCGCATTCTCTAAGTACACGACACAGCACAAGCGCCCCAATATTGAGTGTATCATCGAACCGAACTAACTTTGGTGAGATTTTTACGTTTTTATGAATGAAATGACATATTTTCGGTATTCTGTAAGGAAAATCCGCGTTTACTTCGATCATTGCCTTGGGCTCACACTCGATTTTACTTATCAAATAAAAAGTTAGTATTTGTTGAGTGAGATTTTATCTAATTGTGAAATATTCAATAAAAATTGTTAGGAAGGCATGCATGATATGAATACATACCTTCCTAACAATATTTAATTTTTTTTATTTAATAATATTTAAGAAAAATGTTTTCACAGATCCGAATGTTGGAATTAAGAAATGTATCAAAGCGTCGACTTGAGCTGTCGACGGATGGGCGGTTCGATCGCTTACGCTTAAAAAATTTAGTTGTATATAAAATATGTATACATACATATATTATATATTGGTACTATATTGTGCTTATTTCAAACTGCTTTTTTTCCAAATTTTTCAAATCACTCACGCCTGCCTTAATAGTTTCCATAGCAACATCGCCTGTATGTTGCGTAGAAGTTTTATGCGCATGTTGTTATTCTTAAGTTTCTATAGCAACATCGCCTGGATATTTTACGCACAGGTTCACTTCGCTCTCACGTCGACGAGATTAGAGAATGCCAAATTAAGGTGAGGTGAGTTCGGAGTCGAAGTGAGTGTGAGAGACTCGACGTCGAATTTGTATTTTACAGAATAGCATTGCAGATGTCGCTCGTCTCTTCGACCCGCTCGGCTGGCTCGCTCCTATTGTGATAACAGCCAAAGTAATGATGCAATCACTATGGCACGAAGGACTGACCTCGGATGAGAAAATACCAGCAAATTTACAGAATGAATGGCAGAAATATCAGGAAGCATTACCTCAACTGGAAAATGTCCGAATTCCTCGCTGGTTGGAAACGAGACAAGATCAACCTTGCGAACTCCACGGTTTCAGCGACGCATCCGAGAACGCGTACGCTGCTGCGCTCTATGGGTGAGCTACGAGGGTGAGTAATGGTGATGGTTCTGTGCATGTTAATTTACTTACTGCCAAGACTCGGGTAGCTCCGGTCAAGAAAGTCTCCATCCCAAGACTGGAACTGTGTGGCGGAGTCTTGTTAGCTAGACTCGTACAGAAAGTACGAAACAGCCTGCAACTAAACATCACGGCTACTCATGCGTGGACCGACTCGACCATCACACTTGCTTGGATCCGTAGCTCACCAAGCCGCTGGAAATGCTTCGTAGTGAATAGAGTCACCGAAATTATTTCTACTCTCACGCCAGAAATGTGGTATCACGTTAAGTCGGAGGACAATCCAGCTGATTGTGCTTCCAGAGGTTTATCACCAAAGGCTCTCGCAGAACACATCCTTTGGTGGAAGGGTCCCGATTGGCTAGGGAAACCAACAAGCGAGTGGCCTGATGAAAAACCAGTCTGTATCACCAACGAAGAACGCAAAGAAAAACTTGGCTCGAAATCGCGTTCCGTTCAAGAAGCGTGTTATGAAAAGGTTAGAGTTCTCGAGGGCCCGGCTAAAGCACCTCGCCTGGTGGTTTGTGGCTGCGCGAGCTGGCAGGCTAGCTTGCGGGAGTGTGGGGGGGGGTTTGCCGAAAGGCCACACTTCGCCACCAGGACGAACCACCTCATAACTAAAAAAAATCTCGCGCGGACGGGATCACACAAAGAGGTACGGGGAAGAGGGCATGGCGGGACCGAACCCCTGTCCCTGCCCGTGAATGACTCTCGGCGGGGGTTCTAGATGGAAAAACAACCCCCCTTATGGCCGATGCCCCAACCACCCTTATGACCTCCCCTGGCCCAAAATTTTATGGAGAGGTCCCTTAGAAACGAAAATTAAACCAACATCACTACGGCTGAAAAGATGAGGAGGAGAGAACCAAAAGAAAGAGAGTTAGGTTAGTTCAACATACCTTGTATTATAGCAAGAATACAAAAAAAAAACAATATTTTCTTATCTCTACGAATCGTTGGGCGCCTTGGACGATGAGTGAAGCTGCTGCGGATGACTGCTGCTGTAGTTGCTGCCGACAACTGCTGCTGAAGTTGCTCCCGGCGACTGCTGCCGACGATTGCACCCTGCCTTTTCATATGCGGCTCCGTCGTGGTACAAATATTCTCCATAACTTTTGGATAAATTAATTTCACTTGACTGGTATCCCAAATTACTTAATTATTATTGTTTTTCATTTTCAGGGTCCGAGAGGTCACAAAAATTACTAGGTAAGCTAGTTTTAATTTTATGGTTTCCACAATTACTTAATTATTATTGTTTTAATTTTCAGGTTCACCAAAATTAAGCCTACTTGGTAAGTATGAGCTTTGGTTCACTTAATCTTTTGCTTTTACAACACAATTCTTTCTTTTCAGGTTCACATTCCACTTTTTCTTACAGGTTCATAGGGTCGGGGTTAGTTTCGCTTAGGTTCACTTTAGTTTAATTTGTTTTATCAAGAAAATATCATTTCGTTACAGGCTCGCGGCATGATTTTATTACTGGGTAAGTTAATTGAGTTTTTCTATTATTTCTTTCTTTTTTTTTTTTTCTAATTTATTCACTTTCACTACTTTGGTAATTTAACTTTATCTTACTTAAGTAATTATACGTTGTTTCATTTAATTAATGTCCACCTTCTCATGTCTCGGCTATCACTTTAACTAAGTACTTAATTTAACCTTGCCTTCTCGCCGGAAATTCAGCTCGCCACACAGGTCGGTCTCTTTCTCTTTCTTTCAGGCACACGATTGCGTCCTATTCTCCCGGTAAATTGAGATTTCACTTGCAACTATTAAATTAAATTTTGTCCACATTCGCACCTTATTTACAAGGTAAATGTCTGTTTATGCTAAAATTCGGGACTATTAAAGTAATTTAATTTTATTTTACGGCTTCAGATCCACAATAGCCCTTTATGGCCACGTAAACTAGGTAAACTGTTCAGTCGTTAACTCAAGGCTTTATAAACTAAATTCTTAGCAGGTAAGTACTACATATATGCATTGTAATCTTTTCTTCTTACTTATTTACAAGTATTATTTAACACGCATTTACATCTTCTTCGCAAAACTAATTTTGTTCTTGGGTCAATTTTCCTTGCAATATGACTACAAAATTTCTATTTCCTTTTCAGGTTCACAAAAAACTGGTCATCGGGAAAGATTGCTATATGGGATCCTCAAGGATCATCGGCACTACGGTCTGTAAGTAATCTTTATGGAAAAGAAATTTAATTAACTTTTCCTTTCTTTTCTTCCCCTTTTCTTTTTTTTTCTTTTCCAAGTTCCCGAGTAATATCCTTTTTACCCGGCGAGTCGCGAAACTTTTAGTTTATTTTATTTCATTTTGTATATATACAATATTTTTTTTTTCACGGGCACCTTGCGGACACGAGGTAAGTAAAATTACATTCGTGGAGACTTAACCGCTTAATCAAAACTATTCTGCCTCTTTTCAGCTCCCGGGATCACCGTCGCGAACGAAACTTCACTATCGGGATAAGTATAATTTTCGGTTCCGAGCTTATAGAATTTACTTCTTTTTCCTCCTTTTCAGGTTCTCGAACTGTCGAGGTCCTCGGCCCAAAACGTCCGCCCGGCTTCGCGATCCAAAATTGACTCCCCCGAGGCACGCTCCCTCGAAATCTTTCTCGGCGCCTCCGCGCCGATCACGCCACATCAAGTCCCGGTGCAGCTCACTCACACATCAGCTGCGCCGGCTGCCGTCAGGCGTACCGCCGATGTGTGGGAGAGCTGCACCGCTACTTTTCTGCGCTGAAGCCGCCGCCGAGGACTCGATCAGCGGATCCCGGGCGCTTCTCGAATATTCGGCGGCCACAAGTTGGGAATTTTTTGCGTTTAAATTTCCAACTTGTGGCCTCCGAGCACTCGGTGAGCAGCGCGGCCCGCCGGCCGAGCCGTTAGGCTGCGGTAACTCGCGCCTGAGCGCCGTAAATTTGTGGGCGAAATTTGGGGGGCCTCTGCTTGCGTTCGCCCATAGGCGGAGGCAAAATACTTTTGCCACCTATTTTTATGCCCCGACCATAACAGCACAGGTCCGTTGCACTCGTTTACGAGGACAACGGAGCTGAAGAAGGGTTGGGGTTCTTACGGGTGCCCAACATGTGGTTCGACCCACGACCCAAGTCTGACCCGAGACTGAGCTAGCCGGTTAAAATCAACCGTGGACTTCCCTGAACCCTTATGAGAGGTCAGTTGGTCCAGAGCCGACTCAACCACTCCCTCTCACTGGCAGAGGAGACCAGCCCTAATGAGAGACAGGCCTCCCTGACAGTGATAGGGAGCTGCTAACCCATCTCGGGCCAGCCCAGATCCTGGGGAACAGGCCTAAAAGCGTTAAGAGAAAATTTTGGGAGGTGCCCAACATGTGGCTCGACCCACGCCCAGGACTAGCCCGAGACTGAATCAGCCGCCCAGATGTCGGTATTGAACTTTCCTGACCCTAATGAGAGGTCAGGTAGATTCAATACTGACTCGACCACTCATTCCCACTGGCAGAGAAGACCAGCCCTGATGAGAGGCAGGCCTTCCTGAGTTGCTGGTCCTGCCTCGGGCCAGCCCTGATCGTGGGGATGGGCTTAGTGAGGTTCGACAATGACAAGACACGAAAAAAATTGCAGTGGCTGTAAACCAACCCCCGCGGTCATCCCAGTCCAAAGATGAACATCCGCTCCGCGAATCCGCATCCCTCCAGACTCCAACGAAAGGGCGCTGCTGTTCACGGGAGTCCAGAGGTGGGGGTTGTTGTAAAATTGTGTGTCGAAAAAACTTAACCTACTGGAAGGAAATCCCCTGTCAGATTCCTTGACGTGCAGTCTTTACCAAGGGAGGAATTGTTGGAGTACAGGATCTCCAAGTACAGGTAATATTAAGAAACGAGGGTATAAAAAGGGGTGATGAAAAAATGGGAGAGGGCAAAAATTAAGACGGGGTAGGGGTTATGTATATATATATAAAAACCAGTGTGAGCACGCGATTGCTGCTGAGGAGAGACGCTGACGCTCTATGAGATACGACGATAGGTGGATGATGATGTTGATGGAGCCCATTGCAGATCGACGAGTAGAGATAGATGGTAAGGTGATATGCATACATAACATGAAAGCAGAGCTCAATAATAAAGACATCAAGAAGTGATGAAGAGATGACGAGCGCGAATTTATACTACTAAAATTTAAACTTAGACTTGGTCAAAACGGGAAAATACGATACTCTCGAATTTCTAAAGAAAGTAGTCGGTAAATTTTGATGATGATTAATGTTGAAAAAGATTTTAAGTGTTGATGGCAAACCATCAAGTCTTGGGGAGATTGTTCAAAGGATAAAATTGAGTGAAAACGGAATATCTAGAGCCTAAGCTCTAGTGACACCGTGTGGGAAGAAGACCTTCCTCGAGGAAAGGAAGCCGTACCGGCCCACCCCTCGAAAACCTAGCGACAGACGACGACCGGAGAAATCTCCCGGACAGGTAGTTGGCTCTAACATCAGCCAACCCCTGTAATTCCAGGGAGCTCTCCGGACGTCTTCGGAGCGCCGGTTCCGCGATGTGGGCAAGCAAAGCCCCTCCCTGCCTGTACCCCTCAAGGATGAGGAGGCCCGAGACCTCGAGACGGATGGCTGGCTGATGTAGCCAACCTCCGTAGTTCTCAAGAGGCCTCGAAGCGACCTCGACCAAGAGAATTCCAGGCAGGGCCCCTTGGAATGAGACAGTGGGATGATATTGAAAAAACTTTAAAAGAAAAAAAAGGATGGGATTGGATTAAGGATGAGGAACTCTAACTAGGAATGAGGAAGGAATAGGGGGTAAAAAAGGTATGTCCACCGCATAACCGAGCAGAGGCGGTTTTAGGGACAACCTGGTACCAGTTAGGCCGGTCGGATGCCTCATTAGGGCTACCGAAAAGAGAATGAGACATGCGCATAGCTCAATGAATAGCCTAATAAGGATCCGGACAGAAAATTATGTAAATACTAGAGACTAAATCAAGGATGGCCTCGATATAGTATATATATATAGATAAAGTGATTTAATACCGAAAGAAAATGTCTCTCATCTTCACCTCTTAATGTCCTTTGCGTGGAATGTTCCTATGAGCTTCCCCTGGAATTCTTCCAATTCGTATAACGCGTTTCCCTTTCTTGCCCTGACTCTGCACTTTAGAAATTTACGGCCAAGTTTCGCACTGGTCTGCTTTTCGAAATTACTAAGTTGGAAATTGCGACGATAAACTTCTTCGCCCACTTTGAACTCTACGGGTTTTGTCCTCAGATTATATGTCTTCGCACCTTGGTCGAAGGCCTTCTTTAAATTTTCTTGGGCTTTTGCTCGAATAAGTTTGAGCTTATCCGTTCGTCAATTCCTTGGAGGCGGCGTAACAACTCGTAACTGGAAGCATGGGTTATCATCTGGAGTCCGAACAACATCCGGTATGGAGGAAAACCTGTTGCCTGATGGATAGAGCTCCGAAGTGAGCTGGCAATGCTACTGAGGTTTTCATCCCACTTTTGATGCTCGTCTTTGATATAGGCGCGAATACCGGCTGTTATAGATCTATTTACTCGCTCCGAGGCGTTAGCCTGAGGAGAGTAAAGTGCCGTACGCAGGTGTTGAACTCCGTAGCGTTCCAGTAATTTAGCGAATTGTGCCGAACGGAATTGGGTACCATTATCGGTAACAATTGTTTCGGGAACACCAAACATATGGAAAATATCTTCTTCGACGAAGGTACAAATCTGAGACGTCGTAGCTTTACGTAAGGGTTTTAATAACGGAAATTTCGAGAGATGGTCTAGGGCTATTAAAATGCAGACATGGCCAGATTTAGTGCGAGGATATGGGCATAAGAGATCCATATAGATTCTTTGCCACGGTCTCTCAGCAATGGGTTGATTAACTATTGGTGGTCGGAGTGTGGTATTTGGCGCTTTGGTTTCTTTAAGGGCCGGATCCACCAAACGAACAAACAGCTCGCGAGCATGTTTTGAGCAAATGTTGATTTGGTGTATACGTGCTCGCGTACATTTGACGGACATTGGACGAACACCAAAACACATTTCTGACGATCAATTTGCTTGCGAGCGCAGCATGTCTCCACCAAACATGCAAAACACCGAACAAGCAAATGTTCGCTTATTTGCTTTTATGTTCACAATAGTCCACTAGTTCTTCTATTGTTGTAGTTAATTCAGTCCGTATCTGGCTTCAAAGGCGAACGATCATAGGGTGAGGTAAAAATGAATCGGGAGGACAAAATTACTATTTGTGCCGCAGCGTTGTTAATTTTGCACGGAAATTCGGGAAGTAGTAAAAAATCCCATCGGTGTTGGGTTCGACCCTATTTTAATTTATAATTAACGTGTAAGTCTCAATTTGTTTAACTAAACTTATAACTTTATCATTTGTCCACTGCATTTTGCACCGCGAATGATGATACAGAATTGACTGCTCTGAACGATGTTCGCCTGTTTGTGGCAAAATTGCCCGCGTGCAGAAGTTCGATCGCAAGCAAAGCAAAACATGTTCGCGACGGTATCCACAGAAATGTTCGCGGACTCGGTGCTCGCGGGCTGCATTTTATGGTGGATACGCGTCCACGAACATGCAGCGAGCATTCAATGATCGCGAGCAAACATTGCACGGGAACATTTATTTTTGCGTGTTTAGTATAGCCAAAGCGCAAAACTTTGCTCCCAAGCAGCTTGCGAGCTGCACGTTTGGTGGATCCGGGCCTTTACAAGTGTCACACGAAAGAACATAAGATCTAACATCGGCTGCCATGCGTGGCCAATAGAAATAACGACGAATTCGCTCAAGGGTCTTACCGACACCACCATGAGAAGACAATGGAGGGTCATGAGCACGGGAAATTACGTCTGAAACTAGGCCGGGAGGAATCCAAAGTTTCCACGCTCCGTCCTCTTGCACCGGGTCACCAGAACGTGGGACAGTGCGGACATAAATGAAGCCGTCACGCACCGTCAGATCAGGAAATTTGGCCCGGTTTTCTTCGGCTTGTCGTCCCAACTCTACATATTCTGCCGAGGCGAAATGTGGAGAGCTGAGGTCGACCTCAGGCCCGAAGTCTTCTAGAGCTGACAGCGCGTCACACTCCACTCGCGACAACGCATCTGGCACCACGTTCAAGTGTAATGAGCATATTCTAGAACAGATGTAAACAAAACACTGTACGTCACACGAAATCGCTAAGTGCAATGACGCTGAAGCAATGCAGGTAACATGAAACCTTTTGGGTTCGCTGCATTGGGAATGAGTCAAGTGCGCATGTGAAATTTATGTAGCGCAAGTTGAACTTTCTTACGATCTCGTGTGACTCATAATTAGAATTAGGCCAATATAGGTAGTAAGCAATTTATTTGTTTTTGTTTTGGTTCACAGGTAAATTAGGTCGATGAATGTGAGGTCATCGAATAGTGTAAGATTTTAGTATTTAAAGGATGATTTTCCTCAATAAAGCATGAGTCGTAAAACCGAAGTAGAAGCAGCCACAAGGCAATTTCTTTTTCATAGAAATATAGGCGTATCCCTCTGGTGACGCCATTAGACAGCGCGTATCCCTCTGGTGACGCGCTAACTTTAGGCCCGCTAAACACACATCATTACATGGCGACCCTGCCAGCTTTACCGGAATCTCTCTGAACATTTTGATCCTGCCCGGACCAGAATTTTGAGCAAGTCGACCACAATTCAATGAGGGAAGAATTAGCAACGCAGGACGATTTCCAAGAATTGTTCCACAGCTTGGTACAGTTCGTCCAGAGCGAGTTGGAATACGAACCAAGGGCACCAGAAGGAACACAGAACTACACGGCAACACCGATAGAAGAACTCCAGAGGAGAGGACCGAAGCCCATCACCATCGAGGAGTATAAGAAGAGACAACAACAAGCTCCATGAAAGACACCGGCCAAGAGGACAAAGAAACGAGGAGGCAAAAAGGTGGCTCTGAGAAAACAACGAGCGGAACTCCACAGGCTAATCCCGATTGCTGAAGGTCAGAATAAGAAAGCGCTATTCGAGCAACTCAAAAGACTCCAATAGAGATGGGAAATTGCAGCTCCACCAATGTGCAAACCAGTTTCTTCACCACCTACCAGCAGGCGATAACTGCGACAACTGTCTACATCATCGCTACAGTAGTTGTAATCGTCTATAGCAGATATAATAGGAACTATGTAAAAAAACAACTCAACAGAACAGTAAATGTATAAGAAAAGCAAAAAGAAACAATTCTGAAAATGTATAAGCATAAAATATCCTAATAATAAAGGACCCCGCACAATCTCTATGGGAATTGGGTTTCGGCCAATTTTTTTGAAACTTTGCAAATTGATAGTTCTCAATACGCTGATCAAAAGTCTCAAGGGGCGCGAAACCCGATAACCCCCTCAACCCCCCCAAAATCACCCCCAAAGGTCAGTGGGATGCATTTGGCGGATTGTTGGTTAATTGCCTCAGTGAAGTATTTAATACTATAGTCGAACTTAAAGCCACCCACACACCCATTAGGTTCAAGCCTAACATGCCCCAAACATTTAACTCCTCCCCCCACTCACCCCGTGTCCCTTTCCACCACCTATCAAAGCCTGCCATGTGAATTTTCTCTGTTTACGGGTTGTGAGACCGTTTGATCGTGAATTCCATCCCACAGCCGCCTAAACGATCACTAGCCAACCTCCTTTTACCCCAACATTTGAACCCTCCCCTCCACAAACCTACCCCGTACCAAAGCCTGCCATTTGACTTTTTTCTACAAACGGGTTGCGAAAATGTCTGATCGTGAATTCCATCCCATGTGTACGTGTTTTTGTGTGTATCAGATCATTTTGTGACGATGTTTTAACACTCTGGGGAGCTAGACTTTTGTGAGTCCTCTTGCCTCTCGGGTATGTTTATTACTAATTATCTCTTGCATTGCCTATACATTGAAGAAGGAACGGTAGCAACGGTTATATGGTTCCTTGGATATGGTCGTCATCTACAGAGTATAGCTTACCCACCAACTTTCATTCTTCAATGTATAGAAAACGCAAGAGACGATTATAGTGATACACTCACACACACACGTGAGAGGCCAGGGGACTTACAATAATCCAGCACCCCAGAGGTTTGAAAGCTCGCCACGTCCACGTCGTTCAAACTGGGTAATGCTAAGAGCGAGAAAGACAAACCCTATTTATTTATGTGTCAAAACAATCATAACGTATCCCGTGACACACACACACACCCACACACACACACACACATGGGATGGAATTCACGATCAAACGGTCTCACAACCCGTAAACAGAGAAAATTCAAATGGCAGGCTTTGATAGGTGTTTGAAGGGAGACGGGGTGAGTGGGGGGAGGAGTTAAATGTTTGGGGCAAGTCAGGCTTGAACCTAATGGGTGTGTGGGTGGCTTTAAGTTCGACTATAGTATTAAATACTTCGCTGAGGCAATTAACCAACAATCCGCCAAATGCATCCCACTGACCTTTGGGGGTGATTTTGGGGCGGTTGGGGGGGTTATCGGCTTTCGCGCCCCTTGAGACTTTTGATCAGCGTATTGAGAACTATCAATTTGCAAAGTTTCAAAAAACTTGGCCGAAACCCATTTCCCATAGAGATTGTGCGGGGTCCTTTAAGCATAAAATATTTTTTGTCTGAATGGAAAAATTAGAAGTATTAACTAGCGAGGTAGAAAGAGCACTGTCCAATTTTAAGAAAGGCCAAAGTCGTGGTTTCAAAAGTGATACTATAAAAGCAAAGCTAAACAGACTAATAGAGATAAAGCAAGAATTTAGAACACTAATAGAGACACTAGACGAAGCAGAAACTTTTGACATAAAGATCAAATTTTCGAAGATCTCAAAAGAACTAAGGAACCTACTGGAAAAAGAAATATCCGAGGACTGTGAAATGGCCAATTTTGATTTAAGCACGGCTATGAAAGCCATCCCAGTATTCGAAGGGAAATTCAATGAATTAAATGCATTCCTAAAGATAGTCGAATATATCGACAAAACACTAAATAACGATGCAAAATTGGAGTTATTGGACTTTGTCTTTAACGTAAAATTGTCATTAAATGTTCAAACGGCTTTAGGTGCTCAACCGCCAAACACATTTGAAAACTTCAAGCAAGAACTAACGTCGCGATATAAAAGTGGTAATACGGTATCGCAAATTCATACAGCGCTGAGCCATTTATCGCAGAAGAGATCCACTGTTTCCGCATTTAAAGATAGAATATTAACGTTAATAAGCGAACTAAATCAGTTGCAAATAGATGCACTTGGTACATCCGCCACTCCAGCAGAAAAAGCGGCAATTAAGACAATAAATGATACGTACGCCCTAACAGTTTTCAAAAACGGTCTCAACGATCAGTACAGAAATACAGTATTTGCATCTAGACCGAAGAATTTCCAAGAGGCAATTACATTTACTTTAGAACTGGAAAAAAGTGAACAACAGCAAGCTAATAACAATAATAATATTATGTATTTTAGAAGACAAAATAATCAGAATAGACAGCATATAAACAGATATAATAACGGTAGAAATAATCAACAAATAAATAGATACAATAACAACAGGAATAATCATAATAATAGCAACAACTACAGACCCAACGGAAGGCAAAATTATAGAGGAGGCAATAACCGAAATAATAACAGATCCCATAATAACAATTATAATAGCAACAGTAATTACAACAATAGTTATAGAAATAACAATAATAACAATAGGACTAGCCAGAATAGTAATAGAAATCATAATCAAAATAACGATAGAGGAAGCCATAGAGATAACAATTCAGGACAATCATCAAGAAACATTAACTATATTCAGGACCAGGGAAACTCCCAAGCCTCCGGAGAGGAGTAAACCAACCTCCCGGAGTCAAGAAAACAGAACGAAACAAGATATATAAAATTTCAAACAGTTGTACAAATTATATTACACTGTATTGTGAAAACATTCAACAAGATTTCAAATTCTTAATAGACACAGGAGCAGATATTTCGAAAATAAAAGGCAATCAACTGAATAATTACACCTACGATTTTAATCCAAATGATAAGTGCAAACTAACCGGAATCACTAACGAAGCTATAACTTCGTTAGGAGCAATAAATTTAAAACTAAAAATCGGAGACCACAGAATCAACGACTCATTTCACGCAGTAGATGATAATTTTCCAATTAGCACGAATGGAATCATTGGTCGGAATATACTAGAAAAATATTTATGCAAAATAGATTATGAAACTTTATATATCATTTAACGTAAAAGAACATGAGATTGTTTTACCAATAGAAACAAGGGTTCTAAAAGTTGCGCAATTAAAGTTACCAGCACGAACACAGGCTATAGTGCCGATCAGTATAGAAAGAGAGGAAGACAGTTTGGTACTAAATAAAGAGCTACAAAATGGCGTATTCATAGCAAACACAATTATACCGGCTAAAGGAATATGCCACATCAAAATACTAAACACTTGCAATGAAGAGGTTACTATACCAACAGTTAAAGTAGAGGTAGAACCGTTGAAAAACTATTCTATACTGTACAAACCAAAGAATGAATTTAACACGGAACGATTAAACAAATTGCTGCAGGAGATAAGAGTAGATTTTGAAGGAGCTGAAGCCAAAACAGAACTACTGGAAATAATAAGAGAGTACAATGATATATTTCACCTTCAGGATGACGTTTTAACAACCAATAATTTTTATAAGCAAAATCTGCATGTAACAGACAATAGCCCGGTCTATATAAAGAACTATCGATTGCCACACACTCAAAATGAAGAAATAAACAAACAAGTTGAAAAATTAATTTCGGACGACATTATCGAACAATCGACTAGTCCCTACAATTCCCCATTACTTATTGTACCTAAAAAGGGTATTGATGACAAGAAGCAATGGCGATTAGCTGTAGACTTCAGGAAACTGAACGACAAAATTGTTAGTGATAAATTCCCTTTGACCAGATTAGAAGATGTTTTAGATAAATTAGGTAGGGCGAAATATTTCACAACTCTTGACATGACCAGCTCTTTCCATCAGATCGAACTTGAGAAAGATTCAAGACCACTTACAGCATTTTCGACAGGAAGTGGGCACTTCCAATTCAAAAGATTACCTTTTGGATTAAAGGTATCTTCTAATAGCTTTCAGAGAATGTTAACCATTGCTCTAACTGGACTTACGTCTGAAGCATTTCTCTATGTGGATGACATCATAGTTTTCGGTTGCAGTATCAAACACCACAATATGAGTTTGCGCAAAGTATTTCAAAGGTTGCGAAAATATAATCTCAAACTCAATCCAAGTAAATGCCAGTTTCTTAAAACAGAAGTTGTATATCTTGGACATTTAATAACGAATGAAGGCATAAAAACAGATCCTTCCAAATATGAGGTGATTAAAAATTATCCAACACCTAAAAATGCTGATGAAGTCCGTAGATTTGTAGCCTTTTGTAATTACTATAGACGATTCATTCCAAATTTCGCAGAAATAGCAAGAAGTCTAAATTCGCTACTGAAGAAAAACACATCATTCATATGGAATCAGTCTTGCCAAACGGCATTCCAGGCATTAAAAGACAAGCTAATACGACCACCGATACTTCAATATCCGGATTTCAAGAAGCCATTCATTTTAACAACCGACGCATCAAACTATGCCTTAGGAGCAGTTCTCTCGCAAGGCGAAATTGGCTCAGATCTTCCAATCTCCTACGCAAGCAAATCATTATCGAAACATGACATCAATAAACCCATTATTGAGAAAGAATTACTCGCAATACACTGGGGAATAAACCTTTTCAGACCGTACCTTTATGGAAAAAAATTTATTGTAGTAACTGACCATAGACCACTAGTATCGTTATTTACGCATAAGAGTCCTTCTTCGAAACTGACAAGAATCAGATTGGATTTAGCAGACTATGATTTCGATATAGTATTCAAGAAAGGCAAAATCAACACCAACGCTGACGCCTTATCACGAATAAAATTAGACTCCGATATGCTGAAAGATATGGTACCGAAAGACAGAGACCTTACAGTAAATAAAATGCTAGTATTAACAAGGGGTATGATAACAAAACAAAAAGCATGCGATAAAGACAAAGGTGAAGGAAATGTCTCCCAGCCACAGTTAAAGCCTGATCAACTTTATACTTGGGATAGCACTTCTATATCCGATGTTAGAAATATGAAGAAGTTAAAATTTATAATGTTGCGCGACGGAAAGAAACCGATAGAAATCGTACGTACGAAGAAAGAAATAATAGTATATTATAATGATAGCCCTGATTCGAAAAAAAATTCGATCAAGGAAAAGCTACAATACGGCGACACGCAAGCCAATAACGATAATTCTGATATGAAATACGTTTCTATCATGAAGAAGCTATTGGATGCCACACGCGAAATGAATATTTTTGAGCTAGCTCTATCAAATAAAGATAGTATATTCGAATGCATTCACAAGGAAAGATTTAAATACTTATTTAATATGTTGCAACGGAATGAAGAAAGTAATAACCGCGCAGAACTTAAGATAATATTATATGAGCCCCCTAAAAGAATCATCGACGTCGAAACGCAAAATAAGATAATAGAGGAATATCACAACTCACCATATGGAGGTCACTTAGGAGTCAGAAAAACGGTACTAAAAATTAAACAACGTTTTTGTTGGAAAAAATTTAAACAACATGGTAAAATATTATATTAACAACTGTAAGCAATGTGCAATTAATAAACAAGTAAGGCACACTAAGGAGAAGATGACTAAAACTGATACACCCACCACAAGTTTTGAAACTATAGCCATGGATATAGTAGGACCATTAAGAATCTCGAATAATTATCGGTATATACTTACTATGCAATGTGAACTTACGAAGTTCGTAATAGCTTCACCTTTAGGAACTAAAGACGCTAACACGGTAGCTGCAACTATAGTAAACGAATTCATTCTGAAATATGGACATTTTAAGGTTCTAAAATCAGATCAAGGTACAGAATTCACTAATAAATTGTTGCAAGAGATATGTAAACTACTTGAAATAAAACAAATTTTTAGCTCCCCTTATCATCATCAAACTATGGGAGTAGCAGAACGAAACCACCGTGTTCTTAACGAATATATCCTTTCATTTGCGGAAGATTCAGAATGGGATAAATGGATACCTTATTACGCTTTCGCTTATAATACTACGCCCCACGTAGATACAAATTACACACCATACGAACTTGTATTTGGCAAACTACCCTATTTACCGTTCGACGTAATTAATGACAACAAACCTGTTTATAATTTAGACAACTATGCTAACGAATTAAAAATCAGATTAAAATCGGCAATTTCAAGAGCAAGAGATTTAATAGAAAAAGTTAAAAATAAACGAATACATAAGCAAATTTCCACAAATCCTATAAGCATTGAGGAAGGTGACCTAGTTCTCTTGAGAAAAGAAGATCGTAAAAAGCTACAGAAACCTTACCAAGGCCCGTATAAAGTAATAGAAAGAAAAGGTATAAACTCTATAATAGAAATAAACGGCATAACCAAATTAGTTCATAACGATAGATTAAAGAAATATAAAGTAAAACCATAGCACATCTAAATTAGGAATACTTAATATTAGATAATTACTTGATCTAATACACTATTACATTTAAGACTCATATTTAGTATTTAATATGTTTCGTCTTTAATTAAGAATAGATAAAGACTCAACAAAAAGGCCGAGGGTGTAATGAGCATATTCTAGAACAGATGTAAACAAAACACTGTACGTCACACGAAATCGCTAAGTGCGATGACGCTGAAGCAATGCAGGTAACATGAAACCTTTTGGGTTCGCTGCATTGGGAATGAGTCAAGTGCGCATGTGAAATTTATGTAGCGCAAGTTGAACTTTCTTACGATCTCGTGTGACTCATAATTAGAATTAGGCCAATATAGGTAGTAAGCAATTTATTTGTTTTTGTTTTGGTTCACAGGTAAATTAGGTCGATGAATGTGAGGTCATCGAATAGTGTAAGATTTTAGTATTTAAGGGATGATTTTCCTCAATAAAGCATGAGTCGTAAAACCGAAGTAGAAGCAGCCACAAGGCAATTTCTTTTTCATAGAAATATAGGCGTATCCCTCTGGTGACGCCATTAGACAGCGCGTATCCCTCTGGTGACGCGCTAACTTTAGGCCCGCTGAACACACATCATTACACAAGCTCCCCTTACGGTGCTCGAGGGTGAAGTCGTAGCGTTGAAGCTTCAAACTCCATCTCGCCAATCTGCCACTTAGGTCTTTCTGTGACATAAGCCATTTCAAACTTGCATGGTCGGTGATAATTTTAAAAGGCATGAGCTCGATGTATGGACGAAATTTTTGGACACTTATAATCGCAGCCAAACACTCCAGTTCTGTCACCGAAAAGTTTCTCTGGGCTGAATTAAGTTTTTGGGACACGTAGGCAATTGGCCTTTCATTGCCATCATTGTCGACCTGCAACAGGACTTCACCTACACCTTGTGTGCTTGCGTCGCATTGAATAACGAACGGTCTGGAGAAGTCGGGAGTCACTAAAACGGGAGCGGTAGTCAAGAGCTGCTTAAGTTTGTCAAACGCGGTTTGGGCTTCTTCGGTCCACGTGAACTTACTGGCTTTCTTTAGCGTATCAGTTATGGGACCCGACAGATCTGCAAAATTGGGGATAAATCTGCAATACCATCCTGCCATTCCCATGAATCGACGTACTTGCTTTACGGTTTTGGGAGCAGGGTATTCAACAATTGCAGAGATCTTGTCGGGATCCATACGCATACCATTTTCACCAATAATGAAGCCTAGATACTTTGTCTCTTTTAAGCAGAACTTGCTCTTCTCCACGTTAATTGTGAGTCCACCCCTCCTCAGACAGTCCGCCACTCGAGCGAGAAGAGCTAGGTGAGAATCAAAATTTGGAGCTCTTTTCTAGTGGAATCTGCTAAAAGGCGTCCTTCAAGTCCAAACTGGTGATGTACTTGGCCGGCGGAAGGCGACTCAAAATGCCATCAATTTGAGGCAGAGGATAAGTATCCTTTTTCGTGACGGAGTTCACCTTCCAGGCGTCAAAACACAGTCGGACTTTGCCTGGCTTCCGAACTAGGACAACTGGAGAGCTCCAAGGGCTCTGGCTCTCCTCTATCACTCCCAGCGATAACATACGGCTCAGCTCCGCATCCATGAGTTTTTGCACCGCCGGAGAAACTGGGTAAAATCTTTGTTTAATGGGTGTAGCGTCCCCAACGTCTATGGCATGTTCAAGTAAATGCGTTTTCCCCAAGCCCAAGTTCGTTTAGGACGGGAACAGTGATTTGGTCTGTTCCAAACGTCTTTGAAAATCCGAAGGTAATATGTGTTCGGCAGGATTGGGTTTCGCTACCATCGGGGTGTCCAATGAAGAGACTAGACTGAGAACGTCCGGGGCCAACTTGAAAGTTCTCCAAAAATCAATACCTAAATATAACTCTTGAGTGAGACTAGGTACAACGTAAAGTCGTAAAGTTTTAGTCTCACCCCGGAAGAGGACTTCCAAATCAACGTGTCCGTGAACTTCCGGTCTAGCTCCGTTGGCCACCTCGATAGCAGATCGGTATTTTACCCATCTCAGACCAGCTTCCTGCAGCAAGCTCTCAGAACCTTTGCCCAAAATGCTTATGCTAGCACCACTGTCTAGCAGGCCTACGATGTTCTGGCCTAAAATATTAACTGTAGCATAGGGTCTTACGTTTTTTGGAACTGAAACAAAAGCTGAGGATAATTTCCGACGATTTTTCTTCACACGTTTCCAGAACGCCCGTAAACGCAAGGTGGAACGTCTGGACTTGCAGGATTTACTAGGTTTTGAAAAGATAACTCCCTTCCCCTTCCCCTGACCTTCAGGATAATTTACAGCCGAGGCAAAAATTCGTTCACGAGCCGCTTTGTATTCTTTAAGCCTAAGATGGTATGGCTTAATGGGAAAGAGAACCGGAGATGGAGGATCGTGTGGTCTCTTTAATATAGACAATTTTTGGTTCGGAAGCTGCTCGGTTACAGATGGTGAAAGCACAGTGTCGGGTTCAGGGGAATTCTCTAACCTTGTTGGTGGATCGACATCCACAAGATTTGATTTGTCAGATGGAAATGAAACAGCAGGTGAAATTCTATTATTCGAAGGGTTAATTATGTCTGAGGACGAGAAGGGGTGGCTGTCGTCTCGCCCGCCGTAATTGCTAGCGGTCGTTGTGGTCGGGGGCTGGTGTTGTTGCTCCCGACCCGACGCTGATTTTTTGAAATGCAATTCGGACATCGAGGTTTAACAACCCCTTTTCTTCCACAGCCATAAGAAAAGAACCCTGTCGGTTCTGAGGGACAATCCTGATAAAAATGACCAGTCTGGTCGCAGTTCCAGCATTTTATCGCCGAAGATGGAAATTTAGTGAGGGCGTCAACTGGCTCGATTACTACCGGTTCTTGCGCAGCCTCTGTCAGGTCTTCGAAAGCAAAATTTTCATCGTCTCTCGCGGGACGGTGTGCAGTCGACAACAGCGTACTCCTCGTTCGCTGTCGAGTCACTTGGACCTCAGTCACTAAATCTCGCAGATGCGCAATCGTGTAGATATTGTGAAGGCAAATCTGCTCCTGAATGTAAGGCAGCAGATTGGCTCTCAACCTCTCCACAAACTCGATCTCTTGCATCGGAACGGACAGGCGGTTTCGTAACGAGACGAGATCCAAGTAATACGAGGTGAACGACTCGTTGGGCTGCTGTCGTCTGTTCAGCATCTGCCGCTTGATGCCGATATCTCGAGAGCGCTCTCCCCAGTAAGCTCTGAGGGCTGTTTTAAGGTCTTGCCAAGATAAATTCACGTAACTTCTCCGAATGGTCCAGTACCAGTTCCCGACTGTATCTCCGAGCAAAAGATGAAAATTACTGATCAAATGATCGAAACTGCCTGGAAGGGTGTCCCGTGTAAGGTTTTCAACTCGGAAAATAAACTCCTCGAGGTGTAGCTTGGAATTATCTCCGTCATATTGAATTTTCCAATGTCGGAGCGGACTACTAGGCCATTGCTCATTCGAAAACTGAGGTCTCGGGTGGTACGGGTACCTAGGTGGCGGTTCTGGACAAGATTCGGGTACGGGATGTCCAGTATTTGGCGGAGCAGTGACAGGACTTAGATCGAAATCTGGCTGCCTTGCCATTCGCGAAAGACGTGGAGGCTGTTCAACGGTAGAAACGCGAGTACGAGGCGTTTCCATCGCAATTAAATGGTTTTGTTTCTCGCGGTCGATTCGCTCAGTATCATGTATGGTGTTTCCGCCAACGTCTCGCGGACCGCTTGCCGAGTATTGTATTTTTTGGATATCGCGCCCGTATTCGATTCAGCCATTTCCAAAAAAAAAAAACAAAAATATAGAAGGGAAAAAAAATCGGCAGAAGAACGGAAGATAACGGTCGCGAAAGAAGGAAAAAAGAAAGGAAAAATTTATATTTGAACCGAGAAAGAAGAAAACGAAACCAAAACCAAAAAAGAAAAGGAACGAGAGAAAAATAAAATTCCTTAAACTTGTCCGAAGTGCCAAAGATCTTTACACTTTCTTAACTTACCTACCTATATACTTATAGATAATCAATGATTCCTAACTATATATGTTTCTAAAAAAAATTTAAATTTAGACAAGCGTTTTGTGAAGAACTGACAATTTCCCGAAAGAAAATTAACAAAACCGAATTAGAAAATTATTCGAAATAAATTTGGATACAATTATAAAACTTTCTCTTGTCCACCTCTCCCTCTTCATTCTCAGCCATGGAAAAAAAAACTACTTTACACAAACAAGAACCGAGAGCCATTCACCGGCCACCGAGCATTCGGCCCGCCGGACAGGAAATGGTGAGGGAAGGACCCTTACAAGTTTCACCCATGGGGGCTGCGAGGCGGAGTACAACCAAGGTATCCTCCCGGACAGGTGGCTGGCACACAACACTGCCAACCCCTGTAATTCCAGGGAGGACCTCGGAGGTCTCCACCGCGCAGAACCCACAGGGTCTGCCGGTAAGGACCCCCCGCTACCAGCTCATCCCTAGGATAGAGTTTTCCCGAGACCTCGAGACGGCTGGCTGGCTGAAGAAGCCAACCGCCGTAATTCTCGAGAGGCCTCAGGTCAACTCCAGCCATGGGAGTCGCCGATAGGGCCTCGATAGGAAGAAGGGAAGGTAAGTGAAAGTTGGGGAGCCTTTCGCTCCAAAGGGAGGGGATAGGAAGGCCCCACGTTGGGCGCCATATTTGTTATGAAAAGGTTAGAGTTCTCGAGGGCCCGGCTAAAGCACCTCGCCTGGTGGTTTGTGGCTGCGCGAGCTGGCAGGCTAGCTTGCGGGAGTGTGGGGGGGGTTTGCCGAAAGGCCACACTTCGCCACCAGGACGAACCACCTCATAACTAAAAAAAATCTCGCGCGGACGGGATCACACAAAGAGGTACGGGGAAGAGGGCATGGCGGGACCGAACCCCTGTCCCTACCCGTGAATGACTCTCGGCGGGGGTTCTAGATGGAAAAACAACCCCCCTTATGGCCGATGCCCCAACCACCCTTATGACCTCCCCTGGCCCAAAATTTTATGGGGAGGTCCCTTAGAAACGAAAATTAAACCAACATCACTATGGCTGAAAAGATGAGGAGGAGAGAACCAAAAGAAAGAGAGTTAGGTTAGTTCAACATACCTTGTATTATAGCAAGAATACAAAAAAAAAACAATATTTTCTTATCTCTACGAATCGTTGGGCGCCTTGGACGATGAGTGAAGCTGCTGCGGATGACTGCTGCTGTAGTTGCTGCCGACGACTGCTGCTGAAGTTGCTCCCGGCGACTGCTGCCGACGATTGCACCCTGCCTTTTCATATGCGGCTCCGTCGTGGTACAAATATTCTCCATAACTTTTGGATAAATTAATTTCACTCTAATAAAAAACTAAACAATTATATAATTCAAAAGTCAAAAGAAAGTAAAAACAAATAAAACTAATTTCTTCTTCCTATTATCTGAAAAGAGAATAATATTTTAAGAAATATTAAAATCTGCCCTTAAATTGGGTAAATATTGTCAATGTCTGAAATCCCTAAACAGTGTATCACTAACAATATTTTTTGGTTAAAACCTAAAAAAGATTGTCAATGTGTGTATGTGTAGCGGTAAAAACCTGCCTAGACTCTAATTCCAAAAATGCTAACATGCGGTGGATACCTGCACCCGAACATCCCTGGAACCGGAATTCAATATGGTCAAAATATGTTACACTTGTGGTGTAAACCTACAAGTCATATCCTGCAATTTGGTGGTTGAAACCTACCTGGCGGTTGAAACCTGCCCAGATTCTAACTCAAACAGCGGTCGATATGGTGAAAACCTATACCGAAGACTATCGGAATCAGAATGAAAATCTCCTGTTTTGCGCCCCCTTTTATACTAAGTTTTTGGGCGATATCGCAAGGATAACTGCGATCAAATTCAAAAATCTCCAGTCGGCAAGGACTGCTGCGACCGAATTCAAAAATTGACGAACTGCTTTTTCTGAAATGCAGATGTCGCTTTGTTTGCAATAGAGATAAATTGTTGCTGTCAAATGACAGCTCTTTGTTATTGTCATTGTTAAATTGACTGGGGAAGTCGGGATTTAGGTTTGTTTATCTTTCCTTTTGTTATGTGCTTTTTAATGTGTACTTATCCTTTCAGCATTCATGTCGAAGCTGCGACAGTCCGAGAGGTCATAAAAATTACTAGGTAAGCTAGTTTTAATTTTATGGTTTCCACAATTACTTAATTATTATTGTTTTAATTTTAAGGTTCACCAAAATTAAGCCTACTTGGTAAGTATGAGCTTTGGTTCACTTAATCTATTGCTTTTACAACACAATTCTTTCTTTTCAGGTTCACATTCCACTTTTTCTTACAGGTTCATAGGGTCGAGGTTAGTTTCACTTAGTTTCACTTTAGTTTAATTTGTTTTATCAAGAAAATATCATTTCGTTACAGGTTCGAGGCATGATTTTATTACTGGGTAAGTTAATTGAGTTTTTCTATTATTTATTTTCTTTTTTTCTTTTTTTCTAATTTATTCACTTTCACTACTTTGGTAATTTAACTTTATCTTACTTAAGTAATTATACGTTGTTTCATTTAATTAATGTCCACCTTCTCATGTCTCGGCTATCACTTTAACTAAGTACTTAATTTAACCTTGCCTTCTCGCCGGAAATTCAGCTCGCCACACAGGTCGGTCTCTTTCTCTTTCTTTCAGGCACACGATTGCGTCCTATTCTCCCGGTAAATCGAGATTTCACTTTCAACTATTAAATTAAATTTTGTCCACATTCGCACCTTATTTACAATGTAAATGTCTGTTTATGCTAAAATTCGGGACTATTAAAGTAATTTAATTTTATTTTACGGCTTCAGATCCACAATAGCCCTTTATGGCCACGTAAACTAGGTAAACTGTTCAGTCGTTAACTCAAGGCTTTATAAACTAAATTCTTAGCAGGTAAGTACTACATATATGCATTGTAATCTTTTCTTCTTACTTATTTACAAGTATTATTTAACACGCATTTACATCTTCTTCGCAAAACTAATTTTGTTCTTGGGTCAATTTTCCTTGCAATATCACTACAAAATTTCTATTCCCCTTTCAGGTTCACAAAAAACTGGTCATCGGGAATGATTGCTATATCGGATCCTCTAGGACCATCGGCACTACGGTCTGTAAGTAATCTTTATAG